>CAIGQZ010033112.1:33468758-33485168 GCA_903798205.1 Danio tinwini
TGTGTGTGTGTGTGTGTGTGTGTGTGTGTGTGTGTGTGTGTGTGTGTACGCAAACTTTATAACAACAGTGTGAGACTCATCGTTGCAAAAAAGGCTAGAATTAACTCCACGACAAATATCAAATAACCATTGGGAAAGTTCTTACTAGGCAGACCTGCTTCATTCTTGTCTGTCACTGTGCCATTTATCTACATGACGGCTACATGCATGAGAAAAATACAGAGCAATCTCTATGACTGGGAGGTGGAAATGGTGGGCAGGGAGAACTAGCTCCTTTGTATTAAAGGCACAGGCAACAAAAACAGCTACACTGTCCCAACAGCACCAGGAAGGTATAATAAATAAAATGATGAGTGTTTTGAGCTGAAACTTTACAGACACATTCTGGAGACACAAAAGACTTATCTTAAATCTTCAAAAAGGGTAAAATAAAAATAATAATAATAATATATCTGGTGTATTAAATGCAATAGAAAAAATACAGATTACTTTACAAAGAAAAAGTAAATGAAGGCATAAACTCACAAAAATACTATTGCAGATTGGGTTAGAAGACATTTTAGCAATGCTCAAAAGTGATTATGGAAAAGTGAGATATTGGGAGCAAATTTAAGCAATTAAGTGCATCACTAAATCTAGTTAAAATGTTACACCGCGCTTGCTGCTGTTATAAAATGCATTAATGATTAATAAAACATAGGCCAATTCATTCACATACACACTTTTGCAGGGCTTAATGTCACAGAATGGTACACATGCAAAATCAGATTTTAATCGGTCCCACCTGACTGATGCCGGATCTGTTAAAAAATGTGGTATTAAAGCTGATATCTGAGCAGAGTATGGAACCTGCACTTTTTTCCTACAAGTGTTAACAGTTATTGATTTGCACTTTATGAAATCACCAAGAACCACAGCTTCAGATATTTTAAAATCTCTTTAAAAATAAAAATGATGGGAATTTAAAAGTTAAGACATTTAAAAATATTACTAATGGATGATATACGGAAGTGGGGGAAAATGCATGCCATTGCCTTTTTAACATTGCAAAATGAAAATGCATCAAACCAGAGATTTCATAATAACTCATAATAATTTAATAAAAACCAAGAAAGTTGGACATTTTAATAACCTAAAACTTTACCCATTCAAAAACAAATAAACACTACAACCGGCTTCATCAGTAGCTCTGAAATCACACACCCAAAGTTTGATTTCTCGAACAACCATTATAACCCCATCAACGATTAGATAACATTGAACATGTACACAAGACATTAACATTATAACTGCAGGTTAACTAGGTTTACATTAAATAACTTTAACTGTTAAACATTATTAGTTACTAGTTAATAAGTTAAATTAGTAACTAAAGTTATGGTAACTTTTGTAAAGCTGCTTTAAAACAATAGTTATTGTAAAAAGCACTATACCTGTAAACTTGAATTGAATGACATTACAATTTTTAACACGACAAGCAAAAAACAAAGCCTGCAAGGATAATAATCCTAGATTCCAACTTGATTTTCCCCCAATGGACCCTGAGAATAAGCCAAGACCATACCGAAAGACAATGCCACGGCTCCTTCAGGCCGCAGCGGTGACAATCAAATGGATAGAGGTCTGCATTATGCATGCGTCTCAGCCATCCAAAGCTGCAATTCTCTAATTTGATACGGCTGTACAGCCTGCGTGATGCTACTGCAAAACGGCCAATCCGAAACGCCAGCTTTATCCCAAAAAACATTAGGCCAGATGATTCGAAGCCACCGCTGTGCACGTTCGACCAACAAAGGTCAACACCGGGCCCTCTGACACCCACCATTCTTCTATCTGGAATAACAAGATCCCTCCCGTTGTGACAATCTACTGCGTCACTGCTTCCAATAGGCAAGCTCTGCCAATACCAGACAAAGCTGCAGTACTGCAAACACAATCTTGGTTCATTAAGCACAAACCACAGCCAGAGTTACTATAAAGACAGCAGGCCAAATGCATTACCTCACTCTAGAGCGTTGTGGGCATTAGTCGGGGTAAACGCCACATTTAATTAAACACGAATGAAAACGAGGCTGTAGGAGACAGAGTTTGGCATCATTGGTTTGGACGATTGCATTCGGAGTTATGCGCAATTCAGAACTGCTTAATGCACGACTGTGACTACGAATTAAAATCTCCACAGGAAGTTGATTAAGAAACTGCAAATGACATGAAGAGGATTTACCGAGCTACAACTAATATTCAATTTAGCAAATGCAAAGCATCATGTAAAAATATTTCCCATCAATAAGTCAACTTAAACAGCAAACTCTGATGCTTTAAACTAAAATATAAAGGGTAAAAATGGGTTCTCAACTTGTAAAGTACAAATCACAGAAATTGAAATGCCATATATAAGCCATGAGTTTCCCATTGACATGTTGCAATACTTTATGATAACCAACATGACAAATGAAACATGCAGCATTAGCTACACAAATTATTATGATATATAAATTGAATTATTAATAAGCTTTGGTCACAATGTCAAATGTTGGTTTCAATGGAGTCAGCAATGAAAATCTTGGACCATGGACAATGTGAAACATGTCTTGTTCTCCAATGAGACCACCTTCACTGCATTTCCCATATGCGACAAAGCCAAGGACTACCAAAGCATGTGCAAAGTACCATGGTTTAAACATTATATCCTGAAGACAGTGGAGTGTATCAGAATGATTTTGCACCAATACACAAAACTGTTGACAGAGTGGTTTAAAAGAGAAGTTGAACATCTCCCATGGCCTGCGGTCACCAGAGCTAAATATTATTAAGCCACTTTGGGGAGTTTGAGGAGTGAGTCAGGAGTTTTTCTCCACCAGCAAAATCCCTCTGGCCACTGTGTAGAAGTATCTGCCATTCTTAAGACGATTTGATGTTGTATTGAATGCAAAAGGAGGACATGCGCCATACTAATGAATTATGGCCTGTTTCCACTGAGTGGTACGGTACGGGTCACCTTTATCGCTTGCATTTTCACTACCAAAAATCATTTATTTTGTTTCTATGAACATGATTTGATTATAACTGCAGATCAATGATCTGTGCAAAATAGTCTACTGTAACATCTGCAATTATATAAAATAAATAAATAAATGCAACGTATCGTATGAACACATACAGACCCTTACAGTCTCTGATATGATACCAATTACAGAAAAACTACACACAGCTTACATTTAGTCCTTATTTGTGTTCAAAAACAACACGCAATATATAGCCTAAAACCTCTCATCTGTGTCTTTAATCTTCACCAGCACATGTTACCTCTTGTTAGAAAGTAATTCCCTCATTCAAAGTTCATAATAGTCCAAAAGGTGATGATAATAGTTAAACATGGCAGTTTGTTCATGTTTTTGGTTGCTGAAAGAATCATTTGCTATTTCATTTTATCCGGCTTCTCCTTTGTTTTTGCGCTTCACTCTTGCGTTAGTCCGTTTCTGAAAGGGTCGGATGTCAGAAGCACTTCAATAATCATGCGCACGTTATTATCACCAGCTCAAAGTTTGTCATTTCAAATATACAAGCGTGGTGAGTGATCAGGAGTTCTCTAGAGAAAGTGAAACTGCTCGCGCTTTTTGATGGCCTTGTAAAACAACAGGAAAGGTTTTGTTCTTCTTGGCTTTGTGTCTGTCAATCAAGACGACGGCAAGGTTTGTTTAAGCTTGACTCGACCAAAGCTTGTTATTATATGTATATATTATTACGGTGTAATGTCTCGGCTTTGTATTTAAAATTGGCGCTTGCTTTGTTTTCATTCTCCTGGCTTGTGCACGAGCTAGTGACGTTTCTCTGTAAACCAATAGCCTTCAGCTGCAATCTAGCTCCACCTTTTGGCACCCTTTTGTCGTGCTAGGTACTATTTGGAATGGGTACCCAAAAAGTACGGTACTGAATGCTTTTTGGTACCTTTTGACAGCACAAACGACCATAAAGACGTACGGAACCATAACGTACCACTCAGTGGAAACGGGCCATTAATGTGGACTTAAAACAGGCATTTCAGGTTTCATTGTTTATTCCCTGTATAAAATGTTAAAAAACAAAATAAAATAAAAAATTACTGGCACTTTAACATGTCAATAAGTCACTTTTCCAGAATTAACATCTAACGTTTTGGGAGGAAAGATCAAATTTCAATTATGCAATTCAAAACTTAAAATAAAAATACATGGACAACAAAATACTAAAGGTTTAAATGTATTTTAAGTTAAAACAAATGTGTAATCATGCTCACTCCCACTTAGGCATGGGACGATAACCGTTTTCAAGGTATGCCGCGGTTTGGAAAAGTCAAGGTTTTAAAACTGCCAAAATTTACTGTAATACCATTCCTAAGATATATGTAAGATTTTTTCATTTACATTTTTTCCTGTTTTTAAGGATATTTTTCTGCTGGAGATACTGTTATCCAAAGATTTTTAATGCCATTTTAAAATGTAAAGAAATCTGTGTTGTGGAAGCTAATGAAGACAGAAGTCAATGATTCATTTGAATTATTTAGCCTGACATGGTTTACTGCTCCAAAATATTTGAAGTCTTACCAAAAATAAATTATATTGTTTTCAAAGGGGAAGAAATGTGTTGTTTTTACCCAGACATTTAAAAAATGTATTTTAGAGCAGTAATCACAATACTATGATACCGTGGAACTGTGATATTTATATCCAAGGTTATCATACCATCAGAATCTTATACTGACCCATGCCTACTCCCACTAAATAGTCAATCATGAACAAAACATTGGTTTAATTTCACAGTTTGTGGTGCAAAAAGAATGGCAAGAGTAACTAAAAACACAAAGTGAGAAGAGATTTCACTTTGATTTTCTGAATAATTAAAACACCAGCAGCACATCTCAATTTTAAAAGCCGATAAAGAATTAGTACAGCTTGTTAAAAAAATGACTAAATACCCCAAATATAGCGCATAATTCGATTAACGTCATTGCGATTGTAAAAAAAAAATTAAAATAAAAAACGCAGTTTACATGGCAGACCCTTAATCAGAGTATTGTCTTAATTGAATTAAAATCGAATTATTGGTGTCCATGTAAACATAGTCAATGATCCTTTCATGAACGGAACAAATGACCTAAAAGCAATTAGCTGACTTTGAAAGGTTATTTTGCACATCTTTAACTTGCACCTTTAAAAAAATATGGCATCCATCCTAATAAATGTGCCATGTCAAGCTTATTGTGGATGCAACAGTCGGTGGGAAGGGTATTAAATCTACATGCTTCAGTGAGAATGCATGGGAAATCTCAGAAATGGAGCGAAAAGGCGCCTAAAGAGAATCTCACGGGACAGACAAGGTGTGCACTGCAATGGAAGAGAAGTAAAAGGAGGAGCGAAATGCAACAGCTTGAATGATGGGATGTATTTGTCAAATGAAGGGTTGCTTTGGTCGACTCTCGTCCCATTAGAGAGCGAGTGATATTGACTGGTATAAACAAGCCTGATGTTTATTTTCCCCTCCGCTTTTCTGCAGCAGTGGTAACGCTGCATCCCTCCCGGCGTAGAAGGGTGTCAGGCACACACAAGGCTCTCTTAACTAAGATTAATTGCAGCTAATCTGTGATGCCCGGTGGAACACGGAACAAAGCGAGCCTCAGATCCTATTATGCAGCTGCTCGCAAGGAGAAAATTAGCTAGCTTGCCTCGACGAGACGTGGGAGCTCGATATGTTGTTTGCTTCCAGTCACACATGCATCTGTCAATAAGGCGGTGAGAAAACACGTGTGGCGGCGTGTGTCACGTCGACACTCCCTTAACATTTCACGCAATTCCCATTTCTCTCGCTGGCTGGCTAGCTGGGAAAGCAGCAAAGGTAATGTATGTTCTTGCACCCTGCACATCTGCAAATGGTGTGTGATTTCAGATTTCACACTTGTTACAACCTTTAATTACCTGTAGGATTTGAAGTGCTGCGACGAGAACATTCAATACGACTTACAAATGGCACAACATGTTAATAACCAGGACACAAGTGGCACGGGCTGAGATGACAGAATGGGATGGAGAGGGAATTACTTATACTTTGTTGTATGGCAGAACAAGGGTCTCTTTTCTCATTTTTTCTGGACAAATACAACAATGAAGCATGTGGTTCAACATGAACTTTATATTTCAAGAAGTCAATTAAGCGGGAACCCTCTAGGGAGGGAAAAAAAAACTAACAATTTTATGCCTCATGGCAGCATGCTGGATAAAATATGGCCCTCTGGAGAAAACTATAACTAAAAATTAACCATCAGCTTAACCAAAGAGCTTCTGTTATTATTTTACACTCTTAACAGTGCTATTTTTGTGTAAAAAAATAAAATAAAAAGTAATAATTTAAATAGTTAAGATTTAATTCATTAAAATAAATGATTTGGTTAGAAATGAATACAAGGTACTATTGGCTACTGTTACTTCATGCTTAGTCATTTTTTTAATTATGCAAACTTAGATGTTACAAAATTAATAAAAACTATATAAAAGGTACAGCTGCACAATAAACAAGTGATAGTGCTGTTGAGCAATGGGATAGCAATATTTCTTAGCTTACAACATTTCCCAAAAAAAAAAGCTAGTTATTTTAGCCTCTTAAAAATGTAATGTAGTAATCATACATACTGGTAATAATGGATATTAATCTGATCTGATAAAACTGTCAAGGCACTGCAAATGAATTTAAACTAAAGCAGATATTGGCTGTTATTTTCCTACTCCCATCATTAGCATTCATTTTCAGCTCTAGGTTGAATATATATATATATATATATATTGCGATAACAATAATTGTTCAATATAAACTACCTGACAAAACTCTTGTCGTTGGTCCCACTTGTAAGAGCAACAAACAACAACTTGACTTCTAGTTGATCACTTGGAAAAGTGGCAGAAGGTAGATTTTTCTGATGAATCATCTGTTGAACTGCATATCAATCATCACAAATACTGCAAAAGACCTATTGAAACCCACATGGACTCCAGATTCTCACAGAAATCAGTCAAGTTTGAAGGAAAAATCATGGTTTGGGGTTACATTCATTATGGGGGCGTGCGAGAGATCTGCATGGCAACATCAACAGCCTGATGTATCAAGACATTTGCGCTGCACATTATATTACAAACCACAAAAGAGGGCAAATTCTTCAGCAGGATAGCGCTCCTCATACTTTAGCCTCCACATCAAAGTTCCTGAAAGCAAAGAAGGTCAAGGTGCTCCAGGATTGGCCAGCCCAGTCACCAGACATGAACATTATTGAGCATGCCTGGGGTAAGATGGAGGCATTGAAGATGAATCCAAAGAATCTTGATGAACTCTGGGAGTCCTGCAAGAATGCTTTCTTTGCCATTCCAGATGTCTATTAATAAGTTATTTGAGTCATTGCAGAGATGTATGGATGCAGTCCTCCAAGTTCATGGGAATCATACACAATATTCATTCTTTTTCCACTGCACCATGACTTTATATTCTATACTGGACATTATTTCTGTTAAGTGACTTTTGTCTAAGAAAAGTCAGACCTTACTGTCCTAATGAAAGAATTTAAAAAATCAAGGCATGATCATATTTTATTTTGGTAAAATAAAGCGTAATGTAGAGGCCTTTGCCTTACATATAAGCCACTTATGATACCAAAAGATCAACTAGAAGTCAAGTTATTATTTGTTGTTCCTTAAACTTGGAAAGGCAAGAAGACTTGTCAGGTAGTGTATTGTAGGGCTGTGTATTGGCAAGGGCCTCACGATATGATACATATCACGATACATGGGTCACGATACAATTTATCACAATACAATAAATATTGTGATATATTGCAATAGTTTGTATTAGTATGTGTAACATTATATCGACAACTTGATAAAGTCGGCAGAAAAATTTAAATTCCAATTTATTTTCCATCCATTCCAATTCATTAGAACGGCACAGTGTGATTGAACAGAGAACTATATATAATGCATAGCTTACAATTGGCATATTTTTTTCGTCTAATTCAGTACTCCCTGGTATAGCGTTAAAACCAAAGTGCAGCCACATGTCAGCTCTAAAAGCTGGGGCACCTTTATATTTTTTCTTTATCTAAAATCCGACTGGATTGCTGCTTGCATCTATATGAATACTGAAAAAGAATTGGTCTTACCCATTTAACAATTTGACCTTTACAGTACAAGCACGTGTCAAATTGTGAGTTGATTCTCAGACATTGCTGGCAATAAAAACATGACACCTTAAGCCAGACCTGAAGACTACACCAAAAATTTCCAACACATTAACACTATTCTTCTACAAGCAACTGTCATTTCCTTTTGAAAATGCAGATCCAGTGTGTAGATTAATTATCTAACGTGATAAGATTGTGACGTGTCAGTTCAGTGTCAGTAGCCTTTCGTAATATGACAGATGGTGCTTAATTCTGTTGACGTGCTGGCAAAGAGCAACTTCAAAAGCTCTGCCGCTGTTCAGCAGCAACACTAATTCAGAAAGTACTCTGCCTGTCACCACTACTTCCACCACTATTTGCCACCAATCTTTCAGTCTGCAATAAGCCAATTGAAGGCATTGAAATACTCATTACAGCAAACCAGAAACCTAAAATAACAGTTACTTGGTATACATTGTTTCAGGTTTACACCTGAAAAGCTCATTTCAGCAAGCCTCCCACATCGGTTTCATTATAGTTTAACTTTAAACTGAAACGAGTACAACAAAAAATACTAATAAAATTTAAAGAATTACTAAAACTTTAAAATTTAAAGGGGACCTATTATGCCCCTTTTTTCAATGTAAAATAAGGCTGATGTCCTTAGTGTGTGTATGTGAAATATCAGCTTAAAATAACTCTTAAATAATGTTTTACGACTCTTCAAAACTGCCCCTTTTAGGCTTCGATACAAATCGTGCAGTTTTGTGCGTGGCAAAATTTTATTTATTTTTTTCTTACTATTAAGTGACTATAAAGTTTTAATCATTATTAAGAGGTTAAATAAATTAAAATGGCAATAAACTATGGCAGGTGAATGTTAACTACTTTGATTATGCTTAAACTTGACTTAGCCAGAGTTAGCCTGCCCCAGACCAGGCTAGTTTCCCAGCATAGGTTGCCAGGGTAACTAAATTTGAACTATTGTAAATTTGATTTATGAAACCGAATTCGCCATTAATACACCTGACTTACCAAAATAAGCCTGGCTTTTTCTCTAAGCTTGCTTTATGGAATAGCCCCTTGGTCACTAATAGGCAGGGCTTTCCCCCTCTATTGACAATAAAACAGCCTGCAGAAACACATTCTCCCTTTAAGCGTGATTATAAAAAATAGAATTAATGAATTTTTAGAGGTTGGCTATATTCAGACATTCTTACCGCACAACTGTGTTTAAACCCCTTATGATCAATTTGAATCATTTTGGTTCAAGACTCCTGGTCTCATTCACTTACATTCATTTTTAGACTTAAAAAAAAAAGCTTGTTTTGCTGGATGTAGCAAACTGATATTTTCTTATTATATTATTCTACTTTGTCTGTATAATCATGCAAACACTTTGCTGAGCAAGTAGTTTGACTGTTTTCTGCCATTTATTATTCCTAGTCATTTTTCTCATAGGCAACTGAATTGGAAAATCTAAAACAAGCGCAAAAACGAGCGCACTTCTGCATTGAAGAAAAAGGTCAATATGAAGAGTTTGAATTTGCTGTATTGACTTTAAAGAAGTAATTTGGTTGTTTCACAAATTCTTATTTGTTGCTCATTTTACTTTTAATTTTTCCTGAATAAAAAAATTAAGAAATTATTTGTTTGCAACTAGGTTAAATGTTTCAGTTAACATGTTTTTTAAATGGTTTTACACTCAAAGAAATGACTTTTGTTGCTTGTTAAAACCACTTATTTAAAATCAGTTGAAACCACAAGTGTTAAAAGTGCTGCATGCAAGTTTGACTCAAAAGCATAAAAATACCATAATATGTTTGCAGATATAAAGAAGATGCTAAGTGAACATTCTTGTTTATCTGAAAAACAATGCTGAAGTCAGATATTCTGCTTTGAAAATGTGCATTTCGTGTCTGAACATCTGACTTTGTTTTGGTCCCTTTAACCTGCCCAATGCCAATTTAGCCAATTATATTTTAGCATCCCAGTGAGCCTTCATAAAAAACAGCATATTTCATTCATTCAGTCAGGAAGCCTCTCAAAGAATGCATCCGCGACAAAAAAAGTGACCTCTGGTGTGTAGATGCAGATTCAGAGTTCCACATGAGGTGGCTATTAATCAGCAAATAATATAAATATTACAAAAATGTAAACATTAGGTGAGCAGCTTACTTTTTTTAAATCAGCCTTTAGACTCTATAGTCAGGAACAACCTGTGCTTGTGTGGAGTCGTCAGAGGAGGGGACGAGTGAAAATGTGTTTTGAACCAGGAGTGCAATACATAGTTCAACCACTGGGTGTCAAACTTACAGAGTGCACCTTTAAGTTTTTTTTGTAACAACTTAATTGTTTTATGTTCAATCCACTCAAATTTCTAACAACAATTACATTAACCTAATCGATTCGTGTTGGGACAACAAAGAAATTGTGTGGAACCCTACATTTTATTACAGTGTAGTTCACTATAACGGAGTAGACATGGCAAGTTTGAGTATTAATGAATGAAGAACTAGGCTTTCTAAAATAAAGATAGACTCTCCTAGCAAAAAAACAAACAAAAAAAAAAACAAGCTTTTTAAATTTATAGAAAGGCTCAAAAACAACAAGAAACCCCACTTGAACAGACATGCTGGCTTCCAACAAGACGAGAGTGATGGAATGACAGACATCAGTGGCATCCTGAGACGTGACTTCATACCTTCAAACACTTCACTTCATCTGACTCTGGAGTCACAGTGGCGTGATTCCCGGAAGATACGTGCTCATCATCGAGGCTGATCTTCCTGCACTCGTGATTAATTATGCCTTGAGAGAGGTGCAGAGCAATCTACTAAAACCCTGGACAGGACACATTCAGTGGTGGCATCAGGGACCATTAATAAATCAGGTGCTTTAAGTAGAAGATGGGAACAGTGCCAGGGGTCATGATGGCAGACCACGTCCCCTGAGAATCCAAACGGGAAATGGATCGTGATTCCACACTGATTAACTCACCCTTAAGGGGCACATTAGAGTCCAGGTGTCTGATTCTCCTCAAGGTTTTCCAGCTGTTGGATCGAAAAACCTCTAGGAGTTAATCAAACTGGAAAAAATTTAACAAATACTCCTTTTATGGGGGAAAAAAGGTGATGATATTGAATATGAAGCCCTTGGGGTACCAATCAATGAGGTACTATTATTCCATTTACATTTTGTTTCTGTTCACACTTGAAAACAATCAGCAAGGTTGTTCCAAAGAGTTAATAAACATTACCAGTAAACTATTTCTGAATGAACTAAAATGCCAAAGAGGGATAGTTCACCCAAAACTCAAAACTGTCATTTACTGACCCTTTACTTTTCACAGAACTGTTAGTCTTTCTTCTGAACACAATAAGATCAACTGAAAGCTGAAAAACTGTAACCATTGACTTCTATAGTATTTGTTTTTTTGGAAATCAATAGTTACTTTAAAATATCTTATTTTGTGTACAACAAAGAAACTCAAAGGTTTGGAAAAGAGTATGTACATTTTCATTTTTGGTTGAACTGTCCCTTTATTTGTAATCCTGGGTTTATCAAGGAAAATACATCATGATATTCTGAACTTGAACTATTGGCAGTCCAAGGTTGTTTAAGTAGTTTGTTGTTGCCACCGTTTCACAGATCTAACATACCAATTTCTTCCAAATTGTTCATAGATTAAACAGAGCCAAAATGGTTTCCTTCAAAATAACCTTGTTTGCAGCTTATTTGACAATTTATTTCATAACAGACTCTCTCGGAAACTCTTTTCTTTGTTTGATTAAACAAAAAGTGGTGAAATTGCTCTGTTAGTGTGGTTCAATTGAAAAAAAAATAAACCTTGCTGCTAAGGCTGCACGATATTGGACAAATTTGACATTGGGATTTTTTTCTCTGCGATATTGCAATATAAATACAATTTCACCAGATAAATGGCTCTATTTGGGAAATCATTCATTTAGATTGACTGGGATGATTTTGTAGGGGAGTGAATTATAAATGCATATGCAAATCATTATATGCATATAATAATCAAACTACAGTCATCAATACACAAAATGGAGCAAATATTAAAGTGAAACAAATTTATATAGGGAGAGTCTAACAGTGTTTGGGTACAGAAATTGAATAATTAAATGTAAAACAACATTGCATAGCCTTCATCATATAAAAAATGTAATAAAATGACTCTTTATTAGCTTCTTTTTGCACTATTAAAATACTTTAAACTCTCCGTAAATGCTTGCATAGTAACGATCCTTAAAAACACATGCAGATGATAAACTTTCACTGGTTAAATTCTGCAATCTTCACAAATCGTATGTGTTTTGACTTGTGGTTTCAGGTCATCTATAATCCTAACTCAACATTGCATATCTCGTAATGTGACTTTTGCAAATGCACACATTGCAATATCAATGCTCAAACAATATATTGTGCAGCCCTACTTGCTGCTGTTTGAACATTGGTGTGCCTCAAACGAAGACAGACAAACTCCAGTGCAATTAAACCGGAATATAAACACAGGCTATGTGTTTAAAGGTCCCGTGAAGTGTTTTTAAATTTGCATTTTTATAGGATGTTTGACGTAATCCCAACCAAAACAAAGAGAGGGTGGGACAGAGTAGCCCCATCCCCTTTTTTAAAAACCGCCAATAGCGTTGTTTTATTACAGCTGTGCCAGTGAGAGTGGTTGAGCTCAAGCGCATCAAATGAAAAGCAAACGAAAAGCTTCTTGAAGGGGGCAGAGCATGTCAAATACTAGAGAGAATTTGATTGGTTCTGATGTGATGAGAAACTGTAGTGTGAAGTGACGTGAATAAAACCGTTGGTCCATTCAGGCAGAAGTGACAAACTACAAGCTTCACATGTTTATATCAGTTTCATATCTTCTAAACACAAATTTTGTCATGGTTTTGGAGCTCACCAGCTAATAGATATCTTAAAAACTAAGTTAGTTAAGTTAAAGTTAGTTAGTAAACTTTATTTCCATAGGGAATTTTCACTTGCAGCATGCACTCAAGAGAGGCCACGATTTATTGAACGAACACTAGGGTTGGGCCGATAGACGATGCCATTGTCCATCGCCGATGGCCAATAAACTTTATGATGCTGAGCCAGCATCGCAATCTATCACCCCAACCCCACATGTCTATTGATATAGAACTTATTATTTGCATGTCATCTTAATAGCAATAACGGTCTTTTCATGAGCTGTGTTAAATTTTACATATAGCTGCCGCTTGCACAGCTGACAGCATCCTGAGGATTAAATGAAGGATTATACAGTACCTTAAAATGTGTAGATTTAGTAACAAACACGGTTACCTGCAAACCTCATCCCACAGACTTTACAGTGAGTGGCTTTAGTTACTTTCATAGCAGACTTAAAGCCACTGGAAGTCTTTTATCCACTCTTGTAAAAGTGTAAATGGTGGATTAACATTCAGCACGATCACTAATAAGATGTGCCATTATTAGTAACTAAGTGCTTTCTAAAACAAAATGTGTCAGTGTTATTTTCATTCTCTCATCTTCAGCGCTCCACATTTTCATGGTTGTAGCTCCTGTCATCTGAAAGCAGAAGGCATTGACTGTGATTGACAGCTGATATTAACCAATCCATTCGCATTGAGTTCTAGAGCAGTGGGCCAATAAGAAGAGCAACAAAGGAGGGGCAAGTTTTGCATGCTTTTACTTTAGCAAGTTCACATAAACTGTTTTAATCAGTTCCTGAGCGCTGCATTTATCGTTATTAGGTGCAAAGATGCATTCTGCATAAATGTCTCCTAAATCCGCACACAAGGTGAGGATTTTGCAGTAAAAACAGGTCGCATGGCAACAATTTATGCACTCGCACAAATGCTTCCAAATGTATTTTTAGGTCGCATAAAATTGCAGGCGTATATGCGACCAAAACAGTCGAGCCCTAGTATCTTAACTTGTTATTATTTCCTCATAATAATAATAATAATGAAATAAGGAAGTTATCAATCGCAATACAAATTACAGTAAACTCCAAACAAACTCTCGTCTTCTCCACCAGCTGTGGGAAAAACTCATAACGACACAGATCACTCCACCTATTCATGCCAGAGTCCCGCGGAAAAAGCGATTGACAGGTGGTAATGTGTGTGTAACTATTTATTTATGGTTTGGTTATGAGTAAAGCAAAGACCATGTGGGTCAGGTAGTGAAAACGGTGGGCTACAATTAATTAATTCGTTATGAATTAATTGATATTTAACAACAACCACCCCTGCCTACGACGACGATGCCATCAGCCATCACGATGTTTCACATTAGCCAAATTGGTCAACCTGCCCAACCCTACTGAATACTATTGTCAATATTGATAAAAAAAAAAAAAAAGATTCTGCATGTAGTTTCAGTATGAAGCCCTATAATTTTTTTAAAATGTGGCTGAGCGTGCAACTTGGAAGCAATGCCAATAAGCTTTGGGTGTAAGTTTGTCATTTTCAGTGGAGGTGCGTGACAATGTGCACAATGTGCATATGGGAGTGACGTGCACATGTTGTGTAAGTGGCGCACACGTGAACTACACACATTTTCCAGCTGCACCTAGTTGAAAACATCATGCACCACACCATGATTTATGCAAGTATAACCAACCAATCTGCTTTCACACTTTGTATGAAACAGACATTTCAGTTATAACAGCAGACTAATTACCTCAGTCAAACACAGCACACCCAAACACTTCAGTGCTTTTTACTTTTCATAAACTTGCATTGGAGCTGCAGCAATGGTTTGTTTGTCATGCTCAGAAAACGCTTGATGGTCGCCTAGTTATGAGAGACGCCATGCAGGGGAGCGCGAGTGCAAAGTCTGTTGTAAAAGGTGAAGGGAACCACACGCTTTTCACTTCAAATTAATTATTGTTTAAGTTACAAATGGTACAATTTATTATGCCTGCATGCTTTTAAGGTCATGATACAATCACAGGCATCACAAACACACACAAATGATGAATTATAAATTCAGACTCAACATTGCGTATGCTCGCGATGTGACTATTGTGAATGATCACATTGCAATATTGATGCCGAAACGATATATTGTGCAGTCCTACTACAAATGTGAAGATTTTAAATAAGCCATGCAAGAAAGTGCATTCAGAAAACGTTTTTACATGAAATTGCAAAAAAAGAACTGCTAAATTATTGAAAATTAACCCCACTTAATCAAGCAATGGCTATGGTTTCACCTCATGGTGGGCACCTATTTTCAATAATTCAACATACCATCGTCAATTATTACCTACATATACCATTAGCATGCTTTAAAATTACCCACATGCCGTTTTAAGATCTCACATCACACACTGCAGAAACTGTTCAATTCTGAAATGTCAAGAGGCTCTTCAAGCTACATCAGAGGAGTACATATGACCTGACAAACAACATGTCATTGCGAGTTAAATTTAAGTTGGTCAAGTGGATTAGGGGAAAAAAAAAAAAAAAAAAAAAAAAAAAAGAGAGTAAGAACACCTGACCTGCATGCATGCATGTAACAGCACAAGCCAAATGGAAAAGTTGTTTGATTCAATGCAAAAGGGGTGCGGTGGGCCAGATAAGCTTATCTAAGGGCCACAATGTGGGTCTAATCTAAAGCAGTGCACATGGCTGGCAGTGCCTGTCCCTGTAGGGTCCACTTAATCGATAAAGCGTCACACACCTGAAGCGCATACATGCGTCTCTCGCCTCCCTTCACATGAGCTCAATGGATCAGCAGATGTCAGAAGATCCCTGGAAAGCTGAATCACGTTCAGGGTCGCTTTCAGTGATGTGTGCAGATATTCAACCAATAATCAAGCATGTGGTATCTGTTTTTCCCCAGTACTCATGCTGGTCCCGGGATGAGCTCCACTGTAATCAATCTGCTCTGACTGTTTCCATACGAGTCTGCCAGACCTAACGCTCATGAACAGCGTACAAATTAGGGCAAAAACTCTGGAAATTAATGAAATTCAGAGCTTCAGCTTGAAAAAAAAAATGCTACAACAGGCAAGTTGTATTTTTGAGGATTAATTTTATTATTGAACAACAACCATGTTCTCAATGAACCCAAAAACTCTATCAAAGCTGAATATTTTTGGAAGTAGTTTTTAGTTTGTTTTTAGTTTTAGCTATTTTAGGAGGATATCTGTGTGTGCAGGTGACTATTACTGTGCATAATTATTAGGCAACTTAACAAAAAACAAA
>CAIGQZ010033112.1:33490168-33503538 GCA_903798205.1 Danio tinwini
TTGTTCAGTGGTGGTCGTTTTTCAGCCTTTCTTACCTTGGCCATGTCTCTGAGTATTGCACACCTTGTGCTTTTGGGCACTTCAGTGATGTTGCAGCTCTGAAATATGGAAAAACTGGTGGCAAGTGGCATCTTGGCAGCTGCACGCTTGACTTTTCTCAGTTCATGGGCAGTTATTTTGCACCTTGGTTTTTCCACACGCTTCTTGCGACCCTGTTGACTATTTTGAATGAAACGCTTGATTGATCGATGATCACGTTACAGAAGCTTGGCAATTTTAAGAGTGCTGCATCCCTCTGCAAGATCTCACTATTTTTGACTTTTCTGAGCCTGTCAAGTCCTTCTTTTGACCCATTTTGACAAAGGAAAGGAAGTTGGCTAATAATTATGCACATCTGATATAGGGTGTTGATGTCATTAGACCACACCCCTTCTCATTACAGAAATGCACATCACCTAATATGCTTAATTGGTAGTAGGCTTTCGAGCCTTTACACCTTGGAGTAGGACAGCATGCATAAAGACGATGATGTGGTCAAAATACTCATTTGCCTAATAATTCTGCACTCCCTTTAATGGCCAAGAATAATAGCTAGCAAATATCATAAACACTACAGTTTTGTTATCTGTTGCTTTAAAGCTCTGTAAAACAGGATGGGCTGTGACTTTTTGGTTTATCAGCAGGATATAAACAGTTATGGAAAAAGATTCCAAATGTTATTGTCAATACGTCCTGCTACATTGAGTTTAGAAATGTGTCAACAAAAAAAACTTTTGCAAATTGTGACTTGACAGTGGGGCTGCATGAATCTGGCTAAAATGAGAATCAGGATTTTCTTTGCTTAAAGTCAAGATCATGATTTTCTCACGATTCCATAGATGTAAAATAAAGGTTAATGAGTTGGCTATTATTATTGTTAATTCTAAAACATGGTAAAGCAATTATAATAAAAGGTAGGGCTGCACTATTAATCGAAAAAAAGATCCCGATCTTGATTCGACCCCACATGCGATCCTAATCCAGCTTTTCTACGATTCAGCCAACTATATTTTCAAGGTCAGGAGAGAAGCATAAAGGCGGGCGCACAAGTCTTCACATCAACATGGACACCTCCAAATGGCGTTAAAAGTGTCACATACTGTATTTATAAGGTATAATTCCCCAAAAATCACCCAACTGTTTGTTTACTACAGAGAATGTGTGTGTGGACGCCAATGATGCCTACTTCAATAAACAGAACCTGCATAGGTTGAGTAACATCTAATAAAGTTGTAAAAAACGTTCAGTTTGTTGCACAGAGCGATCGTTTGAGGGCCGTGCGGGAGGTATGATTTGCATGCGTGTGTGTTTTCTCACAGTGACGGCAGCCATGAGCCACACTCGGAAGTGAAAGTGAACCCTGTGATCACATCATTTAAATGATCATAACGCATTTTACAGTTATGATTACAACAAGTATTTAACGTTTAGTTTTTGTTTTGTTTTTCATAGCGAACACAGTGTTGTGCATTAAAATCAATGGTAACTGTGTCGATATAACTACTCTAACCTATATAATGTTGAATATAATGCAAGGAGGAATCTGATAATGACAAATGTCTCAGTTTACCAGTGAAAAAAAATTTCTAAAAATGTTCTCTATGACAAATGACAAGCATATGTCTCAAACATAAGAATTTACCTTTAGAATTATAAATAGTTGTATTCTGATGTCGTCACTTTACTGTGAATTAACAAACAGGACATATTGAAAGTCTTTTCAAGTCCACCATTCAAAGTCTATACAAAGTTAAACATTTTAACCAACAGCAGACCTACACATAAGCCTAATAGTATTAGCGTTGCTTTACCATATGTTTGAGAATTAACAAAAATTATAGCCTACTCATATCAACCTTTATTTTACATCAATAGAATTGTGAGAAAATCCTGTTCTTGATTTTAACCAAAAAATTGTGATTCTCATTTTAGCCAGAATTGTGCAGCCCTAATACTAGGGCTATGTGTAGGTCTACTGTTGGTTAAAATGCTAAATTTTGTCTAGACTTGGAACGGTGGACTTGAACAGACTTTAAATATGCCCTGGTTTTTAATTCACAGTAAAGTGATCAGAATACAACTATTCATAATTCTTAAGTTGAATTATTGTTTAAGACACGTCATTGATAACATTATTAGACTGTTTTTTTCCACTAGTAAAATGAAAAGTATGTCATTATCAGATTCCCTCTTGCATTATATGGGCTAGAGTAGTTATACTGACCCATTAAACATTTATTTTTATGCACATAAAAGAAACATATCAAATGCTTGTCGTAATCATAACTTTAGAGTGTGATGTGATCATTTAGATGTGCGCACTTTCAGTTTCACTTTCAAATCATACTTCCCGCACGACTACCAAAGGATCGCTCTGTACAACAAACTAAACGTTATTTCCAACTTTATTGCCTGTTACTCAGTCTTTGCAGGTTCTGATCACTAAAGTACAAGTAGACATCATTGACGGGTGCGTGCGCATCCTCTCTGCAGTAAACAGTGCATCAACTCATGTGTGATTTTGCACCTGCGAACATTACATTAACAGGGTTTCTGCAGATATCATGTCAAATTTAAGACTAAGACCTTTTTAAGACCATTAAGTATTCAATTTAAGACCTATATCACAATATCAAAAACACGCATACACAAACAGAAAATACAAAATCACAAAATTAGTGGTAAAATAAATGTATTCAAATTGAATAGTACTAAAGACAGGTTGGATGCACCATTGAACTACAGAAAAAACAAACAAACAAACATCTTAAGTCTGATTTATACTTTTGCCTGGCGCCACATCGCACACCTCACGAAACGGATGAGGCTTTTATACTTGACGCATTCGCCATTGAGATATTCTTTTAAATGACAGGGGGCGGTCAAAAAAAAACAGACAGTAAAATCAGACGGATAAACAGAAGTAGAAAGTTTCCAGAACTGGTCATATCATTAATATCATTCAAGATAAATGTTTTTATTATTTTTATAATTTATTCTAAAGATTTTTATAACCATTCAAGATTTTAAATCTAAATTAGTTTAAATCTAAATGATGCATCACATCGCTTTTGTTAATATCTCGGACAGTTCTGCCTATTAAAGTTAAATATTAATGGCAACAGAACTGCGGTTGCTCTATAATTATATTTTTATTATGGCAAGAATAAAAACAAAAACATACAATATATTATCACGCATGGACGGATCATAAAGAAGATGTGTGTACAGTCATACCCGTTTCAGACAAAATCTCTTCAAAGTGTTTCACATTCAACTCAAATCAAACGTGGCGCTGCGCAAACTGTTCACTCGAGTCTCAAAACATTACATGAGCTCCGCCAGCCGAAACCATGTCGAGCGCACCCAAAGCTAACATCTGCAAACACAGCGATGACGTCACATTCGCCGCACGGAGTTTAATAGCAGAGAGCTGATTGGCTATTGCATGTCGGCCTCATTTGTAGTTGTGATACCGCAAATTACAATTGGACTAGTGAAATGAAGCACTACAACACCTTGAAAACCAAACAGCAACAAAAAAAAATTTAATAAGCATTAGATTTAGAGTTACATAGACATCGGAAAATTAAGACTTTAAGACCCCACAGAAACCCTGATTAAGACATAAGTGACATTTTTGGGTGAAATATACCTTATAAATACAGAATGTTACATTTTTAACACCATTTGGAGATGTCCATGTTGATGAGCAGTGTATATAAAACAGTATGAATACTTGTGACTGCCTTTATGCTTCTCTCAAACTTGAAAATGTAATTGGCTGAATGGTAGAGATGCTGGATTAAGATCAGGTGGGGGTTGAAACGAGATCTGGATCTTTTTCGGTTTAATTGTGCAGCACTACTTGACAGTGGTTGAATATAGGGATGCAACGATTATAGATTTTGGTTGTACGATTATAGTCTGAGAAATAATCACAGTTTCACGGTTATGCAATTATTAATTTCAAAACACTACTAGTTTATAAAATCACATGAAAACTCCTTATATTTTAAAGTGTTACATATTGTTGCTCAGTAACCAATTGATACAGCACATAATAATATTAAAAACAAACAATAGTGCATTTCTCTATTTGTGCTTAAAAATAAGTAAATTTTTTGACATTTAAACATACATAATTTTTACACTGTAATTAAATGAAAGAACAATTAATAAAAAAAAATAATAACCTTTGTCTAATGCAGGGCTTGAAATTTACTTTTTTACTTGGTAGCACTAGTGCTCCCAACTTCAAAATTTTAGGAGCACCACAAAAAAAAAAAAATAACTAGGAGCGTCCATAAAAAATGAATGAGCACCACTGAAAATTGTACATTAACAAATTTATGGTCTTTGGAAAAAAAACATCAATTAGGACTAACAATAACCGCGAGCTTGCCTTAGTTAATGTTCTGTGTAGTTCTGTGCAGAAATGCGTTGTTGATAAGCCTTTACGATTAATTACTGTGACATTTAAGCACGGTTAATAGTGAAACCGGTTAATCGTTGCATCCGTAGTTGAATAGATTGGTTAAAATTGTTGAACTACTTTCTAATATACCCATGTATTAAAGGTGCCCTATAAAGAAAATCTGGTATTGCCTAAGCACAGTCGAATAAAACGAGTTCACGTTTCCTAGTCATTTGTTTATACAGAAGTTGATTTTAAATCATGGCTGTGTTTTCTTTGACATAATAGCTACAAAATATATAATTGGTGAAATTTGTTGAATTTAATTATAATTTAGCCTAAATTTTATCCACAATACAACTTGTTAGTGTGTGTGTCTGCCAGAGCAGAGCTCATTAATATGCACGACCCTTCCAAATATGGTCAATAAGGACCTTCTGATTGTAGGAATATCTAGGGGAAATAAGTAAGCATGTTAAAAGGTTTCTGCACATTTGTTTGAACTCATTCAAACCACATACCCACTATGCAGATATCAGGGAACAATTATACGTATTAAATCAATGACGCTATTAATTAAAGGGTGGAAAAACCATTGTTTACTGTCACTTAGATATCAGGATTAAATAAACGTATAGAACTGCAGAAAATTAGATGATTTACATTTTTCCTCATTTAGCCTTTTATCTAAAGTAGCTTACAAATGAGAACCACTGTTAAAACCAGTCATCATACATAGCATTTAAACCCAGATGTAATCTAAAGTGAGTATAACTACCTTTAATTCTAATTTCTCCACAAAGGCAAGTACTAGTTTTATATTGCAATTGCTTTGATTTTGGTTCAATTCATTGCATAACAAATATTTTCAATAAATATAAATGTGCTGTCAATTTACCACAGTAAAAGGAAAATCTAGTTAAACTGTCACCCATTGAAAACATCAGGTATAGGAACAGAATATCAGAAGATGACGTAAGAAATTTTTCTGTGTCATCGTATAGCTGGACCAATCTGCTGCAATTTAAGCTCCACTTATCCACATCCCATTACTCATCATGCACAGACAGACAGAGAAAAGAAAAAAAATTACACACTGTAGGATTGATAGGATCGAATGACTGATGAGCTGCAAGTGTGCTAGTGAGACTGAACTTAACAGGCGGCTCACGTTGAGACAAACTACATAGCATGGACAACATTATTCTTTAAAATGTACGGATGTCAAAAGTACCAATAGTTCGAAATCAGTCAATAATCTTAAAACAACAACGACTCTGATCTTTCTATAGTAACAGTAGGAAAGCACTCAAACTGATTCAAGTGAAAAATGGACATCGTTGACATTGGAGCAAATCAAAATTATCCACTGACGAATAAAGGGACTAAGCCGAAAAGAAAATGAATGAACGAATGAACACAGACTTCATAAGAGCCTTTACCTTGTAAGATGATCTTAAATTAAGATACTTATAGTAGTGCACTAGACAAAGAATTTTTTATTGTCGATTTTAGAAATAATCCTTATGCCCGTCTGAATCATAAGGCATTAAGTTATTAAACATCATTCAGAACACACACACAAAATATTAGAGCTAATTTTAACCCATCACTAATTGGTCTGTTATGCATTAACCATAACTGGCAATCAGTCAGAACAGTTTCCATATGTAGTTGTTCAAAAGCAGCAATCACAAAAGAAAGCCGTGCAGAGTTTAATTTGATAATCAGGCATCACAGCTGTACAACAAGCATGTCTGACTGTGATGTGTGTACATAGTGCCTTATGCAAGGCAATTAAATGACAATTGAAAGTTATTTTAATGTATTTATGCCAGAAGAGATTAAAAATGACTGCTGATACTGTACACAAACTTAAAAACTTTTTTAGTCTTAAAGGCAATGCATGACGCAAGTTACACAAGTCTGAATTCTGTCGATGAGAATAAAGAGTTTCAGTATAAAACAGCCTTCAAACATGGATGCAATGGACTACATCAATACATGATGCTATTATCATATGCCTCACTGAATGCTGCAATACCTGGAAGAACAATGAAATTAACAAAATGTGGGGAAATGGATTTAAGTTTTCATGTAACAGAAAATCTAATGCTACCCTTTAAGGACACCTACTATGCCCTTTTTTACAAGATGTAAAATAATGTCTGGTGTCCCTCGAGTGTGTATGTCAAGTTTCAGTTCAAAATACCGCACTTTTTTATTAGTGCTGTGTATTGGCAAGGGCCTCACGATACGATATAAATCGCGATACATGGGTCACGATATGATATATCGCGATACAATATTTATTGTGATATATTGCAATAGTTTGTATTAGTATGCGTGTCACATTATATTGACAACTTGATAAAGTCGGCAGACAAATTAAAATTATAATTCCAATTTATTTTCCATCCATTCCAATTCACTAAAACTGCACAGTGTGATTGAACAGAGAACTATATATATATTGCAAAGCTAACAAATGGCATTTATTTTTTGTCTAATTCAGTACTCCCTGGTATAGCGTTTAGGGTTGGGCTATGTTGACCAATGAAACATGGCGATCGACCATGGCATCGTCGTCATAGGGGGAGGTGAACTAATTATTTATTAATAATTATTAAATTACTAATTAATTAATTATTTGTAGCCTACCGTTTCAACTACTTGACAGCATGGCCTTTGTTTTACTTATAACCAAATCATAAATAAATAAAGATAAGTTACACACAAATTACCACCTGTCAATCACTTTTTTTCCGCGGGACTCGATCTGGCATGACTAGGCAGAGTGAACCGTGCCGTTATGGCGTCCACACACTTGCTTGGTAAAATAGCTGCACAACTAACAGGAACTAACCAACAGTATCTAAGGTTTTCACTAAAATTACTGAGTACAAGCGTGAAACCAAAATACTGACGCAGTGTACTGACGCTGTGACACGTTACCTGAGAGAATCAAAAGACTGAAGAGTCGTTAGATAGACAAGATTAATTAAATATTACGTTTAACAACTTATAGTGACAACTTATAACTTATATTAACAACTTATAGTGAGACGCAATCCAGCGGTACATCCTTGATAAACTGTCCATACTAATGACTGTATAAAATATATAGTCCGTACACTTCTCTGGAGCTCAGACGAGCACATGACAGTGTGTGTGTTTGTGTGTGTGTGGGGCTGTGGATCTGTGTGTGGTCACGTGATGTGGGTTTTCAGCAGACGGAGGGCTGTTCAGAAATGCTTGGTGAAACGCCAGTTTGGATGGATCATTTTCGTTCTAAAATGCCATTTTAAAACTAAGCTGTATCAGTGTAAATGGGGCCTGAGTGTGTGATTTTCACGAGCGGGTTTGCAACGGAGGCGGTGCGGAGGATCAGTGATGCCGCCTTAGCATCATGATGTATAGGCCATCGGCGATGGCATTGTCTATCGACCCAACCCTAATAGCGTTAAAACCAAAGTGCAGCCACACGTCAGCTCTAAAAGCTGGAGGCACCTTTATATTTTATGCTATGCTCACTCTTGCTTGCTTCTGATACCATACTACGTGGCGTTTTGTTGATCGCGAGTTAGGGACATCTACAGGAGCGGAGGAGGAGGTCATTTGGCACAACTTGAATCGATACTTGAGGTTGGACTATCGATACACTATCGTAAAAGAAATTATCGCGATAGTTAGATGTATCGATAATATTGCACAGCCCTATTTTTTATATAACTCTTTGAAACTGACCGTTTAATGTAGGGGTGTCAAATTAGAGGGCCGCAGCCCTGCACAGTTTAGTTCCAACCCTGCTTCAATACATTTACCTGTAGGTTTAAAACAAGCCTGAAGGGCTCAATTAGTTTGATCAGGTGTGTTAATTAGGGTTAAAGCTAAACTGTGCAGAGCTGCAGCCCTCCAGGAACTGAGTTTGACACATGCTTTAAGGTTTTGATGCAAATTGTGCCATTTAGGTGACTGTCGCTTTAATTTTAAATGAGATTGCACTCTCTTCAAAAGAAGGCAGAGCTATAAACCCCCATGCGTCACCACAGTGGCCGATTCAAAACTATACTGGCAGATGGCTGCTTGTCACTCAGGGATGTTCATGCTAATGAGGGAGAGATGGTCACTGGTGAGCTGGACTTCCCGCCTTAGATGACATGTACAAGGGGAGAATGTCAAAGTGTTTCTGCAGACTTTTATCAAGTCTGGTTGTAAAAAAAAAATAGAATGAATTATTTTTTTACCATTAGTTGCTGGCTATATTTAACGGCCACATAACTGTTTAAACCTCTTATAAAAATTATTTTTGCATAATAAGTCACTTTACAACAACATGCTTCTCTTGCTTTACTTTTCTTAACATGGTTAACATTGCTTCTCTTGCTTTACTTTTCTTAACATGGTTAACATTATGCTAACAATTTGTAATTCTCCATTGTTATGATTGGCTATTATGTCCTATGATGGGATATTATATCCCCAGCACTTTTGGGTAAGTTAATAAAAACAAAAAAGTAACAGATTACAAATTACTGAGTACTACTGGAAAATTGTAATCTGATTACATTGCTAATTACTTCATGTAAAAAGTAATCAGATTACTAATTACTTTACTTTGAAGTTAGTTAAAACAAATAAAATGTACCTATACAAATAAACGGCAGCTTTTAGTAATTTAATGATCACTAAAAACATAATGGGTTGATCCCAGCATCTTGACATGTTCAGAAGACTTGGAGTTCGTCCAAAACTTAAAATTCTCTCATCATTCACTTGTTCCAAACTGATTTGTCTTTTTTGTTTTTTGTTTAGTTTTTTTTTTACACAAAAGATGACATTTAAAAGAAAACTGGATAGCTGTAATCATTGGCATCCATAGTATCAAAAAGCACTGCAGTGAATATTCGGTGTTTGTCTGAGGTAAAGTCTACCAAAATGTGTATATACCATACAAAAGTATGAGGTTAATCGGTAAGTTCGTCACAGGACTCAGTTTTCAACTAGGTGCGCCTGGAAAATGCGAGCAAGTGTGCCTGTGCCTGCACAAAAATCCAATTTAGTCTGTTTAGGCTGAGTTCGGCTGCCGTGTTTTTGGGTGCTGGTGTCCTCTGTGGTGACGACTATTGTCGTAGAATTCTTTCCATTCAAGTGCTTGAACAAGTTGCTGGTCAAGTTAAAAGCAGTCGAAAGTTCTTTAGAGACTGGACATTGACTAAATTTCACAGCAATGTTTTTGTTTTTACGCTTAATTAAATTATTATCTATATTTCCACTTAAAGCAATCACTCTCGACAGCAGCCATGTCAGCTTAAATTCTCTAGCAGTTTAAAGGGGCATGCTTATTAACTGACATTGTAGCAGAAAACATGATCTGAAAGCAGTAGTTTTATTTTTTTCTAAAAACTATATTTGTAACCTAAGTAACACAATTACATTGACTTCAGTAGCTGTAATCAAATTACTTAAATTTAAAATGTAATTTATTACATTAGGGTGTTGCCCAAAAATGTAATTCGAATACAGTAAAGCGTTACACCCCACTCTGTTGCCCAGTTATCAAAAAAATAATAGTATTTAATAATACTATTATTAAAATATTATTAAAAATAATAGTAATAGTACTACTTTAATACTGATGCAAATAGAAGCATAGTGGGTCAAACGTATTAAAGTGCAACAATTTTACCCCTTTTTTTAAGATTTCTTTGTGTCTGCAAAATGTGTCTAAAGTTTCAGCTCAAAATACCAATCATATTATTTATCATACCTTTGTGTAGATTGGACATTTGAGCTGTTTTGACTTTGTAGTCATTTTTGTTGCATGTGCCTTTAATGCAAATAAACTGGTTCTTCCCGCCCACCGTTCCCAAATGTGTCAGAGCCATTGAGATCGCTCACTATTGCTATGATGGGTGAAGCTTTCCCTGAGACATGTTAATACGTGGCTGTCAATCAATTCGGTGAGTGGGGAAACCACACTCCTACGTCACATTGCAGTGGACCACAAAATGGGATCCTTTTTTAACATCAGGAAATTTAAATTGAGACTTGTGTTTCTATCACTCCAGTATGACTGGACATACTATTTACCTTATTCTCCACGTACGAGCGGTCGCAGCCATTTGAATCATTTGGCTGGATACTTCCGGTCTCTTTTACTTCCATTCATTTTTATGTTGCAAACTGATGTTTTCTTATTATATTATTCTATTTTGTCTGTATAATCATGCAAACACTTGTTTGTAGAGCTAGTAGTTTGACCGTTTTCAGCCGTTTATTATTCCTAGTAATTTCTCCCATAGGTAACTGAATCGGAAGTTCTAATACAAATCGCAAAAACGAGCGCACTTCCGCATTAAAGAATAAGGTCTATACCTACACACAGTTCTGTCCAAACAACTTACAAAAGAGGTCATCAAAGGTGCCTTTTAAATGCATTTATGCTTTCATTTAATTATTTAATTTATGCACATTTCAAACTTCTGACAAAAATACTTCACATTTCTTTAACTTAGTCTGTCAAATCAAATCAAAACTAGAAGGCTTTAAAACCTTATAATGTAATCTATTAAATGAACAAATGTCTTCACCAGACCATCTCATTTGTCGCAATACCAAAATGACCAGGGGAGAACAAAGAAATTTGGCTGGCGGTGAACACTTCAATTACTAATCTGCTTTCATGTTCAGTTTGCCGAGATTTTAACAGCAAGAAAGCAGCCTCTTGATCGATTGGCTGCTCTGAAATAACAGAGCGCGCGCGTCCCTGTGGTAAATATATGAGCAGATGTACAGTACCTGAGCTGAAGCCTGCTCTTATCACACCGAGTGTATCTCAGTGTCCACACAACTGGCACTACCGTATCGATTTAAGCCGCGGCAGCATTAGGGAGTGATATTTCGTGCACAGACTGGAGAGAGATAAAGCAGAGGGCTCTAAACAGTCGTCCTTGGACACCATCACTGGTTTGGTCTCTAGTTCTGCTACATCTGGAGCTAGCAGCTTGTTAGTGCTCAGCCAAATGGTTCAACTCTGCTAACAAGCCGCATCTAACGGCAAGGTCATCCACTCAGTCAAAGTGCCAAGGATGGGGGCTGACCTCTCCAAGACGCATGACGCCAAGCCGATAAAGGTCCAGGAGATAATTACAACCACCGGTGGACCAGGCCAGAGCAGAAAACTAATAAACACTCACTTCCACTGACAGAAAGACATTACAGCTGGAAAGAGAGCTGAAAATAGCTGCAGGAACACTATAGTTTGACCTCAAAGTACGATCAAATTATTCAGGATGCAAAAGTAGTTAATAAATGGGGGCGATGTAGTACAGTTATAATGGTCTAATATAAAATAATATCATAATATTTTAAATATAACCCAGAATTCCCACTGTAAGGCAAATGTTATTTTCTCTAATTAGATACTAAATAAAAAGCTGATTTCCATGACCTACTCACCTTGTTTTTCCATGTAACAGCAACATGGCCATTGTAACTCATGTCAAGCTTTCTGGTTTCATTCACTTCTATTCATTTTTGCTGCTTGGAATATATATATATATACATATATATTAGGGCTGTCAATATTAGCGCATTAACGCACGTGATTAATTTGAAATTTGAAACAGTTGCAGTTTTTTTATTTCCTGTTGTGGTAATAATAATAATTATAACAGCACTTCAACAATTTATAATAATAAAAATACAACAATAATAGCAATACCAATAATAATAATAATAATAATAATAATTTGCAGTAGCATAAATAAATATATTAAATAATCCAACAGCATCCCTTGCAGGCAGCAGTTTGAGCAGCCTTGGTTTAGACAGCTTCATTTATTACAATGGGAGTGTTTGTGGGAATCAAACAGTGGCGTTAAACAGTAAATTTGCAGCGACAGCTCCAGTGATTACGGTGTGGAGCGTTCTACTACAGCCGCGCTGCTTTGCATCCTGCATAATTCCTTCAAAACATCAACCGTTTTGTTTTCCTCATGCAGCACGAGAGGATCAGAGTTGACCGTTTAGTCACTGTCTTGAATTAATGATGTATAAAACAGCAATTAATTAATTCAGGAACACCACACACAGCTGGTTGTGGATGTCTGCGGCCACATAAAATATGGTTGCTCCAACACCAAGTGGGCATTTTAATGCAAATTCCATTAATCAAAACGAATTGTGATTGCAATGAGGAAAAATAAAAAAATACAAGCGAAAAGCAATTTCCCTTTCACAGTTCTCTCGCCCTGAAATCCAAATAATCTTTCCCAGAGAGCAGAGTACAATCATCAATGATTAACCGTCCAGAGAGAATGGAGCTCTGGAGATTGCCGTGCACCTCACCTTCATCGAATTCGACATCGTCTTCGGTGTGCTGAGGGAAAGGGAAGCAGTTTGTGATCTCCAGACGGTCTTCAACCACCAGGCCGAGCAGAACACCCTGAACCACCTCGCTGCCCTGGCCCTCCTCCTGGTAGTGCTTAATGATCTTCAACACCACCTGCAGACGCACAAAAACACACATTCAGGAAACTTTCCTTGCGAAACCAAATTTGTGCCCGGCGAAGCAAGCTGAATAATATATGATGCCATTTTTCACCCTAAAGACATTTAAAGTGACAGCTTTGCAGGAGTTAAGCGAGAAGAAAATAAGATTTATAGAAGTTTATTGCATAAAGATTTGCAATGGGTAAGCAGGTTTCCGATTGCTCGCAACGCAATGTTTCTAAAGGTCCTGTGAAGTGCTTTAATATATGCATTTTTATTCAATGTTTGGTGTAATCTCAATCGAAACATGAAGAGCGGGTGGGACAGTGTAGCTCCTTCCATTTTTTATAAACCGCCAATAGCATTTTGTTTATCACCACTTTGCCAGTGACAGTGGTTGAGCTCAAGTGCATCAAAC
>CAIGQZ010033112.1:33503548-33520433 GCA_903798205.1 Danio tinwini
TATCACCACTTTGCCAGTGACAGTGGTTGAGCTCAAGTGCATCAAACGAAAAGCCAATGAAAAGCATCTTGAAGGGGGCGGGGGATGCCAGACACTAGAGAGCATTTGATTGGGTATGATGTGATAAGAAACTGTAGTGTGAGGTGATGCAAATAAACACTATTTAAACACCAGCATATGGAGTGGGGGAACTATGAAGTCAATTTGTATGCAAAAACCCGGAAGCGAGTTAGCATTTTAGGAGTTCCAGTTCCCTCGTCCCAAAGTCAATGGTTTTTTTTCCAACGGGATTTCAGTTAAATTGCTTAAATAAGTTAAGTGGCTAACACAAACTCACGATACTTTTACGTTTTATTCTACGACATAAAACACATCAGTAACATCACACTCTTGATTTTTTAAATTGGTTACACTTATTTAAAAAGACGGTTGCTATCAAGTTGCTAGTCAGGACTACAGGCGATGTCAGAGACATTATAGGTCATCGAGCTGAACTGGTCTGTAGCGCAGCTCGCTTGTGTTGGGCATTTGGATTTGTATGTGATTAAAATATTTTCATGAGTAGTTTTTTATAGTTTGTAGTATTTTTCTAATTGGGTGTAGATGGGTTCTAATTAGAATTGGGTTCTACTAGATAATGCCTTCACTTGTAAAGACCGTCAAGACAGATTCATTTGCTGATCATTTATTTTAATTAAACGATATTATGGGGATACTGCTTACCAGTGCAGCCTGTCTTTTTCCTGCTGTCAGTAATGCAAATGTGTGAATAAATGTGTAAGAATACATACATGTTATTTGTCGTTAACGCGATCTATAGATTTCTCGTCCTTTTTTTCATCTGAACACATTTAACTGTCATAACTGCAATATTTAGACTCCTCAAAATGTCCAGCATATGTAACTGTATGGGCTGCTTTTCGCTGACACTGTGACAAAAAAGAATATTAAATGTTGTTCTGTGTCCATGATGGAACTTGCAGGCATAAAACATTAGACTTGTCCCTCACGCCTCATTTCGGTAATCTGTTACTAAGGTAAGCGGGCTGTATGCACGTGAGCGATACACTTATTTAAACATGTCTTATGATAATACTATGTAGGCACATTTATATGTACAGTTTTAAAACTTTTACAACAACTGTAATGCAAAACAAAATGTATTTCCCCCATAAAAACTATCCAAAAGGGACATAGGTCTATGTGCTTTTGCGTATTTATTTGTTTATAATATTATAGCGTGGATTATAAACAGAGCGTAAATCTTTGTCGTGGATCATATTTCTAAAAATAAGCTTGAACAGTTGTCTGTAGCATGGTGGTGCTGACGTCACAGGCGAGCGCCCTGAAGGCTGTAGTCCGTTTATAGCCTTATGTTAGCTTTCAGTTCTTGAGTTTGCATTTAAGATCCAAAAGTGCGAAAAATTGTATTTTCGTCTGAGGATTATCCAGCTGGACAAAATGTGTAAGTGTATTGAACAGTGTTTGAACACAAAGCTTATTATTTGCTATCATCGAACAGCCTATGGGAAAATCCTAGAGAGATTTTAATCGAGGGAACCAGTTTTATGCTAGCAGCCCATTAGCCTACAAGGTGACGTCATAACTCCTCCACTCTATTACTCCAGTCTTAAACCTAACCCCGAGTAATAACAATGCCACACATTGAGTATTAATCTACAGAGTGGCAAAAGTTAAACTATTTTGAAAATTGACCACGCCCGGCACGTGAGGAACAGCTGACGGTGGCCATAGCAAAGACAAACGGCAGAGGATCGCGAGCTCAGAAACACATTTAACTCAGTAAAAGAAGCATTTGTTGCAAGAAGCACGCAATATGTGAATAGCCCTATAAAGATTTAACCTGAGCGATACAGTACAAGCATTGATCTATAATAGATACGTGATTACAAGCCGCACGGAGCGATTACAATTTACAACACACTGTATACATATTGCATACATATTTAATTTTTGCAAACTACACAAAACAAGGCAACAACTTTAAAATCACAGTTACATGTTATGATCCGGAGGAAGAAACTGGTCCATATGAACTGACAACGTCCCTGTCAAAGTCTGACAAAGTCTCAGTCTCTGCTGTTACTTCCTTTAATAGCAAACGGCCGATGAATCCCGCATTGCAGCGAAGGTTATTGTATAAAATTCTGAAAAATGACAGGAACAAACACAGCACTAGGTTGGCTATACTGTGGTGTTGTTGTGAAAATGAACTTTAACCCTTTATACCCCAGAGCTGAATCTCCATCGGTCAGTGATTGTCATCTTCATATCATGATCAGTCCCGTAATACCCTGCGATCCTCTAGTGTCTAAATGAAAAGCGCGTTCCTGTTTACCAGATTTGGCACTGCATATTTGGTGATGCACCATATCGCCATCAATGCCTTCAGGCAAAAGATCCGAACCCAACACGATTCATTTATTCAACTCTGCGTGATCTATTTCATTAAAGAATCATTAGTTTTAAACACGGTGCACTTTCAGATTTAAACCTCAGCTGGATGTTTTCATTCACTTAGTGCTGTGTTACACAGCTGCAAAGAACGACATTTTCAAAAACACTTAAAGGTGCTCTTTAAAAACTAACAATACTGACACTAACATCTAAACTTTATTTTAATTTCAAGGGACCTTTTTAACTTCAGTCATTATCATTTTCAACAATAGGTTTATGTATAGGAAAGTTCAAAATTATTTTTGAATAATGGAAAGTACAATAAGTTTAATTAGATTTATGTGCTGCATGAGTAGTTTATCCAAATCTGACTAATCAGATAAGGTACAATCTTCATCCCAATCTCTCCAGTAGGTGCTGTTAGGTGAAACTAGAGCTGAAAATAAATACTTAAGCAGGGAGACGAGAGAGGAAAATGACAACAGCCAAGAATCAAAATTTACGCTGAGGTTTCCAGTCATTCATGATGTTTTTAAGTCTAAATGTTTGCACCTTGATAGTTATTAATAATTAGCTTCGAAAAATATGTATTACCTGTTTGTTTTACTATAGACATTACATAAATTATCCTCTTTAACCTTTAAAGTCTAGTGCTATTTTGGGATTTCCGCCTGGATTTTGCCTACCCAAATTTAAAAGCTTCTCAAATCCAGCAGAGGGCAGCAAACACTAGGAAACATAATTTTATCTCTATCGTGTTTTCTGACCAAGCTATTGCAGTTCATCTGAATACTGGGAAAATAACTTGATCATTCATATTAAAAAGTACATATTTGCTATTGCTTAGTTTTAGATAATAATAACTATAGGAACATGAGTTTACATTACTTATTTTATCTTTTTTGCATTTTAGGCATCATAATATTACATTAAAATTAGTCAATGACTATAAGATATAAAAATAAAACAATGTTCATTACCCAGCTCGGGTATCCAGTATACGGTGTATTAAAGTGTAAATAACTTTTGTACAGTAAAAAAAAACCCGAAGTGATGCATGTGCATAAAATATAGCTTTCTCCACTCTCAAACAGAGCCACCAAAGGGGAAGTCAATGACGTCACCGGACCCGTCACCGGGTCCGCAGAGTTTGACTGTAATAAATGCTGACAATTGAGTTTGAGTTAGTTGTATTGTAAGAAATATTGTTATCGTAACTCAACATTGTACAATTTCCCAGTATCAATCCCATATCATATTCCAGTATAGCAGAATCAAGAATCTGTGCTCTCTAAGCTCCACCTTTTCAAAAGCCTCCTCTGTTCTGATTGGTTGAATAGTCTAGTCTGTTTTGATTGGTTGACCACTTACAGCTTGTCAGAATAAAAAGATTTCACATCCATACATTAACATTTCCAAGTTCCACCGGTTGCAAACACAGGGATAAACAGTAACAATGGGGTTGGTTTTACTACATCAATTATATCATGAGTCCTGCATGCAAAATGTTGACTTTGAAGTGCAGGAAACCGTTTTCTTGACATGTCGGCAACAAAAATCTAAAGTGCTGCGTTTCTGTCCACTTTTAGACATACACACTTCTAAATTTCTCCTTTCTTGTTCTTTGGGGGAATCCCCAACTTCACTTTGAAGTGCACTCCACTTCAAGTGAACGAGAGAAGCTTACATGGACATAACCTTGATTCCTCGATTTTGACAAAGGGAGCTTCATAAGTCATAAGTCAGTCTCATATCCACTCCAACACCAATACGTTCCAGAACACAATGTGATTGTGATGTGACAACAGTGTAGTTCCCAAGTGCTCAAGGGTTTAGGAGAGGGATGTCAAACTCAATTCCTGGAGGGCCATAGCTCTGCACAGTTTAGTTCCAACAGTGCTTCAACACACTTACTGGTGGGTTTCAAACAAGCCTGAAAGACTCAATTAGTTTGATCAGGTGTATTTAATTAGGGTTGGAACTAAACTGTGCATGGCTGCAGCCCTCCAGGAATTGAGTTTGACATCCCTAGTTTAGGACATTCCATTTAAACCCATTTAGATGCTCCACCAGTAGTGGACACTTGTGTGTAACCAATGATGTATAACAGAGGAAATGAGACGAAGAAAAGTTAGTGAGTGAAGGGCATAAAAACTAGATTGGAATGTAGCTATAGTGTTTGAGGGTCAAAGTAGACATTGGCTGTCTGCAAAATAGATTCCTAAACCTTTAAATGGTGCACTAATTAATACTACAACCAATAGCAATAACAAATTTACAACCAAAGTTAGTGCAGGAATAAAAACTGGAATTATTAACAACTCATTATTTACAATGCTCTATGTAAAAACTCAGAAACTGTGCACAATTTCACTGCGTGTGTGTTTGCTGAACACTGTTTCACAGACACTTACAGCAAAAGCCCCTATTTCACGGTGATTAAAACCTGAGCGGCAGTTCTGTGGGCCTTGTGGATGCTAGAGGTCAGAGAATGACCAGACTGGTTCCAGCTGATAGAAAATAACTCGTTACATGCAAAGCATGCAGAGGAGCATCTCTGAACGCACATGTACAACCTTGAGGTGGATGGGCTACAGCAGCAGAAGACCACACTGGGTCCTATTCCTGTCAGCTAATAACAGTAAATTAAGGCTACAATTCGCACAGGCTTACCAAAATTGGACAATAGAAAATTGAAAAAAACGTTGTCTGGTCTGATGAGTCTCAATTTCTGCTGCAACATTCAGACGGTAGGGTCAGAATTTGGCGTCAACAACATGAAAGCATGGATCCATCCTGTATTGTATCAACAGTTCAGGCTGATGGTGGTGGTGTAATTGTGTGGTGGATATTTTCTTGGCACACTTTGGGCCCATTAGTACCAATTAAGCATTGTGTCAAGTCCACAGCCTACCTGAGTATTGCTGACCATGTCCATCCCTTTATGACCACAGTGTACTCATCTTCTGATGGCTACTTCCAGCAGGATAATGCACCATGGCATAAAGTGTGAATCATCTCAGACTGGTTTCTTGAACATGACAATGAGTTCACTGTACTCAAATGGCCTCCACAGCCATTAGACTCAATCCAATAGAGCACCTTCGGGATGTGGTGGAACAGGAGATAGGCATCATGGATGTGCAGCCGACAAATCTGCAGCAACTGCGTGATGTTATGTCAATATGGACTAAAATCTCTTAAGGAATATTTCCAGTACCTTGTTAAATATATGCCACGAAGGATTAAGGCAGTTCTGAAGACAAAAAGGGGTCCAACCCAGTACTAATAAGTAGTACCTAATAAAGTGGCCAGTGAATGAGTGTGTATGTATAAACAAAGGCACAAAATGTAAGAAAATAAATGCTTAAAATGTGCATACTGAATGTTTCTTTCCACTAGTATGAAATTAAAATAAAACACTTCCAGTTTAGCTTGAAAGCTCTGAGTTTCCTGCCCTTCACCAGGCATGTCTCTCTCTACTAAAAATAGATTTGACAATACATTATTATGTGCAATTAAAATGCAGTAAACCACAGTCCATCTCAGCTGACACAAGCCATCAAATTTCCCTGACGTTAATACCATGATTCGGTTTGTGCATTAGACAAGTCTCAGGAGAACATTTATGTGTGCGACCATCGAGCTTTCAAGACTGACGAGAGATGAAAAAGATCAATCAATCAGCATTCAAAATAGCCATGAGTGAGGCATGCTGTTTTACAATAAGAGCTGGAGAGCTAAACAGAAGATAGTCCTCCATTTTAACATGGTACTTTGCAAGCACTCAGAGCAGAAAAAGATGGAGAAAGACCTGAGGTTAATGGAAGAACAAATACACTCACTGTCTAATTACGCTGTCTGTACAGCCTCTCTGAATACCAATCTACTGGGGGATTTTTTTTTGCCAGTCCTAGAGCAGCAAAAAGACATCTTCGCTCCCGTTGAGAGTGCCAGCTCACTCCACCCAAGGCATGATGGGATACATTCATTTTTATTTTCTCCAAAGGGACAGAGCATTTCAAATCGCCAATATCTGTTGGGGAACTAAATGCATCAGTACATCTGTAATTTCATAGGGTGCAGTGAGGTAGGAGATGCATTTAGAGTGTACTGATGCTGTAAAGACCAGATGGAAGGCACATATTTACCGTTAGTATAGTAGATAGTGGCCAATCCAATTCCAACCTGGAAATCACGGCTGGAAAAGTTCGTTGTATTTTTTTTTTTTAGAATACACTAAATCTAATGATTTCATGACCTTTGATTCCATTCATAGCTCTTGAACATTTCTATTCTCTCACTAAAGCAGAACACATTGTAATATACCGACTGACTATAATCACACTCTCACATTTGAAAATGAAAGCAATAATTTGCAAGTATGGAGAACTATTTGGAGGAATCGCTCAAAAGCCTTACATTCGACTGCACTCCATTGTGCTCTGACTGGAGTTTATGGAATACACACTCAGCAGCCACTTTATTAGAAGGTGCTGGAAACATTTTCAAGCGGTTTTCCAATTTCCCGATTGACATGATCACATCACAGTTTTTAGACATGTCGGCTGCACATCCATGATGCAAATCTCCTATTCCATGACATATCAAAGCTGCTCCACACTAGGGCTGCACGATATTGGCAAAAACTGACACTATTTTTATGAACATTTTATATGTGCATAAAAAAACTGGTTGATGGAAAGGTCAAGATGCGCATACATTTTGAAAATGAATATAAACATATGCGCATAACTGAGTAGGATAAACTTTTTATTCAATAAGAAAAGATGCAAAAACTGCGATGGAAACACTTTTACCAAACAAATTCCAGTATGTGCATTAAAGAAGGTCATGTGATTTTGTTGTAAGAGATCATCAGAAATGTTGTTTTGGTCATTCTAAAACGCCTGAACCATTTCAGTATTAGTATTATTATATTATTAATGACCTTCAGAATCAAGTGCGTCTGTGCTCTGCATCTCACACCTTCAAATACCACCGCACATTCACTGCATGTCAGGATTGCGCTCTGAGGCACAAGTCATTTATTAAATGAAGAAAAGATTGACAGTTTCAACCTCAAAAATTCAGTTTTTACTGTTGATATTTGCTGCCAGTTAATCAGAAAGTGACGATTTTGTTGACTCATTGGATGAAAACGCTGCTTTATTCGCACGTCTTTGTGATATTACCAGTTTTGCACAAAGTTAATTCACATTTTTGGATGGAAACATAGCTATTGCAATGTACACTCATCTGCCACTTTATAAAGGTACACGTCCAACTGCACGTTAACACAAATCATATGACAGCAACTCGGTGCATTAAGGCATGTAGACATGGTCAAGACCATCTGCTGCAGTTCAAACAGAGCATCAGAATGGGGAAGAAAGGTGATTTAAGTGACTTTGAACATGGAGCTCATAGAAAGGCAACAGCATCTATGGTTACACTCAGAAAACATCACGGAGTTCGGTGAATTGATGACCTTCATGCTTCTGTTGAGCATGTGAACCCAATAGCAAATCAGCTGTGTTTAAGAACATGCTCAACAGTGCTCAAGTGTTAGCGGCAAGTAGACGTTTTTAAAATTTCAGTATCAATTGGTACTAAATTACAATATCGTGAAAACCCTACCAAAACCTATTCAAAACATTCTTATTTTGATAAACTTTGATCCACTTCAAATGTTGACTACAGTCTTCATTGTATAAATACAATTAATCTCTGTCGAAGCTACAATTTTGATAATTTCTTATGCCAAAATGATTTAAATTATTCTAACTCAACATTGCAGATACTGTGATGTAGCTTTTGCAGATATAAATGCTGAAACGAAACATTGTGCAGCCCTACTCCACACCGTAAAAGAAATGACTTAAATTGTTACTTTAGCTTCTAATAAGCTAATTAGGTTTCAAAGGAAATTTTCGTTATATAAATGTTTAACTTCATATTTTTTAGTCAATTTGACTAATGCAAGTTGAGCTGTCTAGAAAATAAGGCAGAACAATTTTATTTTACAGTGCATTGGATTGAAATCTGTTGACTAATGAGGCCATTTGGGTATAATTTTCAGCAAACCAGTTTACGATGATTTGAGTTGTGACATTGTGTTATCCAGCTGTAAGCAGCCTTTACAAGATGGGTTCATTGTGGCCATAAAAGGATGGACATGGTCAGCAACAATACTCTCACTGGCTGTGGGGTTTAAAGCTCAAGTGGTACCAAGAGGCCCAAAGTGTGCTAAGAAAATCACCAGTATCCTGAACTGTTGAAACAAGGAAACATGAATCCATGCTTTTATGTTCTTTATACCAAATTGTTATCCTACCACATGGATATCACAGCAGAAATCAAGACTCAGACCAAACAACATTTTTTCCTAGGATGTTTGAACTGTAGCCCCTTTCCTGTCCTCAGCTGTGTCCCATTCAATTTTCCTTTTGGCATGTAATGCTAGTTTATCAAGAAGTGACAATTCAATTCTCTTAGATTCACTGGATGGAAATGGTGCTTTATTAAAAAATGCTTCAAGCTATATTTCAGTTTTGTGCACAAGTTTAATTCGCATCTTTGTATGAAAACATAGCTTCTAATGGGCTCTTCTGTTGCTGTAGCACACCTTCTTCAAGGTTTGACATGTTGTGCATGTTAGTGTTGTCACAATACTGAAATTCAGTACCAATCGGTATTGAAATTTTTAAAATGTCCATTTAGTCACTGTTAAGCGCATTCTTAAATACTGCTGATTTGCAATTGTGTTCACATGCTTAACAGAAATGACTGTGAATAGCTGTAAAGGTCATCAGCTGATTGCACTTCATGGCTATTTACAAAGTGCGAATACAGATACAAGGACACTGGAGCATTTTGAAGTCATGAAGAGCAGTCAATTCATCAGCAGATTGCTTGTATGTCAACACACAGATAGACCAGCTTATTTTCGCTGGTTTAATTAGAGCAACCAGAGCCGGGAACACTTCCTACAAGACATTATAATTTGAATGGCATCTACGATTATATTAGCCTGTTTTTCATTATCCCGAGGTCTCCATAATTCTAGACCAGGCCATATCCTGAGCAGACGCTGTGGCGGTCATGGAGTGGAGCCCAGTGACATACGAGTCTCCTCATTGATCCCGTGGGCCAGCATGAACACCCGCCGGTAACCTACTCGCACCTGCAGCTTCTCCACAATGAACGTCCAGCTCTCTCCAGCCTCCGGCGCCTAGACTGCAGCTCTGCACAAGAAGTTTAGCCTCTGTCAAGGGTTTTTTTTTCTTCACATTCATCAATAGGTTGAAGTTGTTCCTCACCGCTGTCGCTACTGGCTTGCTTGGTTTAGGACTTGTGGAACTGTGCATCAATGGATTTGCTCTTCAGTGTTTGGACTTTCAGTAGAGAAAATTAAACCACACTGAACTAAACTTGAAACCTGGACTGACACAGTTTACATTTACTGGAACATCAATGGTAAGTAATGTTATGTAACACAATCTACATTGTAAAAGTGCTATAGAAATAAAGATGAACTGAATTCAAAATCTGCAGGACACTAGCCCTCCAGAACAGGGTTTGAACACCCCTAAAGTAAATGATTATGCCAGACAAATTTGAAGGATTACAAACTCAGACATCCATCGCAAATGTATCTTCATCCAAAAGCATGCATTTAACCACTGTAAAGCTAAGGAGATCTCTCTTTTACAGACGTCACCATAATAAATTATTGCCATCCGAATAGGTCTAAAGTCAAACACATTGAATGTGTGTTAAAGCCTGGTGTACTTTATAAAGTGTTCAGAACTGTTAAGTTACTACAGCTGATCAGCATATAATTAAATTCCTTTTGTCAGACACTAAAGTTAATTAAGCTATGCCTGCTGTGCCAATGTCAAGAAATGTAATTCTTTCAGAAGCAAAGCTTTTATTACAGAAGACTGCAATAATAATGTGAGCATAAGAACAAATGTTAGTTGTCAACGTTAATGACGTTACAAATGTTTCCATATCAAACAAATGTTGTTCTTTGAACTTTATATTTAAATGATCACAAGCACAAAAAAAAAACGTTTCTTAAATCAAATCAAAGTATATGAGGATTGAATGAAACCACTTTAAATTAGAAAAGTTATTTTAAATTTCAATTAAATTTTAGGCCATCATTAAAAAAAGCACAGAATAACTTGCAGAACTCAAGCTTCTGTAGAGGGCTGGGCCAATAAATGATATATCGAATCACGATAAAATCTCTCTCTCTCTTTGAGCATTTGACCCGTTGGCATGTTCGTGAGGTTTTCTTCTCCTCTTAGCTGTTAAAGCGATATTTGTGGATCCAGACACAAGCGTGCCTGTGGTGCGAGTTTATTGAATTGTATTTATTCTATTACGGACTACCTGATAACCGCGTATTATGCACATATAGACTGAAGCCGGTCGCACGCCAGAATAGTCGCCCGGCGACGCGCAGCGCCACGCATTTCAGAATTCTAAAAATAGGTTTTAATTAGGAGTACACACACCAGTGACGCAAGTCTGCGGCTGTCCGCGGCGCCCAGCCATGACTCAGGACACCGTTCAAAATTATGCCGCGCCACAGAGCGACATCTGATTAGTTTTGTTTTAAATAGCCTGCAAATGTGCGCAATTGGTGTGCGATACTTTAAACTGTCATGTGCGCGCCGTATCGCGGCGCATCCGGTGTGTAACTGCCTTAACCCGCAGCTGTATTTCCCCACGTCACTCATGGGGCGCTTTCGTTTCTAATCGCAGCCCTTTCTGTTGAGCGGGTGAAGACAATGACCAATCATAGGGGTGTAAGAACTTGCCAGCGGCCAAAAAGCGGAATAATATTTACATTAGTTTATTTGTTATAAATGCTTGTCTTCTGTGCATGTGTTGGAGTTGTCTAAAACATTCACAAAGAGTGTTTTTTTTTTTGAGCAGGTAAAATTAAAGGTACAGTTCATATGTGTTACTGCTTGTATTAAAGGACAAAATTGTATTACAAATAATATAAAAATATAAACAAATTTATAGATTAATACAATTTTTTTTCTTGTGTTGTAAAGAAAAAAAATCTAATGTATGGAAAGCATCGTCAATGCACCGTGATGCACCGAGATATCGAATTGAACCGAATAGATGGCATGATCATCATAACTGAACCGTGAGACCAGTGTAGGGTTCACACCCCTAAAAGGCAGTATAAATGATCTTGATCTATAATGTGAGATGGGTGACGCCAAGTTTACTTGCGGCCGCGCTTTGCAGTTCCAGTCAAAGCTTCACCTATTGATTGTCAACTAGCCATTTAAACTACCCCTTCAATATGTACAATATACACAAAAAGGGGCTTTAACTGCATATACTCTGGGTAATAATGTCTGCGTGAATCAATTACATCAGGTTTCCACTTTTTTGTTGTGCTTGAAAGTGTCCTCCTGTGAATTGTCCGCCATTCATATGGCCGCCTGACAATTTGAGTTTGGGACCCCTGCAATAAAGCAACCTGAACTTAAAAGAGAGAATAAAATAACAAAAATAAAGCAATTAAACAGTTCAAAATCACATTACTTTTTGATTTTGCACGTAGTTGACAATTTATATGCTGTGGGTAAAAGTTGTCTTTTCAATAAGGCTACCGCCGCAAGTATATTTCAAATCTGTGGAAAGCACTGCATAACGTACATTCAATAAAACAAAAACTAGCAATGAGTGCACATATAACCAAAGAACAGCAACTGGAACGCCTGATGCTGATTGGTCAGTCACAAAGAGCCTCGTAACAAGGTACAATTCAGTTCGATCAATTACAAGTTGCACTAAGAGTCATTAAAAGAAAAATCGCAACGGCACCAGAATCATTAAGTGCAATCGTAATCATTAAATTTCTTACGATTCCCCCATCATAGCCTGAAGCCACATGGAACAAATCTGCCATCATTTACCACAACATCCATAAAACAGTATGCTGGAGGCAATATTACATACAATTCTCTGGGTACGAGTAACACAAGCCCAAATGACCTGACAGAGCTCGCCACATCCCAGTAGTTAAGATATATGAAGCGTTTCACAGTTGAATTAATTATGGATGGACTTCCTTGTAAACAAAGTTACAACCTTTGTCTGGCTTTAAAACCTGGTGGTCAGACATACGGCGGGCGTCCATAGCAGCTCATTTCCACATGAGCTGGAGGCTCTATATGTTGTTTTTCAAAGCTTATTGTTGCCTCTTTGAGGGTTTGTAACAGGCTTTAAGGTCAGCGGGAGGAAAAAAAAAACAGGTAAAGTCAATACTCTCTGAGCTGAGTCCTGCCAATCTGATCATTTCGAGTCCAAGCGTCGTGCTGGAGGAATTGTAAAAAAAGCCGTTCCTTAAATCATTCAGGAGGGAAGTCACACACCTGCTTCCACAAATGAATTGAGCTGTGCTTGGTTGGGCAATAGTCGGCGCCCGCTGTGGCAAAAAAAAAAACACAAAGCCAACGGCAAAGACGACGGCGTAAACAGAAGCACGGTGAAACGCTCAATACGCCCGACAGACGTGAGGGAATACCAATGCACTAATTGCTTGAGCAGTTGTAACGCATAAAAGAACAGGAAACAGCAGCATCCAATTTCCTGTTGTTCCAATCTTGGGGTCTGAATCATCGCTCATTTGATTCAAAGCAATTAACAGCTGATTAAACGACTAAACATGCCGTTTCAGAATGTTCCACTCCTCGCTGATGTTAATTGTTTTACTGGTGGTGTTTGTTTCTTGTGGTTCAACGCAGCTCGGTGTTGTAAATGCAGCACTTTTCTATTTGGTTTAGAAAGATGAAGGATAATTGCCTTTAAAAAAAAAAAAAAAAAAAAAAGGCAGATTGTTTCATGTTTAAAGTAAATATCAGTTTTTATTTCTTTAATGAAATATTTTTTCGAGGGGGGTTACGTTATTGAGAGAAATAATAAAGGATTGATATATTGGAAAAAAAACAATAGTTTGTTATATCAATTAGATTTATGAGAAGTCAATTAAAATATAATTGATATTAATTTAAAACCATCTATCTAATGTGATACATTTTAATTAACTTAAAATAAACTCAAGAATCATACATAATTAAAATATTCTTGTTTATTTGATCAGGAAACTTCCATCAAAAGTATTACTTTTTTTCAAATGTTTTAATCTAAAATAAATTAGCAATATACGTAAACAGTTGAGCTAAATAAACTAATGCCGTTTCTGTTTATCTTATGTGTGTGTGTATTAGTGGTGTAACAGATCACAAATCTCACGGTTCAGATCACGTTATGGTTGAGTCACGGATTGGACCATTTTTCGGATCAGCCAAAAAGAGACAGATGTAATTTATTTTCCAATGATTACAAAAACAGCACTGCAAGACACTTTTGATTTAAACAAACAGAACCTGTAATTTTATTAAAAATGAAAATAATCAGCTGAATAAAAATAAATTGTTAAATATTCAGTACTGTGAAAAATTCACTGTTGCTGATAACGCTAAACGTAGAACGCTAACATTATAATTTGTACAACCCATATTTATTTCTAGTTTCATTTTCAATAAATGATTCAGTTATTCATTCAGAAAATCTTGTTTCATTGCTAGATGGATCTTTTTTGAAGAATTATTTAGTGGCATATTTTTGATGGCTGGTTTTCGCCACCTTTTGATTATATAATGTAATTGCTGCCTACAACTTTCATTTTTGAGCATTAAGTTAAACGCATATGACAATGATTGTAATCTTTATCATAAAACTCAGTGGTTTTATCTAAACTATAAACTGTTCTCCCAGTACTTCTGTGTTATTTGACTGTTTGTAAACTAAGGATTGAACCTCCTGATGTTTGCGTTTTGTGATTTGAATCCAGCAATTCGAAGGATTATTAAACATATGCAAATCACCATCACTTATAATTTATGTTGGTTGGTTGAGATCGCGATCTTTTACTGATTAATCATGCAGCTTACACTGAATGCATTAATGCAAGCTAAACAAGTATTGACAGAAAACACCTTTAATAACCTAAGAAACCCACCACATACTGAATAACCTACCACAACTTCATTCGTCCCCATTATATTCTACAGGGAAGCCTAAATGCTTTCATTAGCGATGGGTATCATTAAGGTTTTAACAGTTTTACTACTACTAGTATATCACTTACCGGTTTGGTACTTTAATGCTGCTTTCACACCAGATGCGGAATGTGCGGATAAAAATCGCGCTATTCATGCGTAAGACACATGAACATTTGAGTTTACTCACTTCATCCACGAGTCAAATTCACTTTAGAACAGATGCGGATTCGCGTCATGGGCAGGGCTCCTGTCTGCCCGGTGACTGTAGCTTCGTTGCTAAATGGCTAACATGGATTTTATTAAGAAAATAACTGTTTATGTGCTTTATGAAGGCTGAAAATAGCATCGATTAGTTTGGAGCAGTGTCTGAGTACACTAGATCATTTTAGAGGTGCACCCAGCTCTGTGAGCTCAAAAAATCCTCTAGAAACTGAACCTGGATGATGGAAGCATTCAGTGGTGCTTCTGACTGAGCCGAGCCCAGTTTGATGAACTGTTGTCAGTGTATGCAGGAGGATTTCCCCCGGGACACCAACAACAGGTGCTACGTCACAATCACGCCCCCACAAGAGCAAGCTCCTGATTGGTTAATGCGGGATGTCTATTCGCGTGTTTGCATTGACTTAACATGTGAAATCACTCGCGCTTGGTGCTTCTTCCGCGTCTGGTGTAAACGCAGCATAACAGTTCTCTTATCTGTACTTTTTGTGAAAAAACAAAAACAAATTTAACAATTAACAACACTTTATTTTATTATTACCTTTTTAAAATGTAAAATAAAACAAAACCAATAATTGTAAAACAAAAAATGTTTTCCTGTAAAAGAATGTATAATGAATTAAAGGAAAAATACAATTTTCAACCATTCTTCTTGAGAAAAATGAACACGTTTGCCTTTTCTGGCAGAAGTCGGGACCTTTCCTGGTTTATTGATCTCCCAGCAGTTGAAAATATCCTAAGTTGCAAAGTGCAGTTAAATGACATTGTTTATGATTTTTCATTAACACATTCACAAATTAATTAACAGTGTTTTGGGTGTTAACTGTGCATTAAATACAGTTTTGGAGCATCTTGCTATGTAAAAATAAGCATTTATTTTAATAATTTCTTAAGCATAGTTTATTATTAGGCTATTCATGGGCTATATCTGTAAATATAGCTGATGTAAAAGCATTTTTTATGTTTAAAATTTATTTAGGTTACTGCAGAAAAAAATATATACGGTTTTCATTGTAACCGAATGTGTGTGTTTATTTAATTATTAATGTTATAATAATTCAGGTGATTGACTGCTGGCATAATGATGTGGATGATGTAACGTTACCGTTAGTAGCTAGGCAGTCAAAAACTTTTAATTTGTCTTTCTGCAGTTAATGCACTTTTGAAAGATGCTGTCACTTAGCCAGATTGCTTGCATTTCAGCTTATACAAGAAAACAACTTGTGTTTTTTGCAACAGGCCTTGTCGCTGTCCACTCAGGAAATACAACCCGTTTAGTTCACTCCTCGAGCTAACGAGCTGTGTGTGCGCGCGCTCGCGAGTCTGTCACGAGCTATGCGTGTGCACTAAGCGCGAGCCTCCGCTGAGTGAGTGCGCACAGCCAAGAACTGTGAAGGTTTTTATACTTAAAGCGCTCGAAACAAGAGCAATTCTCATGTGAGATTGTCAACTGTGCAGACGAATATCAAATATCGCAAATTAGAAAAGGTTGGTCAGTTAAATTATGCTACTGTAAGTAATGTTTATTCAGCCATAATTCTCCAGTACCGATAGCAGAACGGTTAATGTCAGAGCTTAGCGATACTTCAGTCTTTTATAATGTAGCACCGATACCGATAAAGTAAAGAGTTTTAGTACCCATCCCTAGCTTTCATACATGTGATCTGAATGACACGAGAGGCGATCTCTCTGTGATAGTTACAAATTTAGTAAAGAAAAAAAAAAGAATTAATCTACGGGTCACGTGTGTTCTGTCACATGTGTTCGATGTTCCGGTTAAAGATTAAGGCCCCATCAGATTGGTCAAATTTAGATAAACCACCAATGGATAAAGTGAACGTAATTTATCACATGTCTGCAATACGTATATTGCATGTACTATTATGATGATAGCATTATATACATACATACATAGCGCAGCCCTTGTATATTCAAATATTGAATTTTCTTTCAAATACAATAAGTTTACAAAATAAACACACAAAATATTAAATGGTTACCAATAAATGGACATAAGAAAATTAAACATACTATTAATTAATAAATGAGTAACCATACCATTAATAGTAAATGAGTAACTATACAAGTAAACAGGTAAATGAGTAAGTAAATAGGTAGAGGAGTAAGCAAATAAGTAAACA
>CAIGQZ010033112.1:33520443-33552381 GCA_903798205.1 Danio tinwini
AATAGGTAAAGGAGTAAGTAAATAAGTAAACAGGTAAATAAGTAAATGGGTAAATGAGTGAATAAATAGGTAAATGAGTAAGTAGGCCTAAAATTATGGCTAAATGGCTATTAGCAAATGATATCCAAGTGTTAGTGCAGCCTTTCTGACATATCATAAAAGAAAGCTCATTCGAGGTCCACACACATTATGACACCGGTTAAAAGTTCCTACTCCTTTTTATGCAAAACCATCTCATAACCACCAGCGTAGAGCAACAGCGACGCCACAATAAACTGATCTCTCATGAACCCCATCCATCAGATGAGCCGTCAGCGCAGACCGAAAGGGGGACGGGTGCTTTTCTTTTTCTTCTTTTTTTGGTAACACAGGTTCAAAGTGGCAGCGCACACCCCCAGCTCTCCTCCTCCATCAGCTGGGTGACAATAACAGAATAGCTAATGAGAGCATGCAGCAGCATTGAGCTTTGACTGCCGCACGCCGCCATCAAAGCAGCACAACACAGCCTCAACACTCCATCTAATGATCCCCCGTCAACTCAGGAGAATTGCACGCTTGCCAGTTCTGTTCCTGATAGGAGTTTTGGTTTTGCATTGACTATAACATTCTGTGGCAGACCACGACTGTTCGTGGGCTTTCTTTGCTTTTTGAACAAGTAAGGAACGGTATCAAATCTTAGAATCATTGAGGCTTTTATCATGATGTAGGATTTTGTGAAAGTGGCATAAACTGAAATATTAACAGGTTACTGCTGTGCTGGGATATTGATAATAATAAAAATTGATAAGTCAATTTTCATGTGCATTTTGGCAGTAAAGCCAGCTCTGTAAACAGCTGTAAATCTCCGGCACATGCTTTTAGATGGAGCAGCATTTACTACATGAAACCGGTTATCGTCCCATGCCTAGGTTAAGGTTTACCATGGTTTAAAAAAACTCAAGGTTGTAAATCAGCTAAAACCTGGTGGTGGTTTTGTGTACTGCAGCCAAAGCGGTAAACCGCTGCAGTCAGCGCAAGTCTGATTAATTCAGATCTTTTGTACATAAATAACGATGACTTTTAGATAAATATCGATGCTTGGCGCCACTGTATCGATAATGTATCGCGGGCAGAGATATCATGATATATCGGCATATCAATATTTTGTCCTACCCCTACAAATAGTAAATTAGAATCCAGACTGAACATTGCATATCGATGCGGAGCAAAAACTTACAAATTAAATATGCGTAAAGAGGTAAAACATAGCAGATTTACAAATATGCGTTTACAAAAATGTTAATAGAGCATTGTCTACATTTCCAAATAAATGGAGCCATTTACAAAATGTTTTCAGACAAAAATGGGAAAATTTTGGCTGTTTGTTTACACAACATCAGCATTTTTGAGACTAAAAACAGGTTCGGAAGTGGAAGTTATTGTAAATGCCACCCAAAAACGAGAGTCTTCGCAAACAGTGACGTCATGCGTGGACAAATTAGATTTTTATGAAAGTGCACATTAACAGCAAGTGGAAACAAACACACAACAAAAGCAAAGTACGTAGTAGTGTTGTTGTTGCTCGAGTGTTTGCTAATGATTCTTCAAAAAACTATGGATTTAATTCACATTACATTTACAATGCCGTAAGGATGCCACGTTAAACAGATTTCACTATTAACCACACTTTAATTCGTCATGGTTAATTGTGAAGGCATCCCAACACCGCATTTCTGCACGCAACAAAACTGCTGCAACTAAAAGTTATGCCAACTGTGTGCTAGTTTAAAGTTCCAAGCTTGTACGTCGAGGCTTCTATGCACACACACTGGATTTAAGGCTGATTTTATCTATGGCTGAGGCTATTAACTAAGGACTGTTCACATATCCCATCTTTTGCATACGCAAATTCGGTATTGTTTGTTTCTTATCATTATTTTGTGCTATGTTGTTTGGTTACTGAGCAGCAATAAATAACACTTGAAAAAATAAAGAGTTGATTTTCTAAACTAGTAGTGTTTTGAAATTAATGCATAATTATCGTGTATATAATATAATGATCATTGCATCCCTACAGTGGAGATGCATCTTACACACACGGCTAATTCTACATACAGACCAGCACAAAGCTGATGACGACATTGTCACTTCCCTAGAGGTACTGTTTACTAACATGCATAAAACACCAAATACTTGGCCAGTATACTTAACACAGCGTTTACACAGATGTGTAAACTATTAAACTATTAGAATGACCATATCTTATCCATTTATTCTACATAACAAAATAGTAGCTAATAGTTACATAAAAAAAAAATTATTCCATTGGATTGGGATCCCTGGAGCAATTACATTATATTTAGGACACAGCATAGAGTCAGATGCAGCAGATTGATTTCATGGCAGCAGGTTAAACTGTCACCTTTATGGCACTCATGTACCTAAAAAATAAATCAGGTCAGGCCACAACCAAACATGGAGGATAATCAGAGTGGTGTTATCCAAAATTAAACGAAGAATAGACTTGGGCCTGTACATGTGTGTGCACAGTTGCATGCAAGGTTTGTATATTTATAACCAGCTCAGAGGATATTAGGTTTACGAGTCACTGGCATTGTTATTTTGGGGGTCACAGGCTGAAGTTTGGAAACCCCTGTCATATAGACGTGAAATTTTTTTGGTTTAAGCTACATCTTTGTCATGAAAACATAGCCTAAAGTGATTTTTTTAAATGTATACAAGGAGTTTAGTCAATATAGAGTAAAATAATGGTTCATTACAAATAAAACCTAATATTAGTATGCCAATTCTCTGACAATGCAGTTCATATCGTCTGCATTTTCAGAAGAGCCAAGGACACGCAAAAGAAAGTGACACAGGATGTCAGTAATTGCATCTAAAGTCATTGATTTTAATTTAAGTGCAGATGAGATTTGAGAACTCCAGTTGAGATGAAAGTTATCAGAAATTATCAATTTGAATAATGCATTTCAGCCTATTCTCCTCACTAACCTGTTTTATGACTTAAGAAAACTGAAAACACAGCAGAACAAATTAAAAATACTATAGTTCTATGGAGAGGTTGGCAGAGTAGATTATCTAAAAGAGCAGCTTTTCCCTGACTGCCCAATATCTCCCTTCACTAAAACACTAGAAATTATGACAGATTTTGAAAAATTTAGGCCAGACCAAAATAAATGCTTATTGGAAAGATGTAAGTGACTGTCCTATCAAGGTCAATCCATGTCCGAAATACAGCTAGATAATAGCAGAAAGCCGTCCTTCTTGAGACAACTTCGCCCTCTTTTGGCGGTGATAAATAATGCAGCGTATTTCCACATCAGTCCTGCATCAACCACAAGCACAGACAACCTCTTTAATTAAACAAACACTTCAGTCCTGCTGCAGGAGATTAACCACAGGCCGTCCCCATGCGTTACTGGGACGATAATTGGAGAGTTTAGTCCAAACTTCAGCCTTTATCTAAAGGAAATCATTGGTCCGTATAAAAACAGCACAAGCTAAAAGCACAAAATGACTTAAAAAAAACAACAATTCCAGGAAAACAGCGCACAGCATCTAAAGCCAAGTGAAAATGAGGCCAGCAGGAGCAGACTTACAGAAATAAATGAGAAAACAGCCACTGCAACTAAAGACATGAAGGAAGCCGTGAAAGTGCATTAAAGAAACTCTTGCATGGTGAAAGAGTTTGAGACTTGAAAAAACCAACAGTAATTCTGATAAATGTTGGTTTTAGCAAGTTTTGCAGCTTTTAAAAGCCAATTCTAAAGTCATACACCGACTGCACTAGAGCTGATCGTACAACAAATTAGGGCTGCACAATATTGGAAAAATCTGACATTGTAATATTTTATTTATCTTCTATATATATATATATATATATATATATATATATATATATACACACACACACACACACACACACATACATACAAGCGATATCCTGCATCTATAATATTTCACCAAATGATTGAATAGAACTATTTGGAAAGAATTTAGTCACACTTAATTAAAAGATTAAATTCTTGCTAGTGGCAAACCTTTAAATAGAACTTTTGCTTCAATAAACTCCTGATTTTCTCCCTATTAATGGATAACAAGGTAATCCAGGTATTGGGTTTGGGATGGAGAATAAGATCATGCAAAACATGTAGTTTATAAAGTACGAATAAACGGCCAGTATCTCAATAACATTCATGCTAGCAAGCAACTAGTTAATAATGGGAATTGGTCCCAAAAGTGTTACAAAAAGTATTAATTTTGATTGACTGGGATGATTCTGTAGGGCAGTTAATCAAAAATGTATAACTTCAAGCATTGATGAATGCAATAAAGCAAAGATAAAAGTGAGATAAACAGAGTATGTATTATGCTTTTGTATATGTTAATGTAAAAAATTACACAAAGACAACATTGCATATCTCTGCGATGTGACTATTGCAGATGCACACATTGTGATATCGATGCTGAAACGATATATTGTGCAGTCCTACAACAAATTAAACAATAAGGGCAGACTCATAAACAGACTAACTAAACAACTAGATGCATAAAATCAGTTTCAAAGTCAGTGATGGTCATATTACTAACGCAAAGTACTGAATCCAGGGTTTTTACAGCTTTTCCAAAATGAACTATCCTAACTACATGTGCATTTAAAAATTTTTAATTATATATATATATATATATATATATATATATATATATATATATATATATACATACATACATACATACATACATACACACACACACATACATATATTAGGGCTGCACAATATATAGTTTTAGCATCCATATTGCAATAGTTCCATTGGAATATATGCAATGTGGAGTCTGAACTACACTACCTGACAAAAGTTGTTGCCTATCCAAGTTTTAGAAACAACAAATAACAACTTAACTTCTAGTTGATCATTTGATATCAGAAGTGGCTTATATGAAAGGCAAAGGCTTCTAGATAACGCTTATTTTACCTAAATAAAATATGATTATGACTTGATTTTTAATTATTTAATTAGGACAGTAAGGTTTGACTTTGCTTAGACAAAAGTCTTGTCACTTAACAGAAATAATGTCCAGTATAGAATATAAAGTCATGGTGAAGTGGAAAAATAATGAATATTGTATATGAATCCCATGAGCTTGAAGGACTGCATCCATACATCTCTGCAATGACTCAAATCACTTATTAATAAAGTCATCTGAAACGGCAAAAAAAGTGTTCTTGCAGGACTCCCAGAGTTCATCAAGATTCTTTAGATTCATCTTCAATGCCTCCTCCATCTTACCCCAGACGTGCTCAATAATGTTCAAGTCTGGTGACTGGGCTGACCAATCCTAGAGTTCCTTAATCTTCTTTGCTTTCAGGAATTTTGATGTGGACACTGAAGTATGAGGAGCAGTGCTATCCTGAGTTTGCCCTCTCCTGATGTAATGTGGTAATATTATTCATTCTTAGTTAATCTTACATTAAACTACATGAAATCTTATTGCAAAAAGTGACCAAATGATTTCTGAAGGAAATGGCTGAGATAGAATGGCTGACTGCTTTACGTCACAGAAAAAAAAATTAAATAGGCAATTAAAAAGTCAAAAGATCTAAAATAATTGTGAAAATGTAAAATTATGTTGTGTGATCATTTAGCATAAGATAAAAGAAAAATATTAAAGTGCTCAAAACAAAATTCTTTAAAAGAAAAAAAAACTTTGGCTTTTTCCTATGTATAATTTATTGGACTACAATATTTTAAATTTAAACTTACAAGTGCTTTAATATGGCTATATTGGATTATTATTCATATTAATAAAAATAATAATAATAATAATAATAAAACTGTAATTATTTAATATAACAACAGCATTCACATTCACAACAGCATATAACATTCACAAGTCTTCGTCCTAAAATTAAATAGCTTTCTACACACAGCAATATAAAAATCATAATTGCCAACCCAATAGAATTGAACAAGACTCCAAACACACAAATATGTCTGAAAACATGCTAGCTTTTGTCATTTTATGCAAAAAGAGGCTCAAGTTTTTTGTATAAATTCAGACAAAAGGTCATCAGTAGGTTACACGATAAAACTGATGTTTTATTAAAACACACTACTGTATTTCTAAATTTAGAAGACTGACAAACAAGCGTATTGGTGATATTGTACATTTAGAAAGAAAACGTCATACACTCAAATAAAAGACATTTGTTGTTGTATAATAACCCAAAAAACAGGCAAAAAGCGCTCAGGGGCAACTCAAATATTTTGTCGGTGCTCTGTACATATTTGCTTATTTGTTCTATATATTTTTTTATATATGCAAGTATATGTATGTTTATATGCGTATATATGTGCCCCTCTATCAATGCTGAATTTATGATGATGACAGTTGACCTTGTTTGTTATTATTTAAGTGTTGTTGAGATATTTAAATGAGTCATGTGATCATAGTACTCAGGGGCTCTAGACCAGGGATGTTTCTCAATATGCGTTCTTCAGTGTTCTTGCGTCCTTGTGTAACGCCATCATGAACTGCCAAAAATCAGTTCCAATACTCAAGACTGCAAGAACGGGGGACGCATGAAACTTCCCGGATGTGTTCTTGATATCGAGGACGCAACAATGCAGACTTGAGCAGCGAACTCGCTCTAGAAGTCCCAGTAGTCATTGTGACTAGAGGTGGGAAATGCAGCATTTAATATAGATTATTCAAGTTTAGAGATATAACATATTTATCTCAGGAAATGAAACAGTTAATATAAAAATTACCATGAAAATCATAAAGAAATAAACATTATGAGGGTTTATTTGCTGAAATTCGTATTAAAATTAGTTTTATTTGTATTGTGCAACATTTGTAAAGTTTTCATGCATAGTATATATTGTGAAAAGGGAAAAACCAATAAACCATTGTATGAACGCTGTAATGTTTAAATTATTTCCATTAAAAACGTGAAGAGCGCAGCGTCTCATTCCTCACAGGACGCGTTCTCTGTTCTCGTGGTCTCTCGAGTTCGTTCTTCCAAGATGACATGGCAAGACTGCTCTCCACTGCGTTCTTGGAATTGAGAAACAGCCCATGAGTGTCCAAACTCGGTCGTGGTGGGCCGGCGTCCAGCATATTTTAGTTCCCAGCCCAATTAAACACACCTGAACCAGCTAATCAAGCTCTTTCTAGGTATACTAGAACAGGGGTCACCAATCTCTGTGCTGGAGGTCCGGTGTCCCTGCAGGGTTTAGCTCCAACTTGCCTCAATACAACTGCCTGGGTGTTTCAAGTATAACTAGTAAGACCTTGATTAGCTTGTTCATCTGTGTTTGATTAGGGTTGAAGCTAAAATTGGTGACCACTGTACTACAAACTTCCAGGGAGGTGTGTTGAAGGAAGTTGGAGCTAAACAATGTAGGACACTGGCCCTCCAGGACTGAGTTTGGACACCCCTGATGAAGGCAGTTTTTTTTTGCCAAAACGTGTAGTTGGCACGGATTAGCCATGTGAATAAAGACTTTTTAAATGTGTAATAACTTGCAGAGACAAGAGTCAATTTTGTTTCAGCATTTACTTGGAAGTTTTTTTTTTTGTAAATCTGTACAAACGTAGTACAAAAGAATACATCTCACAACAATTATAAACAACATCAAAATAAAATAAACTATTTCAGTTATACAAAGTATAAGCAGATGCCAGGGGTAGAAAAAAATTATTCAATCAATTGACATTTACGTAATGCTTCATATGTTTTTTTAGCTTTCCTTTTTTTTATGTTACATAGCGTGTTACCATATTGTTTAATCTCCTTTATAAAATGTTCACAATTTGGCTTAGCTTTGGCCCATTTTTTGACATGAGCATTTACTTGGAAGTCTTGGTACCAAACAATGTTCTGATTACGTCACAGGTGGCTGGCAAAAACACATACACACATTCTTCTTCACTCCTTTTTAAGCATACACAAAACCATTAGTCTGCCCTCTACAGGTCAACACGTCAAAACCATCTGACTATACAACAAAATGTTTCACATTTTTCGAGTGCCTTGGACTGATTGTTGTTGTACGTTTGTTGTTTGTTCAAAGTAATTATTTAAGATGAGCCGAAACAAAACAATTTTTGCGTTTATTGGGAGGTAAAACTTAATTGTTTTATTGTTAACCCACTTAAATTTGTAAAAACTAATAAGTTTAATTAATTCCTTCATGTTGTCCCAACATAACTGGACAGTAAGGACCCCAGCACTTCTCACGGTGTACTACAATAGTAACTTCGAGACCTTTGTAGAACTCAAAATGCCATGTTATACACTCCAGTAGACATTTTGAGAGAATGTACGCTCAAAACGTTTGTAGTATGATGGTACATTTCCTCAAAACCAACATCACAAAAACACGTTTGTTAATAATAAGTTACTTTTTTCTTCCTGGTGACCGGTGAACGCCGAGCTCCCCCTAACGATGCCGACACACCGCTGAACACACGCGACTCTCTAAAAAATTACCGCTTTGTTTTTCACAATAATCACTCGGTAACAAAGTTCACTCACCAGCCCATCGACCTGGATCTGTTTAACTGGGAAATCCAGCGGGTTTGAGCCTGAAGCGGCGGACTCTTTGCGGCTGGCCATTTTCAGATGAAGAGGAATCGGAACCAAGCACGTGTAAGAAAGTTATTCCGGAGGGAAGCAAGCACTTCCGTGTGAAGGTAAAAAAAAAAGGTCCTTGTCAAAATAAGAGTCCTAGTAGGGCATACGCATAGCTAGTGTTTTTCAGCCAATGATAAACTTACAGTAAAAGCTTAATGTGACTATTTTCAATTTCATACGGTTCTTTTTACAGCATAATTACATTCAGTTAAATAGTTGTTCCAGCGTAAAATAAGATGAAAGAGTGTGCAAACGCTAACGCCGTCAGAATCAGCAGGCTAGCGCATAAACTCCATTGAAAATACTGGAGTAAAGTAAACTCGTATTTAAAGACATGGTGGGGGGATGTGGAATTGAATGCAGTGTTTCTCGTCTGGTCTGAGACCCACTTCATATCGTATATATATCAAGAAGTGAAGATCACTGTTTTTTAAAGAAATTAGACTTTAAATGTGGCGATTTTTATAATGTAAAGACAAGAAGTTCACCGGAAACGCTGAGGCCGGCTGGCTGAAAATTAAAAGTCCGTGTGCATATACCCCATTGACAGAAAAATGAAAGGTTTGCTCACCTTCCATCTGTTTTAAACCTCTCGTTGTTGTTTTTTGTTTGTTTGTTTGTTTGTTTGTTTTTTTAAACACAAAAAATATATATATTGTAAAATGTTGAGAACTTGTAGTTATTGACATTTGATTAAACAAAACTGGAAATTCATATTTTATTTAGCCAGAATGCATTCAATTAATTATAAATACATTTTAATAATATATATATATATATATTAAATTAAGTATATATTATTATATAATTATATATATTTAGAGGGGTGACACGGTAGCTCAGTGGTTAGCACTGTCGCCTCACAGCAAGAAGGTTGCTAGTTCAAGTCCCGGTTGGAACAGTTGGCATTTCTGTGTGGAGTTTGCAAGTTCTCCATGTGTTGGCGTGCGTTTCCTCCGGTTTCCCCCACAGTTCAAACACATGCGCTATAGGGTGTACAATGTATCAGCAATTGCTTAAGAAATTAGTTTAAATAAAATATTAGTCCAAAAACAGGAATATGGAGCCTACAGCACATAATATGTCCCAGTGCTGCAGGTGGAAATGCAGAGGAAGTTTAGAAATATAAAACACCTAAAGATGGTGCTGATGTAGATGCCAAGTAAATAAGACATTAACAACATACAAATAAGTCCTACAGCAGGCTAGTAGCCAGCCTGGTGAAAGGGGTGGTTCTTTTTTCTTAAAATATGGACCTTTTTGCAATTATTCGCCTCATTTTCTATTTAATTATAAGGTTTAAATACCTTTTAAGCACAATTATTTTGCTGGATTAGCTTGTCAGATGGTCATCATTCACACTTTTTGATGTACCCCCAAAAAAAGGGAATAATACTTATTTTTCAAATACAAATTTATTACATCATATATCATTAGAAAAAAAGGATGCTGTTCAAGTTTTAAATAAAAAACTAGCCTATTGTCATTTATTAGGCAAACACAAACTGGCCAGCACATTTAACTTTCCTCAGATCATGCTGAAGCAATGGCCAAAACAGGATTCTGCTTGGTCCTAAAGCCTTTTTCAATGGTTATTTTCACAATTTATTATGGCATGCTGTCAAAATAGGACAAACAAGCTTGTGTATGGGATAAATTCTGGACCTTTGTCTGTGAGGGGTGGTTTCGAACCATCCGACCCCCCCCCCTAGCTACGGGCCTATACAGTGGCGATACCTACAATACTTCACTGGCTGTTTCAGATGCCAGTAGCTGATCTGCAGGTGCTCTGTGTAGTTAACAAAGAGGATAGATGTCGGTCTAAAGATGTCAGTGGCACAATACTGTATATTAGACACACATATTTAATAATACTCTAGTCTACACAGACTGGTCAAAAACTCCAGACTCCTGCAGCACAGCAGAAGGGTCTATATCAGGGGTGGGCAAACTCAGTCCTGGAGGGCCGATGTCCTGCACAGTTTAGCTCCAACTCTAATCAAACACACCTGCTTATATTTCTAGTGATCTTGAAGACACTAATTAGCATGTTCAGGTGTGTTTGATTAGTGTTGGAGCAAAACTGTGCTGGACACCGGCCCTCCAGGACCGAGTTTGCCCATCCCTGGTCTATATGAAGCGTTTATTTGCAAAAACTGATAACTCCATTTTATAGAGACATCATGTTTTATGTTGTGCATTGAAGAGTACAATAGCACAATTATGGACGTTTTCAGAAACCATGGTTTTACAAGAAGTATTGAAGATTTGAAAAAGAAATTAATTAATTTTTCTTAATTATTTGAGCAAAAAATTAAAATAACCTCTTCTTATATCACCCTTTTAAAACATATAAGACTGTTTAGAGACGGTGTTCATTTTACTGGCCACCCAATGGATGAAAACAATGAAGAGATTTAATGGAGCTCTGGGATCCAACTCAAGAACAGGCCTTTCTACATAGAGTTTATACTAAAATCAAAGAGAAAGAAAGGTTAATGAATACCTCCTCGTGTACAGGAGTAGAGGAGAATGAGTTGGCAGAGAAGCCGACTTTAACTTAGACAAACTGTTGCTGTCCAACACTGTTTACTTCAGGGAGTCAGTTTAATGGTGAAGAGATTAATCAATACGCCTATTGATGGAAGGTTTGCGAAACAATTTCATGCTCCCTTGTATAAGTATTTACAAAGTACAAAATACAGTATTTTACTTTGATACATTTGTGGCTGCATATTTTGTATTTTGCATTTTATTTTAAAATACATGAATGTATTTTTGCTCATCCCTGGGTGCTTTCCAGTACTGGGTTGCAGCTGGAAGGGCATCCGCTGTGTAAAACATATGCTGGATAAGTTCATTCCGCTGTGGTAACTCCTGATGAATAAAGAGACTAAGCCAAAAGGAAAATGAAATAAGTTGCTATAAATATATGGCTTCCCAGAGATGGATTGCGGCTGGAAGGGCATCCGCTGTGTAAAATCGTGCTGGATAAGTTGGTGGTTCATTCCGCTGTGGCGACCCCGGATTAATAAAGGGACTAAGCCGAAAAGAAAATGAATGAATGAATAAGTTGCTATATGTTTTGGACACCAAGCATCCAGGGCACTCACACTATGCTATTCGAACCGTGGCCTGGCCCGTTTCACGGATAGTTTGAGAAGTGTGAGTGCTCTGAATCAGGCTCAGGCACGGTTCACTTGGCCGGCCCTGGCCCGGTTGGAGGTGTGCCAGAGCGCGGTTAACTTCACCAAAACGGAAAAAGAGATGTGACTTTTACGAGACTGTTTGATATGGATTAATTAATCATTCAAACTGTCCAATGAACGCAAAATTGTCGTGGTTAATTAAAGACGCAAACCCCTCACTGCACGACAGCTGCACGTTCAGCAAACCTCCTAATTCCTGCAGCACGAGAACTGTTTAGGAGCATCAGAAGTGGCTGATCTGTTTGGTGAAATATTAGACTGCGTGTCACATATCAGCAGACTTAAACAATATAACTAAAGAAATCTCCACTGTGCTTTATTATTATTATTAATGCTTAAAGAACAACATTTAGAACAATACAGAAAGAAATGGAAAAGAAAAAAAAGTGTGTACAGAACAAAACATATAAGACAATGTGTAAGTATACATGCTAACAGAGAAAGGCCTTGTGAGATTACAAGATCTTGAAGGTTTCAAGTAAAAAAGTGGATTTGATGGCTTTTTTATTAGTGCTTTGCTTTATGTTGTTTGTGTAATGTTTTATTTCAATTAATATAGCAGGACAAAATGGTTTTTGGTTATTAAATTTGCATCATGAATATGGTACTTTGTAAATATTATCAAAAGATTAATAACATAAGCTTCCTTCTCTGTTTTTTTGGTTGTAGTTCAGAAACCCAAAAATAACATGTTGGTGGTATTTTTGACAGACATTTGGCAATAATTTGTTATTTATGAAATTGGTCATCTCGTACCATATTTTCTTTGAGATCTGGCAATTCCAAATAAAATATGCGACACAGTTTCTGGCTGTGACACACATATCCTGTCTAAACCTGGAAAGAAAATGTTTGACAAGGTAAAATTTATGCAGAATTTTAAATAAGACCTCTTTAAATTTATTTGTAATAAAGAATTTGTTAGGCAACGACCATATCTTTTTCCAATTTAAATCTCTGATGAACCTAGACAAATAAGAAATTATGTAGGGTTTACTAATTATGAGTGACTGAAATAAGGAACAGTCTTATTTTGGTGAGATGAAAAGCAAATTTTCCCACATAGTGTATCTTTAGGGTGTAACGGAGATATTTCCTGAATACGAGTAATTTTTACATAGTGAGACAATACATAGGGGAATAGCAGCAAAGACCACTGCAAATTCTCTATGGGATACAGGAAAATTCAAATGTGATAAAAATTCTTTATAAGTCATTAGGTAACCTTGGTAATTTAGTACCTGTCCCACCAAAAAAATTCCTTTTTCAAACCAATTTTTTAAGAGCAAGCTTTTACGTTTGTACAAAATATTAAAGTTGTCCCAAATATAACATTGGTGAGGGGAGAAGTTATGTTTGTATATTAATTTCCAAGCTAAAACAGCTTGTTTGTGAAAGGCTGAAAGTTTAATTGGAAGTTTCTCTGCTTTAGAGACGCACAACAGCAAGAAAGGAAGACCACCCATCCGATCAAATACAACTTTAGAGACTATATTCCAAACTGAGGAGTGATTATTTTAAAAATATTTTAGCCATTTAATTAAAGGTATTATTTAAAGTAGCGAAGTCTAAATAGTCTAAACCACCGTCTTTGTATGAATTAACTATCACACTTTAATATAATGTACTCGATTTTTCCATAAGAATTTTATCATTATTTGATCAATTATCTTGTTTATTTTATTATCTGTATGTAAACAAGACGCTATGTATGTCAGCCTGGAAATATCTTCTGCTTTGGTTAAAATCTCCTGTGCTGAGCGAGAGCGCTTACTAAACAGCGCATCATCGATGACGTAAGCGTCCTCAGGCCTGAATGTAATGTGAGAGCGGGCCGTCAGGGGAGACAAGCGTGCTTTGGCCCGGTTCAAGGCAACTGTACATAGCGCGAGTACGCCCTCATTCCATCAGTACTAATTGAAGAACCATTCAAAACAAGAGGAAACCAGGAAACTTTTTAATCAATATCAAAATTGAAATCACAAGTGCATAAAAATTCCAATTGTATGTAAGAACCTTTAATAATCATAATTGCCATTAAAAGAGAGATACAAAACATTGAACTATTGTTATTAAATCCACTTGGGTTTCCAAAAATAAACCTTTGCCTCTCAATTGTGACATTATTAAAAAAAAAAAAAGGAGAAAATCTTAAAATGTACACAACTAATTCTACTACAAATGTAAAACTTACTGGGATAAAGCTTATGAAGGGAAATAAGAACAGAACAATGGAGGAAAAACAACAAGTAGTGAAACTGCAGAGTCCCAATGGATGTGGAGATCCAACATGTACTAACAGACCATCTCACTATGCAGGTATAATGTCTTCATGATCTATTGGGTTTGACTTGAAACCTTTTAAAATTGGCCCCAAAGGACAAAAATAAAAGTGATACAAAAGCAACAGTAGCAAAAAACAAAATGGAGTTAAATACAACTACTAAAAACAAAACCGAGGGTCTGCGTCTATACAATGTGGAAGCGTGGTCCCGGCGCGGCGATGATGTCACTGTAGGGCTCGGTCTGCGTCAGGTCGATGGCCTGCTGCTTCTTCAGCACCAGGAAGCTGTAAAACTTGGCCGCAGCCTGCTTCTTGTTGTTGTTTCTGCACAGCTCCAGCAGGCTGATGGACTGGGCTCCGGTTTTAGCCACCACGCGCTGTCAAACCACAGAGGAAAAGCCTTTCAGGAATATATACTATACACACATGCAACATATATAGGGTCCTAATCAGAGCTGTCAAATGATTTAAATAAAAGCTGGTATTTGCATGATAGATGCGTGTGTAGTGTGTACATATTTTAATGCTGTCAAACGATTAATCACGTTTAAATCACATCCAAGAAAGTTACACACACACACACACACACATTTATATACTGTATACACACACTTCAAGGTTATTATAGTTATGAAAACGAACGAAAAAACGAAAATTAGAATTGAAAAAACATTTTCGTTAAGTGAAATAAAAAAAAACTAGAACTGAAACTGTATTGTGCTCATACAAAACTATCTGAAACTAAAATTATAACAATAACATCCTTCGTTTTCATCTTTGTAAATGTATTTAATACATACTGTAAGCCTTGTAAATCTATTTCGTGATGCCAGTTTTACGCTGGGTGTTTGACCGTACGGCACCTTGGAGGCTGTAAACCTGATGCCATTGGCCAGATCAAGCCAGTCCTCCTCCTGTCATCGTCACTGTTGCTTCCGCGACAAAAACAACGAGTGGACATGACAGCACCACGGTGACAGCGTTAAATACGACCCAAGCAGAGACTTAAAAGTATTAATTTAACACATTTGTGCCCAATAATGGGTTTTATTTCTGTATTAGTGATCCTGATCCCGAAGGAATCCTTCCTTTTAACCGGATCTTCTAAGTGAAGCGGTTGAACTAGTTCACCATATCGAACTGAATCATTTGAACCGATTCGCATCTCCAGCAAGCACTTATCCACAAACGACTTACATTTTAACATGTCTGATACCCTACTCGGACTCGAAATAAACCAATTTCTAGAGTTATTCAGTTACTAGAAGAGTACACTGAGATCAGATTTGAGAACGGGTGAACTCATAATAGTGCACATTCGTGATTCAGCAGGTGAACCGAACACAAACTGTACTTGACAGCCTGCTGTGACTGAACTAAACTTGAACAACTGATTCATTCTGCAGCGCGAGTAAACTGAGGGCTTAAATGAGAGGATCTGGCAAAACATAAGTTTATTTCAAAACAGAAAATCGTAATGGAATTTAAATAAGTGAAGGATGCTTCAGTTGGGTCGCAAAACAAATTATTATAAGAAATTTTTCAGATCATTATGTTTTAACTGATTGAAATATTATGATGGCTGACTTCATAATTTTGATACGTTGAATCCTAACATGGGTGGATTGTCACAAAAGATCCACTTTGCGTTAAAGATCCGAACTTCACGTCACTACTGTGTATTTAACCTTAGAATCAGTCTTGCATACATATTGTATGGCAGGGATTCTCAACCGGTGGGCCGCGAGATTAAAAATTAACTCTCAATATTATACTATAATTTTTGCATTGCAATGATCGAAGTAATGCACAATGGTGTTTCTGCCATAGAATGTAAAATAAACCAGCATATGAGCTTTAGACATGCTCTGGCAGAGCTGTTCACGGTTTCTGTCAGCAATCTCCCAATAACATTCAGCTGCAAACTCAACCGCCATCAGACCGACGCATTTCAACAGATTTAGAGTGTTTTACTGTATTTTACATTTGTCTGTATATTTATGAATAGTAGATATTTATCAGTAGATATTCAGTCAGTCCACTTTAAAGCAGGAGCTGGTCTTTTGCAATCTCCCTGTTGACCTGTGGTTCTCTTTGAATCTGTGTATGTTTAAAAAATAAATAAATAAAATTATATAATATAGTTTTAGTTTTATATATAATTAAATTTAAATAAAATTATATTTTTTATCAAATGCTGATAATAGAAAATAATAGAAGGCACAACAAATGTATAATACACATTTGTTATAACAATATAATATAATATATAATTTATTACTTGTTAATATTTTTTTTGACAGGTTTTAGAAAGGCTGTACAAAAATACAAGTATCCCATACATTTTGAAATAAAAACCTTTAAAAACAGGTGGGCCTTCAACAATTGATCGGAAAAAGAAGTGGGCCCCGCAGTGAAAAAAGTTGAGAATCCCTGTTGTATGGTACTTGTACCTGCTATCATGTGGGCTGTTGTATTTAAATTTAAGAATGTATAGATGGTAGTGTTCATGTGTCCTCTGAATACATGTTTCAAAAATGTATCTTTGGTTGAGTTATTATAATACAATATTTATTCTGATGATTAAATCTTGCATTAAACAAATATTCTAATTTACAAAAACAAAAAACTAATACTGAAACTAATAAAGACTAAACTAAAATGAAGCAATTTCAAAATAAAAAAACTAATAAAAACTAGTAAATCTACCTCTAAAGACTAATGAAAATGAACTTAAAAAGTCCAAATGAAATAAACTAAAACTAATGAAAAATCCAAAACTATTATAACCATGACACACATGTATACAAACACACACACGTACTGTGTATATTTACGTATACATGTATAAATAGACCCACATACTGTACTATATATATATATATATATATAAAATAAATATATTTGCTTATTTATATATATATATATATATATATATATATATATATATATATATATATATATATATATATTTTGCATAATGCAAATAAATATTTCTACATAAAATAAACAAATATTTTTATATTTATATAGACAAATATACACAGCACGAAAATGTAGCTCATGTTAACCTGACAGTGCATGAATTTTAATGATGCATTAACAATTTCTTTATTGTTCATTATTACTTAAAGTTTTAATGGACATTATTATCAAGTATGACCTTATGTTTTGTATATATTTGTATGCACTTATATATACACACTTATATATACACATAATAAACACACACACAAAGTACTCGTATATATTATGCAAATAAAAACTTTACATTTGAACATGAATAATGCTGATTAATGGCTTAAATGCTAACCTGAAGGCCGTGAAGCATCTGCTGAGTTCTCTTGTTCCACCTTCTCTCCTCTTGGTCCTGGTCTCCTCCCTGTCCCTCCTCGCCCTGTTGACTCAAACAAATTCAATTTATTACTTAATTACTGGGTCAAATCATAAGCACAAATTAAACTGAAATTATAGTAGCCTATGGGAAATAAGAATGAAACATTAAATGGGTATTAACATAATACAGGTAATTTTTGCTTTGCTGATAAATATCTTTGTCAGGCTGTGATCATGTCCACGTGCTGATAGTTGGAAAAGTAGCCCTCCTGCATGTGATGTTTCTAATATATATATATATATATATATATACATACATACATACACACACACACACAACATTCTGACTTTAAGTGTCTGGAATAGACCTTTTAAAATTTCATGATATTTAAAAAAATTCCATGACCCGTGGATATTTATTCATTTTATACAAAAATCATGTATTTGAATATATAAATCAGAATTCATCATCAGCTCCTTTTCACTTTTATTAAAATTTTTACAAGAATAAAGCACTGTCTTTCTCATTTATATCTTATAACTCAACTGTATTTATCTATGCTTTTATTTTATGCGTGATTTACTATCATACAGAATTTTCCCAATAAACCTAACCTAACTTTTTCCCCCAAAATCGAGCAATTCAAGCTATCTGGTAAAATTATATTCATATCGCAATGCATAAATCACAGAAAAACTAAATATCGCAATGTCATATTTTCCAATACCATGCAGCCCCAATTCTGAGTGTGCCTCACACAGGTGAGTGGGCTTGACAAACCACCTGTAGAAAACACACTCTTTTATATCTTTAACACTTCAACAAACACTTGTACCAGTTTTGCACCAGACACTTTCTTACAATCAACCCATGTCTTAAAAAATAAAACATTGTGCATTTATGAAGTGTGCTTCAGAGGTGAGTGTGCTTGACAAACCACCTGTAGAAACACACTATCTCTCTAAAAAACTCCACCTTACCTACACTTATCTAAACACTAACAGTTCTTTTGTATAATTAGCACTTGTTGTGTGTATTGCCTCTTCCTGTTGAATTGCTGAATGCCTCCTCAATTGTAAGTCGATTGTATGTATTTTCAAACTCCTCACCTCTTCGTCGCTGTCGTCCTTGTCTTTATCCTTGCTCTTTTCATCCAACAGATCCAGCTCTGGAATGAGTCTAGAGAGGTTAGTGGTGTCCTCAGGAGGAAGATCCACCTGTGGCATCTCAAGCTGATGGGAAAGCACAGACTGATCCAAGGGCTGAAGTGTCTGCTCCAACACTCCCATTGGCTAAAAGCACAATCGTGCACGGTTAGGCTCAAGTTTCAAACACTTTCCTACATAAACAGCATTGATTCTGTGATTGACTTACAGGAAGAACTGCATCTTTCTCAAGTGACTCGAGTGACTTGCGCTTGAGTCCGCGCTGGCGGGATGGAGGGGGCATCATGGACTCATCGAGAGCGGTTCTGCTGCCCTCCATAGAGGACGCCTGCAGCATACTGGGCTCCTCCATGATGGTCTGATCTGAAGGACACGCACAAAAAAAATCATTTGATGCTTTTTATCTTAATATTCAATACAGGATTCATACAATTGCTAAATACCAAGATTACATGACTTTTCCAGGACTTAAGACAATTTTCATTATGTAATGTCAACGTATATGTGGTAAATAAAAAGAAAAACGCAAATTAAATTTTATTACAACATATCTTATGACTAACGTTTATTTATTTATTTTTGTTGCGCATAGTAGGTGCTTATTTTCTTTTTTGTCCCGCCTTCTTGTGCTGTCTTTAATGTGATCCATGTTCTGATTGGCTGCTGTATGCAGAGAGCTATAAAAACTAAACTTCCGGCAGAGATCAAGGAACTAATTTTTGGTGCGACTGTTGCTGGGAGTGGAGAGCTCCTGGATTTCCCTACCCATCTGGCCGAAGACCAAACTTAAATATTGTCTAAATGTCCACGTATGCTTGCAACTTTTTGAGTTTGAGCTTTTAGGGGTGGCCTGCTCATTTATTTTGATTACTTTTGATTTTATGTTCAGGGTGAAAGGTAAGCTTTCTGTATTTTTCTTTGAAAATAGACAGGTTATTTAGTTTATTTACTTTGCAGATACTTTTGTTTGTTATTTTGGACTGTGGCCACTCTGAAGAGATGCTTTTAAATTGCTACTTTTATCTACAATAAATCTATTCAATTACTCTCAGCTGAGTGTCTGTGTTTGGTTGTCGATCGAAAGGGATCTTTTGTATACGTTTTTTTTGTTCACCTTGGGAAATCCACCACCCAAAACCTTTTTTCATTTGTTATGCCCATGTAGACTTGGGGTATAATAGCATATCATAAAACATGCAACAATTTATTTATTTGCTAATTTCCATGACTTTGTGGGTTTTTCTGTTTTTCCGAAAATTTTCCAGGCCTGGAAAATGTCATGTCAAAATTCCACAAATTTTTTAGGTTTTGCATGACTGTATAAACCCTGTCAATCTCACTTGATACTTCCTTTATATTCAATTACTGTGCCGTCCAGTTACTTCTGACGGTTTTTCACAATTAATCTTTCCCTGCTGGATTTTGCACAAAAGTTAACATTTACATATGTGTATATAGCCAACCTTCAATTATTTATAGTTTATATTAACTTTTTTGCATGCTTTTCCAATTGTCTGTTTTGTTAAGTTCTTATATTTAAACATACCCTAAAGCCTGGTTTATACTTCTGCGTCAAGTGATCGCTGTAACCCACTGCGTATGCCTCGCACGTAGCCGTGCATTTATACTTCTGCGCGCCGTTTCTGTTTTTCTGCAATACACTTCCGAAACGCTAGCTGGCTGTAGGTGTTTATGTTTCTCTGTGTCGAGTTTCTTCGCTGGTGTTTAGTTTTTTCTGAACACTTCCTTAATGTACAAGTGGCTCAAATTCCGGCGGACGTGCAACAACTTTAATCATAGGGTAAACACAAAACAACAGTCTCCATCCAGAGCTCCTTCACGGGACTCCACACTTGTAAACACTCGCTGCATCAGGGGCTCACCTCTCACCTCCGCCCACACTCGTCAGCGCTACCAAGCCAACCAATCACAGAGCTTGTGCTATCCACATTCGTTACATTTTTTGAGAGGTGCGCATCAACGTCGCTGACGGTTACGGCGAGGGGCCACGCGTAGGTTGCGCCGTGGCATACGCGTGCGCTTGACGCAGAAATATAAATCGGCCTTAAACCTTACTTGGCATTCAGTGTGGACAGTGATTCCTTACTGTGCATGACAATAAATGCTTTGAATCTTCACTTGAATGACACAAATGTGCTACACACTCACGAATATATACAGTGCTATATACAGAGTACAGCCCATTATGAAAATGAATATTTGTATTCATTTCTCAGTGAATATAGGCAATGTATTTTGGTACATTTAAACAAAACAAAAAAAAATATTTTAGTCACCAAACATCTTTAGAAATTGAAAGATAATGCAATTAAATTCAAGCAAAATATTGCAAAAAAAAAAATTACAACCTACAAAATTTCCTCTTTTTTTATTTGTATTTAATATTTTTATATAATGTATAAATTTGGGTGTACTAGTTTTTGCAGCGTTATCGTAAGTTATTTTGTTAGATTGGCTCCAGATTTGGCTTCAGTACTGACTAATGTGTATGCACAAATATAATATTGAAAGCTTCCTATTAAAAATAAGAATTTAAAAGATTTTTGAGGGGTGTACTCATATATGCTGAGCACTATGTGTGTGTGTGTGTGTGTGTGTGTGTGTGTGTGTGTATATATATATATATATATATGAATAACTGAAATTTTAAAGGGAGGTATGTAAATTTGAGGTTTTAGGTGTGATGCACTTCCACTAATTTCAGCTGAAGAAAAAAAGCGCCAATTCAATATAAATTGTATATTATAAACATTAATTAACAGTATACAACCATTAGTGGTTAGACTCAGCATTTAGTTCAGACTTCTTTCATTAACATTAAATATAGCACATTTTCCACTCACTGCAATACTGTACTGTTAGACGTTTTTTTATTGTCACATCAGCGACATATGTATGGTAATTTCATAAATACAGATAAAAACATATTACACAACAACGACAACTTCATATGACCAATAAGAGACTATACAAAAATCACTTCAAATTTTACATTCAAACATAAAATAACTTACAATTGTTCCTGGAGAGACATAAAAAAATAAAAAAAGTAATACAAGACATTTATTTACCTAAATCTATTACATTATTTGGGGTCCATGAAAAGCTTAAAAAAGTAAAACAAAGATTATTTTTGGCAATATATTTAATGTTTTTTCTATACATTTTTTTCATATATTCTTAAATGGACCCTTTTCAGAAGACAGGTTTAAAGATCATTTTTAATTCTTAGCTTTTAATAGTTTGATAAAAAAATAAATTAATAAAAAATACTAATATTATTATTATTTTTGCAAAAAAATTAATATTTGTTGTACTCTGTCATTCACTGTGCTCTAAGTTAACGCAAATGTGACAACCCCTTGCTTTAAACTACATTAGTTATGCTTTCGTAAGCTTACCGATAACGTCGCTCCTGTGACCCAGCACCTCCTCTCTGGGCACTTCTGGGTTCTCCAGCTCCTTCAGGAAGTCCTCAAGGCTGTCGGCTTCTCCTCCCTTCCTCCTCTTTCTCAGCTCATCAGGCACCAGTGGAGTCAAGCAGCGAGTAAACATCTACAACACACACACACACACACACACACACACACATACACACTTCCTATTATTCCAGCTCTGTGCTCCCAACATACTAAGGTTAAAGTGACATTGTATCAAACCCTCACCTTCAGCAAACGTCCATTCCAGAGAGGCTGAGCAGGCAATGAGAATAGCTTCTCCACACCTCCAGTCTCCTTCCACATCATCAGCTTTTTGGTTGGAGGAGCCAAATCCAGCGTGGTGACGATATCGGAGTAATCGCTGAGCTGGGCACGAATTGTCTTGCTGTCCAACTCCTTCAGGCTGTCGACGATGAGCTTCCTCTTTCTCTTAGCCTTGGTTTCTTTCACTGAGGATGCAGCACAAGTGTTGCAAAAATTAGTGCCACCAAAATTCATTACAAGACATCTTACTGACATCTTTGTGGCTGAGATCGGTTTCAGGGTTTTTGCAGGTTTCACTTTTAGTCAACTTTTATGAACTGAAATTTAAGACACTTCACTTTTTTGACAATGGGTTAATTTGTAGATATCATTGCACCTGCTGCAGGCATAGTACAGCAGCAAACTTCATTGATTACTACGTTCACAGCCATATTAGCATGGAAAATAGCAACTTTTCATTTACTGTCAGTCTTTATACACAATGTAATTACAGTAGAGTTAATGTTAAAATTTGAGCAAGATGCTAATGGTCTAAACCGATTCAATGAGCTAAGCTAAAAGTGCTCCCGGCAGACCCAGAGATGCTCTGAATCAGGGGTGTCCAAGCTTGGTCCTGGAGGGCCGGTGTCCTGGAGAGTTTAGATTCAACCCTAATCAAACACACCTGAACCAGCTAATCAAGCACTTATCAGATATACTAGAAACTTCTTGGCAGGTGTATTGCAGCAAGTTGGAGCTAAACTCAGCAGGACACCGGCCCTCCAGAACCAAGTTTGGACAGTCCTGCTCTAAATGGATAAAAAAAATTAATAATAGTATTATTAAAAATCTAATTTATAAAACCCATCTTCAAAAAAAATGTGTTGATTTAAGAACTATATCACAATGCTATTCTCAATCTTAGTTATAATAAAGCAAATTATTTCAACTAATGAAAGAAGCTGCTGTAACAAAGAATCAAAATAACAGGTAGACAATAGTTCAATGGATTAAATGTGTAAATGTCTTTGATATTTTACACTTTTTTCTGTTTTGATTAATTTATTGTTTATTTTTACCAGTGATGTCGATAGGCTCAAGAGCGAAAGCTTCATCCTCATTGGGCACCAGAGTGGTCTGTTCGGTCTGATCTGTCTGGTCAGTGGTGTTGGGAAGAGGCTCCACGGGTCCAGAGTCTGGACTGTCTGGACCTCCAGCTGCTGAAATGATAATGCAGAAGTCTTATGAGGTCCAAATAGCATTACAAGAGGAAATGTTATTACAGGAAGATGATTTCCTGATTTACAAGTTACTTGTTTTTATACAACTATAAATCAACAACAACTAAAAGACATTAATTGCTTAGCAAGCTTCAAGTTGTACAATGACAAACCTCCACCAAAACAAGTGGCATTGAACGAAACACACACTATCTACTATGTATAATAATTTACTGAACATCAATGTTGAACAACTGCAATTTAAACACACAATGCCTAAAACAAACTTCACTTTCTTATGAAAATAAACAACTTGGTACTTTTGAAAACAAAATAAAATTATGTTTTTCGTATTTAAAGTAGAAAATAAGCAGTATCTCTTTTAAACAAAATAACTCTTGTATATCCTGTAAATAATACTTTAAACAGTGCATTTCGTTTGTTTTTTAATATAAAAAATTATTTGAATGAAAAATATGCCGTCTCAAGGCATCTCTGATGCAGCTTTCAATCATCAAGCAGGGTCACGTGACTCCACACACGGTAAGGCAAGTAATTGAAAGAACTGACTTGGAAAAGTTAGATCGATTATTGGTTCTGAATGTCAATTTAAATTACTTTGATTAATCGTCCAGCCCTAACCTTAATAAGGTACATGTTAATTATACTCATACTTGATTAATCAAAAATATTTAAAACCTAAATTAATGTTTGAAATTTTAGGAATAAGTCCCTCATACGTATTAAAATTTTTTTTAAAGATACCAAATATATTTTGTTTCATTTGTTTAAACCATTTTAAACTCCATTTTGCATTTTGAGGCATTAAAACAAATATTTATGTGAATTGTAGGCCTGTTAACAGAACAAAAATGAAAATCACACTATAAATTAAAAGAAAATAATTATAAGAAAAAAAGTATAATATTTGGTAACAATATAAAATAAGAGATTTATACAAAGTTTTTTGTATGATGGTCTTTTTTGATCAGAGATACTTTAAAATGTCAAAGGTGGAAAAAAAACACACCTCAAAAACACTTAGGAGATTGCTACTTCTAGGGCTGGGCGATTAATTGAAAAGTAATTGAAATCGACATTCAGAACCTTTAAGCAATCAAATTTTTCCAGGACGATTTTTTCAATTTCTTTCCCTACGCATCACATAACCCCGCTCTGTTAAAGGCTGTGGCAGATTTTTTTCTTCTACTGCCACTTTGCAGCCTCATCTGATCTCAGGTCAAGTAGGACGATGGACCCATGGACCAGAGATGCCTTGAGATGGCACATTATCTATTACACTAAATGATTATTTACATTAAAATATTTGTTTACAGAAGGAATAAACTGTTTAAAATGTTATTTACAGGATATACAAGAGTTATTTTGTTTAGAGGAGATACTGTTTGTTTTCTACTTTAAATATGAAAAACATTGAAAATAAATTATTTTGTTTGCAAAAGACCAAGTGATTTATTTTCACTTTTTTAGAAGAAAAAAGTGACTGTTGATTTTAGGCAATGTGTGTTTGAATTTTAGTTGTTCAATGTTGATGTTCAATAAATAATCAAAGATAGTAGGTAGTTTGTGTTTCCTTCAATTATTTTGAAGTAATGCACCCCTTATTCAGAAATCTCCCACTTGTAATATGCGAGCATATTTACTGCACAAAACTTGTCATTGAACTATGAAGGCAAAATAAATAAATAAAATAATAGTTCATTAATCGTAATCGAGTTAAAATGTTTAATTAATCAAGATTTTGATTTGAGGTCAAATCGCCCAGATTACTCCCTTTGTGAATGAAGTCAATATGTTTTAGCCTAATGCAATAACATTCAGATAAAAAAGATCTTCAGAGAGAAGAAAATTGTGTCCAGGTACATCGGGGAAAAAAATACAGCACAATTTATAAATCCAAAAAGTGACAATTGCATCAAAAAAGGAAAGGGTTTAGTCAAATTATAGAAACAAGGAATTGGATTTACTTACGAGAAAAGTTATCGAAGTCGTCTTCGTCATCTCCATGGTCTTGAGGCATCATCACACTGTCAGTGATAGCTGGAGGATCATCAAATATACCACCGCCATCCTCATTGCTCAGGATTTTGTCCACTAAAATAGAGCAAAAACTTAGTTTAGTACCTCATTATCATCATAAAAGTTTTAAAGGTCAACTCAGTTCAAACTCACTCAGAATTCCACCATCACTGTTCTCCAGGTTGTTGTCCCCAAAGTCGTCATAGTCAAGGTTGGGTGTTTTGTCAGGGAGGTGAGCAGGACCAGGTTCAGCTTCCAGAAGAAGATTGGCAGCAGACGATTCATGGATGATGTCCCCAAAAGCATTCTCCTCTCTCATCATCTCACGATCATCCATGCCGAAGTCACCTGGTGGAAGGTTAATGATATTAAGTTTGAAAAATTTGTGATATTAAATTTGTGAATCTAATTTCTCTAGCAGGACTAGATGATTAGAGAAACGCTAATATGGAGACACAGCTCAGTGTGATTATAAAGGATGTGATATACTTTATACTCATAAAGGATGTGATATACTTTGAGTTTCAAAGCAAAGTATGGAGCACAGTTCATTTCAATTACATTAAAGTGATAGTTCACCCCAAAATGAACGTTTACTTAACCTCAAGTTGTTCCAGATATTACGTTTACTTTCATAGTAAAAAAAAAAAACTCAATGGACTCCAGCTCAAAATAGCTTTTGTGTTTAAAGAAGAAACTTGGTTTGAAACAAATAAAGGTTGAGTAAATTATGACAATTTTACCTTTTTCTTTGGTGAACTATACCTTTAAATAGTCCATCTTTTATTTACATTTGCATGATTTCTTTAAACAGAATTGGTAATGTTTTACTACAATACGCTGGCCAAACTAGACTTAAAAACAAGCATTATAAATCTCAATTTTATATCACAACATAAAATTGCAGTCACTTGTTATATTCAAAGAAAGTCATTTAAGCAACTTATGCCGAAAAAAAATCATGCTTCCTTAGTGTTACATATTAGTTGAGTAACTATTATAATTAATTATAATAGTGGTTTGAACTAGAATCTATTTTTATATTTTCTGTACACATTTTGACATTTTTTATAACCACAATATGTTGGCCAAACTAGACTTATAAACAATAATAAATCACAATTTTACACCATAGTGCAAAACTGCAGTAACTTTAGTTATCCAAAGCAATTCAACTTTATTATTCCTAATAAACATGCTTCCCTACTCAGTGCAATGTTTTTAGTTGATTAACTATTGTATATAAAAAGAAATATTAATAACGATTTAAACTAGCATCCATTTTAATATTTCTGTTCACATTTTAATGCTTTTAAAATTTTGAAGGGTCATGTTTATTAGTTTACATTTTTTATGTTCATATGGTTTATCTTTAATTGTTTTTATTTTACCAAGAGTTCATTTACATTTATTATAAAGTAAAATAAAATGAGAAAAAAAAAATCTTGGCTACAACCAGAAATAAAAAAGTATCGATGTCAGTAAACAATTATTTTATCAAGTAAACAAATTTGTGTTATGGTTTAAATTAATTTAATAACCCCAGTACTCATTAATTTAAAAATGAAATACTTCTTTCAGGTTTTACCAAAGTCATTGTCGGTCATGAGGCTGATGTTTCCTACTTCCTCCCTCATGGTGATCTCCTCAACACGACTCTGATTCAGGGTGAACTGCTGTGCTACATCAATATCACTGAAATACAAATGTTTAAATCTAAAATCACATTTAGAAGAAATTATTTGTGCATTAAACGTACTTGAAAATCAAATCACATAAACGCTGCAAACATTTCCCCATCCTAAAGCAAACCAAAAATCTCACCTAAAAACAAAACATGCATGACTTACTCAAGATCAGGAAGAGGCTGGTCAAAATCGTGGAACTCCTCTGGCAAGGTGATGGCATTGTATGCTGCCTCCCGGTTGTCTTCTGGCAGATCAACGACACCTAAAACCCACCCAAACTAGTAAATACAAGCAGGCAAAGCTAGACGATAATAAAACCATTTATTGTAACTCATGTTTTGATGTAATACCTGGGCGGAAAGCCATTTTGATCTTGATAAATGCTTCATTACAATCAGCCAGAAGATATTTGGCTTTTCTGTGGTAGATCCTCACCACGCCCAGGAGAAGATGACCAGATGTACGGAGAGCCATTTTCACCTATTCAGTAGAGTAATAAAACACATGCAATGTGTGCATGAACACACACAACTAGGCATGAGACGATAACAGTTTCAATGTATACCGCGGTTTGGATGAGTCAAGGTTTTAAAACCGCCAAAATTCTGTTTTAATGTTCCTAAAAAAACTACGATTTGCAAGATTGTAGGTGTACATTTTTTTTTGTTTGTTTTTAGGACAACAGAATCTTCAGCAAAAAAGATTTCCAAAAATGCTGTTTAAACTGTAAAGAAATCTGTTTTTGAAACAAATGAAAACAGCAGAAGTCAATGATTCATTTTCATTATTCAGCCTAGGGATGCACCGATTCCGATACTTGGATCGGATATCTGTTCGATACTGCATATTTTTGCTGGATCGGGTATCGGCTAGCTAAGGGTAGATAGCCCTTCGAACTGAGATTTTTCAGGACCGCACTCAAAACCAAGAAAATTTCCCAGAATACACCAGCCACAGCTGCACCCGGAAGAAGATCCATAAATTTTTATTTTTTTGTCATTATTATGAATTTTTTACAGCAAACAAGCATATGTTCTAATATATTCATAACCGCGTTGGTGTTTTACCGTCATGCTTAAAAAAAAAAAAAAACGCTAAAATAAAAAAACATAAATTTCGCCATTTATAATCCCCAATAATAACTCTTGTATAGCAGTTCCACAATATTCTGACACTAGAACACCCTGTTAGAAAATTCTAGTGGCTGGGAATGACCTTTTTTACAGTGTCTGCTATAATGTTAGTGTTGTTTTGGTGTGTTTACATCAATAAATATGGCCACGGTGTAAATGCACAATGCAGTTACGATCTTATTGCCACATTAGATCGTTAAGATAACTTAATATAAGCCTTCAGTGATTTCCTGAAGATAAATACCAAAAAATAACACAACTGGAATAACTACAGCAGTCGCGATCGTCTGATTTCATATGAAGCAAGAGATTGCGATGACATCTGATGATGTGTGCAGGTGCTGTCCCACTTCTTAGGGGTAAATTTTGAAGCCCCTCCCCTTCACCCTCGGTTTTAAGGGCCATGGGGAAGGGGTAAGTGTACAAAAATAGAATTGGGATTGGGTCTTAGTTTTGCATTAAATGGCTTCATTTTGACCTGCAACAAGGTATTCATTGCTGTATCTACATCATGTTGTGCTGTGTCTGTTAGATCAGCAGATCGCATTCACAACACTGGAGTAGAGAGGGTTATTACCTGCTCTTCACACAAAAGTAGGCCTACCTGTAATTTTAAACTACAAAAGGCTCAATAATACATTGGACAGATCCTTAACACTCTGATTTTTTCCCTTTGTGCTGCTGTTTTGGAAGTGTAGCAGATACCGGAGGGCTGCACGCTATCTCTCAGTGATGCAAGCTATTCATTCACGCACCGGCTGCGCAGACGCAACGTGCAATGCTCAGTAAGATTATTATTGAGTTTCTGTTCTCTCGTCCATCTCTCATCCGAATGAGTTTACTCCTCTGAGTGGAATACTTTAAGTGCCGCGAATAATTTGTAAAGTCTGGCTCATTGTGGTCCAACTATGCAATATGGATTGTCATTAACAGAAAAGGGAATGTGTTTTAGAAGTAAAACTGGCCTCAGTTTAGTTTAGTCTGCATCAAACCTACAGGTAAATATCAGGCTTTGCTGAAAGGCTGGTTATTTTACCAACAATTACGGTCAATAGTGGTAGCTTAATACAGATTTTAAAGAAACATCTTAATATTAAAAAAGGAAACTTAAGCTCGACCATATCAATGTCATAACAAATGCTCAAATAATGTAGCCCAGTTAACAGCAAGCATGATGTTTTTAGTTAGATTGTCATATACAGCAGGCCTATAGGTCTGCTATTTTTTTTACTAAAGAAGATATATTATTTGAGTTTATCACCAGAACTATAGAAACTATTATGCCTAAAAAATAAATAAATAAATAAAAAAACGCACAGTATCGGGATCAGATCTGTATCGGTAGATACTCAGAATTTTGTTATCGGGATCGTATTCAAAAGAATGATATCGGTGCATTCCTAATTCAGCCTAACATGTTTACTGCTCCAAAATATTTTAAATGCTTCTCAAGATAAAACATATTGTGTTCAAAGAGTAAAATGTTTGTTTTTTACCCAGGCATTTAAAAAAAAAAAATCTATTTTAGAGCAGTAATCACAATACTGTGAAACTGTGATATTTGTATCCATACCGTCAGAATTTTATACTAGCCCATGCTTACACAACATCATACAGCAACCAGCATCAAAGACTCACCTTTGGGGAAATGATGCTTTCCACACTGCTCTCTAGATTGCATTCAAAGACGTGTGCTTTGGTCAGCTTTTTGTCCCAATGGGCCGCCAGCCAGATTTTGGCCAGCGGCCCACGTTTACTGAGGACGAAGTGGGCGTAAAACATTGCCCCGGTGTCTGGTCAAAGATCTGAGATCTCTCCACTACACCTGGAAGAAAACAGAATTATTTAAAACTCCAGCAGGGTTTCTACAGGTTCCATCAAGTCAAATTTATTACCTTTTTAGGACCATTATATATGCAATTTCAGACTCACAAAAGGGCTTAACGTTAAGAAATCTAAGTGAAAAAAAACATAAAAAAATACAATTTATTCTAAGGAAGATAATAAAACCATATTGGTAAATAGAGTTAATAAACTTTTGTCAAAATTATTGAGACGTATTACTGGTGATTGGATAGGTCTTTGCCCGATTGGGTAACTTTACATGGACATATAAAAATTAAGACCTATTAAAATTATTTAAGACCTACAACACCATATTTTAGCAAATTTAAGAGTTTAAAGGCCTAAAATTTAGTTAGAGAAATTTAAGACCTTTTAAGACACCACAGACAACCCCACAGACTACAGTGACGTTTGAAACCCATTAGACTTGATTACTATGATAGATGAGTTATCCATCATATAAAATACAACTGCACCATATCTAAAGCAAATTCATCTACAAGCACGTGCATGTTACACAAACCACAACAAAACTGCATGAAACGCATCTAATGCGGATCAATCTACAGGTATGCCAATACAGTGCACGTGCATTTATGCAAGACACCAAAACTGCACAATAAAATGCATTTGTATCACATCTAACACAAATAAATCAAGCATTGGTCTATTAAATACATATTTATCTTATATGAGACTACAAACCTACAGCTTAATGCTTGCGGAGTTGCTGGTTGGTTTATTATGAATTGCCCGCCTTCACAACAGCGTTATAACATGAAGAAAATAAGCTAAACCCTAATTTCACGCCACCAATGAACTACATTATGCAAAAAAATTCTAAATCTAAAAAAAAACATGTTAAAAAACTAAACATGCAAACGTAAAAACAAGCAGCACAATTTAAACATGCAAAACTGTCGCGTTTATGTCCACACAAGCGTTTGGCTAAGCAGCTGATTAGCAAGCTACGCTATTTCGCTTTTTAAAAACCGTTTACAAGGTATAATATAAAGCCTAAATCACACAGTTTAAAATTCTAACACACATTCATCTTTAAAAAGCCATAAAATTGTTATTTATTCATTTTAACAATGCTTGCGGAGACAAATAATTTGTAAGCTATCGTTAGCAATTAGCATTAGCCAACTGTTGATTAGCCGCAGCACGTAGGCAGCGCGAGCGTCAAATTTCATCCCCCTGCACGCACATTCCCCTTCACAACCACATTTATCCACAAAAACGCGAATTTTCCGGGACGTACCATTCAAAATATCTTATCCGTGTTGTTCGTGATCAGTCTTTTCGCTCCCCTCCTACGGAGAGAAGTTAGCAACCGTTTCCTCTCATTGAATCCGACAAAGATGGCGCGCGCTCTCGGCGGGATGTTTACAGTCAAAATTTGGCGGTGGGAGGAGCGTGGTTGGTGATTGACAGGAAGCGGCTGCAGGGGAGTCTGATGGGTGCTAGGAGGGATACAGCTGCGGCAGGAAGTTGAGGAGAATTATTGCTTTTATTTATTAAATTATTCATTAATTGTATTTTATTAACGTCTACCCCAACCATCACAGTAATGTAAAAACAGTAATTATAAAGAGAATAATAAATTTTGTTTATTAAGTTACTAAATAATTGTATTTTATTAACATCTACCCCATCCCTAAGCTA
>CAIGQZ010033112.1:33571335-33588835 GCA_903798205.1 Danio tinwini
TGCTATCTGTTTCTAATGCGTCTCCTGTTTTTGCCACTGCAGACTAGTTCAGTAAACAAAGAAAGAAGAAATGCCCGCATGTGTTCAGCATTTTACTTATCACAAACACAACAGTAATCTGGTAGTGTTTGCTTTCCTTTGGCTTTTTCAGGGTTAAGTATTGTGATCTCCCGATTGCAATAGAGAAATACTGGGAAATCTCTGTAGACTGAAGGCATTTCATGCCAGTCAGCCTTATAATCTTAAAATGTGAGCAAAATTACCTGTTTTGTCTTCATTTTAGACATTACGCTAGAGAATCACTCTAATACTAGCTCTAAAATGACGTTCGTAAAGTAGCAACGGTTCCTGCTGTTCTGATGTCAGCTGCAGATGCGAATGAATGGCGGAAGAAAGAAGTTCCTCTTACAAAAGGATTTTGAGCCTCTCCGTGTTTGAGTTGCTTTTTAATACACACATTTATGCCGTCGAACTGTTGTATAAATGCAATATCACACTCGTAGCAGTGTGCAGCCACATCTCACTGCTACTCGTGTGATATTGCTCATATAATGTCTTTCATTTATTGCTCAAGCACAGAAAAAAACAGATAGATTTATTATTATTATAAAAAACACTTTCATTTATCATCATATGTAAACTGAAAAAAAAGATACAAAATTAATTGGATTTACTAATTTTTTAAGGTAAGTGGTTGCCAATTTGGCCTGAATTAAAACAAACAAATTAAATTTACATTACTAAATTTAGGTGGCACGTGGCTTAGTGGTTAGCACTGTCGTCTCACAGCAAGAAGGTAACTGGTTCAAGTCCCAGCTGGGTCAGTTGGCATTTCTGTGTGGAGTTTGCATGTTCTCCCGGTGTTGGCGTGGGTTTCCTCTGGGTGCTCCGGTTCAGTCCAAACACATGCGTTATAGGTGAATTGAATAAATTAAGTTGGCAGTAGTGTATGAGTGTGTGTGTGTGTGTGTGTGAATGAGTGTTTCCCAGTACTGGGGTGCAGCTAAAAGGGCATCCGCTGTGTAAAACATATGCTGGAATAGTTGACGGTTCATTGTGGTGACCCCTGATGAATAAAGGGACTAAGCGGAAGGAAATTGAATGAATTACTAAATTTAATTAATTTGTTTAAATTCAGCCCATATAAATATAAAAGCAACCACTTAGCTTAAAAAAGTAAACCCAGTCAATCATTTTGTCAGTGTTTTTCTGCCCTGACAATAATTGCACCCCATCTAAAAGATGCTAAATTCAGATCAAATCCCTCATCATCTTCGCATACATGTATAGGCCTGTTCCTTCAGCAACCTCTGACTTTCTTCTTCATTGACAGATTATAGATGAAGCCTTTATGAATCCTGCACTGTTGATGTGATGCTATTCTCGTAAGTAAAGCAACAAGGTAAGATGGTATTAACATGCCTTTGACTGTCAGATTATTTCTACATCAATTAAACCTCCATACTGACGGATGGCTGCCCGAAAGAATCCGCCACAGGTTTTTATCGACGGAAAGATCTACACCATGCCAGATCTCCGAGGATTATAACACAAAGGCACGTTGTCTTTACGTCTGTCCATATGCTTATGCAGCCATAGACTGTTCTCACAGCGCTGTATGTGTAAATCGCAGGTGGTTGCTTGTTAATTGTATCTCGTTTCATTATTTTGATGTGCTCGTGACACCGTGTAATGTGCTTTCGCGACGGGGTTGAAAACGAATGACATGCAGCAGTGTAAACATCCCTGCTTAAACAAGCTGTGAATATGAATGTCAAGTCAAGCGAAGTGTTTTGGCAAATGCTCACATCAGATTTTCCTCTTTGTCAAGCATTTGGGATTGTCAGCGCAAACACTTCATCACTTCATAAATATCCGTAAACTCTTTGAAATGGTTTGACTGACTTGTTTTATTTAGTGTTGATGTGTTTCCTTTTTAAAAAAGAGGTAATATTATCAATCCCATGTTAACAGCATCATACATGATTACAAAATGCACTGTGGTGAGCTCATTGAAGGTTCTGTTGAGTTTATTCCATTGAGTTTTCAACCTGACTCTTCTAAATATACTGTTATAAATATTTGGACATCGACAAAATTCTAACATTTTTTAGGCTCTATGCACCAACACAATGGATTTGAAATGAAATTAACTTTAACTGCAGACTGTCAGCTTTAATTTGAGGGTGTTCACATCCAAATCAGGTGAAGGCTGTAGGAATTACAACAGTTTGCATATGTGCCTCCCACTTGTTAAGGGACCAAAAGTAATAGGACAATTGGCTTTTAAGTTGTTTCTGTCACATCCCCGGCTCATTCCTGCTGCTTCAATCACCAGTCTCCCTGACCATCTCATTCTCTCAGCTCCAATCATCGCTCTCCTTCACCAGCCACCTCTCACCATACCCGTGCACACTCCCCTAACGAGTTCTAACGAGACACACCTGCACCAGCAATCACCTACCCCTATAAAGACTCCCCATTTCCAGTCAGTCCTCGGCTGGAAGTCAGATGGTTCACCTCACCTCCTCCCTGGTTCTCCTTCTTCCGTGGCTGTTTCCCTTCTCCTATGGACGTTTCTCCTAGCTGTGGATGCACACTCTGGGATTAAGGGAAGTGACTTCATATACTGATGGTTGAATAAAGATCCTTATTTACATAGTGAGCAATTTACTCATCTGCACTCCGTCTAAGAATATCACTTACCTGGGGTCCATTCTTCGTACGTGGATTACTCAATTAGCTGGATTTGGTTATTAATGATTTGACGGGATCCAGGATCGTTTCGTTCTTCAAAACTCTGCCGAGAGTTGTTGTCATTGCAACAGGTCTGGTAGCTCAAACCTGCTAGGGAGCAGGCTCATTTCATATAAACAGGATTAGATCGGGTCATTTTAAGCAGAGGTAATACTGAGAGTATGTGCCAAATGCGGATATTTTCTGTAGTAACCTATAGACTAATTACCAACCTACGCTACACATGACTGCACACGGCTCCCTGGTTGCAAAAAAAGACCGGCTGCAATAGCAAACATGTCGTGTTTTGTGGTAGGATGCCAAATTTGAAAGTCCAAAAATAGAAAACTTAACTTTTACCATACACCACACTGCTTTCAATGCCGACTGCAGACATCTTTGGCTAAAAGGGAGCTGAATGAAGTGACGACCTAATTAGAAATGCTGGACTCGTGTTCTGCAATGCAGTTCTCATGTTGTATCAGGTAAGTTCAGGCAATGCTGAATCCTACACATTACTCGTTTTTGATTGCAGCAATGATTTCATATAAACAGTTACGTATGGTTAATTTAACTGCGGACACTGAATGCTAAGATTGAAATGTGAAAGTGTAAGTTATTAAAGTTGGTTTTATATTCACATATTAATTTAGTGACAGCTTGTGACACCTTCCCTATATTGTTTACCACGGCACTTTGAGTATTCGGTCTGAAATAACCTGCAAGTCTGACTTGAAAACAACATTAACACTTGGTTATTTGACTGTGAACAATGTTGTACTTTGATAGTCAATGGCTGCTAATATGATTTCGCTATTTAGAGTTTGCAAATAATACTTTTATGAAATTATATTATTAAGGAGAAAGTCTGAATGTGTGAATATAAAACCAACTTTACCTTTATGTGTAAGTTCACATACTCTGGGCCTGCTTTACAGGTGTAGTTCGCTGTCAGAATGCAGTTTTGCTGTTGATGATTAACGTTAGCTCCGTCTTTTTTTTTCCTTGTCTTTGGCTCGCCACAGTCGGCAAAACCTCTGTTTTTAGCTCTACATAGTTTTGAATCTGGTAATCAGGGAACATTATTTCTTGCACATGACCACACAGAACACAATTGTTGGCATCCAAACTCTTGTAGGCCTTTAACTTCTCTCGTAAAATCCCTTGGAGCTTCAATGAGATTGTATATTTTGGGCTGGATGCTTGGTCATTTCATCTTTTCCAACATCCATTGGGAGGGTGCTATCGCAAATGGACCTGTCAGACGAACGCCGCTCACTTTAACGTTAATTTTGCCGAACCACTGTGCTTATCACTGGGCGACAAGCTGTTATAATACGCTGAAAGCATTATGTAAATAATATATATAATATGTAATTTATTTTATTTCTAAGACAACAACAAACTCTGTACCACATCGGATTTCATTCCATCGCTGTAAATGCAAGTGCTCCCGTTTTTTTTCTGCCACCTCCCTGCGCGCGCATCCTGAATGTTTACAAATATGGTAATTTGTCTATAGGTTATATATACTTGGGGAAAATAGTACAAAAAATATATATACTGTATATACATTTATAATAATTAATAATATTTAATAATAAATAATTTACAATATTTATGTTTATATACATATAAGTTAATAAACATATATAAATTAAACTTATGCAATCTGCACTCCGAAAAAAAAAATGCAAAAACGGGGTGATTTTCCCCAAGCAGATCAAAGAGGACATTTATTAATATAGACTTTTTAGATACAAACGTGTACTATTTTAAGGTACCGACCCGACTTTAATACAATTTCTGTATGATAATAGACATTGAACAGTTTTTTGTTTGTTTGTTTGTTCGTTTGTTTTATAAAATAATATTAATTTATGCAGTCATGCACATGTCATGCACGGCTAAAATTACGGTGATTTGATGCTTCGCAAAAGTTGCAGACACCTTTACCGATATCAAAATGCTTTTTAATGCTAAATTAATTTGATGTCCTTATGCCGATTAAGAAACTTAAACAGGCCTATGCTACTATATTAAAGGAAATCCGATCTAAATTTAAAACTAATTAAATTGCTAAATACTCTTGACACGTGAAAGAGTGTAAAGCCTGCAGCCCACAACAATTGTGGAAAGTTATCACGTATCATATTTAACAAACCGTTTACTACTAATTTGATGTCCTTTTGCTCACATGGATAATTGAATATTAATCAGATGATGTCATTATGCTGCTGTGCCGTCAGCCAATCGTTGCATTGCTGATCATGATTTCGAGGATCGATAAATCTGTCTTTCACAACACACGCATCGATCTCAGATCAGTTCATCCAGACTGATTTGCCAACTTGTTTGAACAACCAACTTAGCCAGAGATCAGTTATCAGGATTAAAAGATCCAGGATCTGCCAAAATCATCTCAGATCATTTAAGCGAGGTATAAAGAACGGACCCCAGCATTGTATGACTAATCTCCTGCCTGATTTGCTGGAATGTTCCACAATTTAAAATGTTGTACACAATCAGCATAGTAAAACACGCTATAGGAATCAATATAAATTTAAATTAATTAATTAGTATGAACTATTTGTATGTATTTTAATTATTAATAGTATCAACAAAATGTTTAATTAAGCATGATCAGACTTAATTAAGCATGATTTAATTTTAGAAACAGTTCAAAAACTAATTTTAATTTTGGTCACACTTTACAATGAGGTTCATTAGTTAATGTTAATTAATGCATTTACTAACATGAACAAACAATTAACAATACATTTACTACAGCCTTTGTTCATGTTAGTTAACGTTAGTTAATGAAAATACAGTTGTTCATTGTTAGTTCATGTTAATTCACGGTGCATTAACTAATGTTAACAAGCATGAACTTGGATGTTAATAATGCATTAGTGAATGTTGAATTATGGTTAATAAATGCTGTACAAGTATTGTTTGTGATTAGTTCATGTTTGTAAATGCATTAACTAATGAACCTTATTGTAAAGTGTTACCTTAATTTTTTCAAAGCTTTTTTTAATAGTTTCTTTCATAAGGAATCATATTTATTGTTTTACTGCAGAGTCAGTTCAACTGTATTCTTATTCAAAAGTGAACAAACCAATGGAATAAGAATTCAAGCCATCGTGCATACAAATTTGTTTCTGTGCTGCCTGAAAAATGCACAACAGCGATTTTTACATTTTAGAGCTCAAAGGCACAGCATATGTTATGGTGATATCTTGGACCTTTTTAAACCCATAGATGTCTCGCACATCTTTCAATTGAACCTGGGCTTGTGCAGAATTTCAATTGGATGAAATGGAATCAATTCACTGGGAGTTTTAATTTGCACATTTTGATTAGTCCCATTTCTCAGAGCTGTTCTCAATGAATACAAACCACGTTTGATATGCTAAGCAATGCCATCACCTTTACTCATTACCATGCCAAACAGACATGAGAGGAGGGCAAGGGAATTGTACACACAGACCTGAAGCACCTCAGGGTTTTGTTAACTCTCAGGAATACCAAAGGCCCTTTTAGGCAGGTCAATTTTGTTTAGGGGGTCTTCAACAATGTTTACATCCATCCAAGGTCAGAAACACTTTTTTTTTTTATGGTGTCCTTGCTACACATGTTTCATATACTTACTATAGGACATGCACAATTACATGCAACTAACCTTAAACCTCACCCACGTTCTAACCCTTAGTACATGTAATTAACCCTTGTGTGCTGTTGGAGATGTTTTCGTCCACTCTGGTGTAATTTTGAGGCTTAATTTGGCCACAACTTTCTCTGTGTTTCAGCAAATTGAATGATTTTTGGTGGCAAATCTTATTTTGACACATATTTTGGGACTCAACAATGCACTCTGGGCAAATTGACTACCCTTAATTGACTACCCTTTTGTTATGTTGGTGTCTGTTTTTGCGATGAGACATTGTTGTAAAGATCCTCCACGTATTGTTTTTAAACGAGCCCCTAACTTGCGACAAATGTTAGTGAGAGCAGATCAAGCTTCTGAACGGTCTGATTATCCTTTTTCAGTCCCTGAAGATAATTATAGATGTGGTCAATGCGCACTGTGTAACTTTACACCCAAATGTCACATTTTTAGTCATCCCCTTTCAGGTAAGCAATTAAAGATTAAAGGTGTGATTTCATGCAACACAAAAAATGTGATCTATATCATTCAATGTCCTTGGGGTTTAGCTTATATCGGTAAAACAAGACCGTGTTTAAAAACATGAATTACCGAACACAGAAGTGATATATGATTAAATGATCAACGAAATCCTAACGCTGTTCATTTTAATGCATTAAAACATAGCCTTTCGACATTACATTATATTGGCATTGAACAAGTGAAGGTTCCGAGAAGGGGTGGGGATATTGACAGACTTTTATTACAGAGGGAAGCGATTTACATTTACACATTGAAGACTTGATCTCCGAGAGGTTTGAATTGGGATTTTGATTTAATCTTTTTTGTAAGTGTATTTATATCCTACACTGTTGTATAGTAAATAGGTGTGTACTTAATCTTTTTTTCCCCTTGGTTCATTGGCTTTGTGGTTGATTGATGTGATTATTGTTTGCAGGTGTGATGCGCTGTATTTATACATTGAATACTCTGTCTTCAAGGAAGTTAAAATTTGGATTGGTATTTTAAGTCTTTTGTGTAATGGTATGTATCTCATATTGTCACATGTATATTCTCGTATGTAAAGTGCCTGTTCACGGGCTTGTTGGCTGATTGTGATGATTGACTGCAGGTGTAATGTGTAGAGATTTCTTGAGGATTCCCATTTGTATTGTTTTACCAGTGGCAAGTGGCAGTGTTGCCGATTATTTATTTTTTTTGGTTCTTTTGCTACAGTGTTTATTTTTGATCGAGCGCGATTACTGTAATTGAGCAGTTTTTCTCAGGAATTGTAATTTACTGAGTAGTTTTAAAAATGTGTACTTTCCCTTGAGTACATATAGTGCAGTATCTGTACTTTTACTCCACTGCTTTCTTTCAATCTGCCGTCACTACTTTATTTTCTTGTCTATGGGGATTAGAAAAATCAGTCCTGAGATTCCTGTCCAATCAAATCCCACATACCGTAGAAGGTAAATCGCATCCTAATGAACTACTGTGCGCTTTATAATTGCAGCAAACTGCTTGGAAGTATTAAAAGTGTCCATGAAGATGTTCAAAATCTTTATGCGCATTGACCTAGAGACCGTTTAGATGCATGTCACTGATGAGAAGATGACGGAAGTTTACTGTATGATGACCGAAATTACCTTAAACACCCAGCAGGCCCAGGACGTCAACATGACGTCTGATTGACGTTGAACACTAACATCATGGGGACTTTGTATTTTGTTTGGAAATGAAAATCAGGTTGGCGTCAGAACTCAACGTCAGGCCAATGTCAATGTCCAACCTAAAACCAACCAAATATCAACGTCTAATAATATTACAGCTTGACATTGTGTGAACGTTACCCCTATGACATCTATCAGACGTTGGATTTTGGTTGCCGTACCTTATGAATAAATGTCAGTATTTGACGTCATATATGACGCTGGTTTAAGATGGTGGCTCAACGCTGGATTTTGGTCACTTTCTAACAACCGAAAATCAACTAAATATCAACGTCATTTGACGTCATTATTAGACATCAAAATAACGTTGTCCTTAGCTGCTGGCTTGACAATAATTTTGGTCACCTGGAATTAACCTAAATCTAACCTAATATTAACGTCTCATGATGTTGTGTGCCTTCTGGACAATAACTAAATGCACTACAGAATGTTACGTTTACACACACACATGCATAAATTGCATGTAAACATATCAGCTTTTGACAGCATAATAGTCACTACTCTAAATACTTTTAAAAGGGCTACTTTTACTCATACTTTGAGCAATATTTGCAGCAGATACTTTTACTCTACTTTTACTACATTTTTAGGCAAGTAATGGTACTTTTACTTGAGTATGATTTTTCAGTACTCTTTCCACCACTGCATATACTGTAATAACAAGCCATGGTCGACCCGAGCTCAAACAAACCTTGTTGTTGTCTTGATGAACAGCCACAAAGCCAAGAAGAAGAGCAGAATCTACCTTGTGCCCTGTAGTTGTTTACAAGGTCGTCTAAAGCACAAGTGGTTTCGGTTACTCGCGTAAGCTCGCCGCGCGTCTATATTTGAAATAACACATTTTTTGAGCTCATGATAATAACGTGCGCGTGATTATTAAAGTGCTTCTGACATCTTTTCAGAAACAGACAAACATGAGAGTGAAGTATGACAATAAAAAGGAGCAAATGATTCTTTCAGCAACCTACACCACTCTCAAAAAAATATATATTTTTTACTTGTTCAAACTACTTTATTAAAATGAGCTGAAACAACACAATTCTTGTGATTTCATTGAGACAACTTAATTTTTGTATGTTCAATCCACATAAATTTCTTAAAAGTGTGAAGTTAACTTAATTGATTTGTGTTGGGACAACATGAATGAATTGTGTGGAACCCTGCATTTTTTACAGTGCATGAACAAACTGCCATGTTTAACTATTATCACCACCTTTTGGACTATTATGAACTCGAAATGACAGAATTACTTTCTAACAGAGGCTACATGTGCTAGTGAAGATTAAAGATACAGATAAAAAGGTTTGCACTGACTGAGCTATATTTTGTGTTGTTTTTGAACCCAAATAGAAACTAAGAGTATGCTGTGTGTAGTTTTTCCATAATTTGGTAACATATCAGAGACTGTAAGGGTCTGTATGTGTTCATATATGTTGCATTTATTTACTTATTTTATATAATTGCAGACGCTACAGTAGACTATTTGGCATTTCATAATTGTCATTTATCTGTCATTGATAATCAAATCATGTGCATAGAAAGGTTAGTAACAAACATTTATACACAAGTATTTGTGTGTATAAAGCATCTGTTTTGGAGAAGTGCTTCTCATATGATATGTGAAAGACCCGTACAGCTTTACTTTGACATTTCCTTGAGCGAGAATGATGTCGACTGAAACTTTCTGTCGTGCACCAATGCCCTTTTGGCAGTGGAAATGCATGCCTGATAATGGTGACCCATACCGACCCATACTGTACCGTACTGTACCACTCAGTAGAAACGGGCCATTAGTGTATTTATGCGCGCACACACACACACACACACACACACTATGCTCTGCTGTTTTACTCCATATAACTCCATCCTCTTGCCTGGTTTAATCTAATTTAGCTTATTCAATTCCTCTATAGCGCATGTTCTTGGACTGTGGGGGAAACTGGAGCTCCCGGAGAAAACCCACGCCAACACGGGGAGAACATGTAAACTCGATACAGTAGTGCTGGACCAGCGACCTTATTGCTTATTGCTGTGAGGCGACAGTGCTAACCACTAAGCCACCATGTCACCCCGTTAATATATATTTTCTTCAAGTTGTGGTTAGTTATGAAGGTCTTATTTTTTTTTAAATAATACTTTATTTGGCTGAAAATAAACCTTTAAAAAGACGTGAAGCTGATGTGAAATTGTTTATCTTCTAGCACTAAGTGTTTGTTTAAATCCCTTAGCATATAAAAGACAATCATAATGACTTTTTTTTTTTAGGCAATGACTTCTGAAATGCACCTAAAAATAGAAAAGAAAAGCGTTTTCAGCCTGGCCACGTCGAGCTTGTCAGCCCGGCGGTCTCATGGCAGGCCATGGAGACCATTTATATGCAAATACATCTGACAGTTTCAATGTGTTCACATAATAAAAGACAGACGTTTGATCAAGATGAGTTTAAGATCAGAGTGTTTAGATCTCCAGCTGCATCTTTTCATCTGACACTCACCTATAAATGCTCAGAACCGCCTCTCTCTCTGTTTTCTCTCATTTCTTATGTACGCGTCTCTGAAACTTTTTTGATGGCGCTGAGATTCACACATTTATCTGCATTTGAGCTGCACACTCCTACTTGTCTAGAAAAATGCTTCTTGATTTAAGAATTTTTAGGTATTTGGACTAGAAATAACAATGTATATATAATAATAATAATAATATATATATATATATATATATATATATATATATACAAATTGCATATTTATACATTGAAATCAATCATATTGTGCATGATATACAGTTAAAGTCAGAATTATTAGCACGCCTGTATATTTTTCCCCCAATTTCTGTTTACGGAGAGATTTTCTCAACACATTTCTAAACATAATAGTTTTAATAACTCTTTTCTAATAACTGTTTATTTTATCTTTGCCGTGATGACTGCACACAACATTTGACTAGATATTCTGGTATATATATATATATATATATATATATCACAGGATTTTGCTTCTTGTTTATATACACTATGAACAGCAGCTATGCTAATTATTCTCCTTATTCTGTATTTCCACCTGGGGGTACTCATCTCGAGGCCCTCAGACTATGCAGTGCCACTGATAGAATCCAAGACCAGCGACGAGATGATCACAAGGTTTCTGGACCATGCCGTATCCTGAGCAGCTGCTGTGGTGGTCATGATGGAGAGCATGAGACTGATTCCTGTGATGAAGGACAGACGAGTCTTCGCTGAGGTCCAGCTCCTACACTTAGACTGCAGCTCTGCACAAGACGTTTGGCCATAGGAGAAATGGTCGTGCCCAACTGAGCCTGGTTTCTCTCGAGGTTTTTTAAATTATTCACTTTCGCTAATTGGTGAAGTTTTTTCCTCGGGAAAAAATGGTTTGGGATCTGTAGAGCTGCGCATCGATGGAATTGCTCCTCAGTGTTTGGACTCTCAGTAGTGATTATTAACACAGTGAACTGAGCTAAACTGAACTGAACTTAAACACTGAAAACTGAACTGACACTGTTTCAATTCACTATAAACTTTCATGTGAAGCTGCTTTGACACAATCTACATTGTATAAGCGCTCTACAATTAAAGATGAATTTAATTGAATTTAATTCTTCAAGACACTAGTATTCAGCTTAAAATGATGTTTAAAGGCTTACCTAGGGTAATTAGGCAGGTCAATGTATAATGATAGTTTGTTCTGTAGACAATCAAAAAAAACTATTGCTTAAGGGGGCTAATAATATTGTTAGGATCACCAGCGATCTAACATTCATAGATCGCTGGAGAACATTTACAAGGACTACAATCCTGTCTCAATATGAACTACAAGTTCTGTCATGCAACACACACACACACACACCTGCTCCAAGTCTCCACTGATTACACTCACACAGCTGATACTGCTCATGTACTGATTACACACACACATAAAGGCCGGCTCACACTGTGAGGTTTTTTATAATCCTGAACGATTGTAGCATGTCAGACTGCACGAACATGGATCTCATGTCACACTGTATGATCTCAGCCGTCATAAAGTCCGACTGAACGACAATGAAGATGGACACAACGTGTCTCAATAATAAAACCAGGAAGAAAAAAAACAGTTTTGACATTTTCCCGCGGTCATTTGAATTGATGCATGAATCGCCTCATCAAATTCGGAGCTCCTATTGGTTCTTGTATTGACGCTAAACGCAGCTGTTGTCACTGCAGGAAAGTGTCTGAAATTTGATCAGATTGCAACAGGCACTAAGCGGCTGTCTGTGAACATGTCAAATCAAAGATCACAGATTTTAGTCCAGGATTTCAGGAATCTTTTAGGATTCCCCAGATTTGTCTCAGACGACAAAATCGCGGCTGAAATCTCACAGTGTGAGCCAGCCTTAAGGCTCACTTTGAAAATTTCATGACTGAGTCTTGTTAGGTTAACACCCTTTAACATTACAAAGTGCTTCCTGGTATAGTTTCCACGTGTTCCCATCCTTGCTTTGTTTTATCGTTTACCCTGTCTCCTGCCTGTACTGACCATCTGCCTGTTACCTGCCTGTTACCTCTGGCTGCGTGTACCCGTTTGCGTGTACCCGTTTGCGCCTGTTGTTGCGCCTTTTACTCACTCTGTACTCTTCCAGAGTGAGTAAAAGGGCTCGTAAAATCACTCTGGATGCCTCACACCCAGCACACTACCTGTTCGAACTGTTACCGTCTGGTCGGCGCTACAGAGCACCAAGCACAAAAACAGCCAGACACAGGAAAAGTTTCTTTCCTCAGGCCATCTACCTCATGAACAGTTAAATATTCCCCTACTGTGCAATAAACATGCAATACTTTCTCATAACCACTTGTACACAGCACCTTATAACCTGTATATTTACAGCATATCTGTACATACAACTCAACATCCAGATCTTTTTGACTAACTGCATCTCTGTTTAATGTTTATTGCCTTTTCTTTTCTTGTATTTAATTTTGTGTTGTCACTCGTCACTTTATGTTCACTGGAAGCTTCTGTTGCCAAAACAAATTCCTTGTGTGTGTGAAGCACACTTGGCAATAAAACTGATTCTGATCTTTGCCTGTCTGACTACGATTCTGAATAAAACCAGCAAAAGGATCCTCACTCTGTTGTCCCTCGAGGTTACAAATATTGACCTTAAATGGGTTTTAAAAAACATAAAAAACTGCTTTTTATTCTAGCCAGAATAAAACAAATAGAACTTTCTCCAGAAGAAAAAATATTATCAGACATACTGTGAAAAATTCATTGCTCTGTTAAACATCATTTGGGAAATAAAAAAAATTTAATAAAATTCACAGGGCGAATAATTAAGGCTTGATTAAACATTAGGTCTCATTGCACATCAAACGCAAAGAGATCCGCCACATCTTTTAAAATTCTTAACATAGTTTTTTATTAATGAAAATAGAGACCAAGCCAAATGAAAAAGAATGAATGAATATAAATCAAAGAGGCCTTTATTTATGAACTATTTTTACATTTTAATTTTAGTTATTTTAAGCTACATTTAAAAAATATTTTGATTAAAATATTTATTTTAGGGACCCCCTTGAAAATGAGATCTTAGAGGCTATCCCATTTAATAAATTCAAATTAAAATGAGAATTTTAAGCAATATATGTATATAGTATTGCTAACACTATATACAATTCTGGAGATTGCAAATTATGTAGCTAGAGGAACATATATGACTGCATATCGTCTTTAAAGTGCCACGAAACCCCAACCCTGTCTCCGCAGGGTGTTTTCACATCTCTAGTTTGAAAAAAAGTCAGTAAAGTGGGTGAGTCCATCTTTGTTTAGATGGTAGTGTCGAGTGGCGAAAGAGAGAAGGGTTTGCATGAAAAGGGGAGTTTTATTAGGAGCACACGCTGATTTTCACAGAGGCAACACAGACGCAGGGGAGAAAGACAGTGAATGTTTACATGGACATCAGTAATCAAATCATTTGCCAAATTATTAATTTGTCGACTTTAACTGCAGTTTGGCACTTTCACTTTCATTCAGGAACATTTCCTGCATGCCCCTCATGACAAACAAGATATTGAATGTGAGGAACTGCTGGAGAGTGGAGTTTTAATGCAATGTTTGATACCTCACAGCGAATGGGAGAAAAAAAAAACCTGTGCATTTCTCTGTAACTTAGATGCACTCGGTAGGTGCAGAGAATAGTGTCAGACAGCTGTGTGTGTATAGACTATCCTGTCACAAAATGCGGCGAAAATCCTACACGATGATAATAGTTTGATTAAAGTGTTTACACTCGGAGAGCAGCATTTACAGCGGATCTTTCAGTCTATAATATTGTAGTGATATTAATGTACTGTAAACTTAGTAATTAAATCATTTTGACTAAAGTATGTCTTTAAAAACTGAAAGAGCACTGCTGACGACACAAACTAACTTCGCTATCTGAATAAACATAAACAAAGAACATTGATCACACACTTACCAAACCCGTAGAGACAGGACAATCAACACCAACTGAAACTGTGTCTTTTTTAAAAGAAGACGAGTAGCAAATCCAGATTTGACCATTTCCAGATGCAAAACGCTCTCGGGTAAAAAATTTTCTTTTTACAAATGTATTGTTGACGAATGGATTGGAAACAAAACATTTAGCAGCACATTCACAAACAGCACATTTATAAACGCAACACTGACGACCCATATTTCCAAACAATTCTTCTTCTTTCACTTGTTTCAATTATGGTTGGCAACACAACGTGGCGTCTCTCTGCCGTTTGAACATTGTAACAGGTGAAAACACCTTCGAAGCTATATCATGCATATTATTGAAGTTGCACCTCATACACAATAGAGCGCGCTGATTGGTCAGAATCTTAAATTAATGATGAAAACTCAGAGACGTCACGTTCTACTCACCGGTACAGACATCCAGTCTCCATGCCGGAATTTACACAAGTATCTAATCGCCGTGACGCAGCTTCAAAATTTAAAAACCAGAAGAACAAATTTGCTCGAAATAACGCAAAAACAACAAATTTTCACTTTTTAGTGAACAATATGTGTCCTAATAGTGTTTTTAGCAGCGTAGGACACATAAATGACTATCAACAGCTCAAGAAATGTGTTTTGGTGTTTCGTGACTCTTTAAAATGAATGCTACGGGGCAGGGCTTAATTTGTGCTGGAACACGCCAGATCTAGATCCAGCATCTCTGAAATCTGATCCGGCACCTCATTTTAGCGATTTCCCCTTTTCAACCGCACTGCTCAACGTCCGCTGTTCACTTTCACTTTCTTCCATGACTTTCAAAGCCTCTTCACTTTAGTCAGTGACACCTCTCCGCCAATCCACTGCACCAACAGCCCACCCCACCCCCGGCTCTCCACTTTCGAGCACGACACTTCTCCATCCTCGAGTAACATGCCAGATCCGTTATCCGTCCCTGATCTGTTCCGGGACCTCGCAATTCACAAATTAAGCACTGCTACGGGGTTGTATGATGGCGTTCCCTTTTGCACTTACCAGCTGATCACTTACCTCCGTATGGACGGCTTTCCCGCTGTTACCAGTTTGTCCAGTAGCTCGCCATGTACATCGGCAGACTTGAGATGCATGTTGACCATGACGACGGCGTTTGAGTCTGGTGAAGAACGGTTCCAGAAAGCGGGTAAGGCAAAAACAGAAACCCAAAAAATTAAATAAACAAATAACAGGGTGATAATGTGGTAAAATCAGAAAATGTGGTAAAAATAAGGCGAGGACTTTTCTTTTTCTGGATTGCTTTTTAAAACAGTTGGTTGGGTTTAGGGAAGTGGGTGATTAAGTACAGGTAGCCTACATTTAGCACAATCTCCAAGTGAATAGATCTCGTTGATCTAAACTGATTGTTAATTCTCAGTCTAATGGTTGTTCTCTCCAAAATGTGTCAGCATCATTTCGTTGTATACATCATTACATGCACAATAGTCTGTTCAATTGTCAAAATTAGTCAAGAACATAATACCATGAATACAGGGCCGGCACATCCATAGAGGCAACCAAGACGGCTGCCTAGGGCAGCATAATAGTAAGGGTGGCAAAGGCGTGGCAAACGCACCCCGCCGCCCAACCCAACGTATTGACAGTTTCGTTTTCACTTTCGGGTTGAGGGCGGCGTGATAGTCCTTTGCCTAAAGCGGCAGTTTGGCTTGCTCCGGCACTGCATGAATACTATACAGTAGGTAAATCCTTGGAACATTTTATTACAGCAATTGACAGTCAGGTGAAACTAGAACTTGACTAATGGAGGACTTTCACACATCTCAGATGACCAATCAAACAGTATGTTTAGTTACCTGACAGGTGCTGCCCATGACTGTGAATGCTGCCTAACATGTATGCAAAGAGCTTGACCATGCAGGACCAGCACTATTTCTGAACATGGAGACACCTGGCCAAGTAAATGAACAAGGGCAGCTGCCTGCTCAAGGAAGAGGAGGATGAGGAGGAGCAAGGGTGCGTGGTGGTGGAATAGGTGGAAGAGGCCGTGGTGCATGAAGACACTTTGCTGTCCTGGATGAAAATCAGGCCACAGTTATAGACCATGTCATAAAGCATGGCCTCACAATGGTGGAAGCGGGTCGCCGAGTGCAGCCTAAATGTGCCTCGCTCTACAGTCTCCTCCATCATCCAAAACTTTCAGAGGGAATGTTATAGCACTCTAGTTTTTTGTTTGTACGTTTATATTACAGTTTATTATGCTGTATACAGTTTCTTTTAGCTCTGATATATGGAAGTTACATTGTGTGTGTGGTTGATCATTACAATAAAAATAGGAGTTACCATTTCCTTGGCAGTATGAGTGCAATGTGTGACGTCAAACCTTGGAGGCTACTCTTACCCTAAAATCCTATTTTTTTTTTTCAGTTTATACACAATTGTATTCTGTTAGCTAGACAAAAACAGTACAGTAACCATTGTCAATGAAGGACTGGGCTAAGACTGTAAGGTAGACATGAGTGATATTTTAGTGGTCCTTTGCCATAGTGACAAAACATCTAAACTTTTTGACTTGCACAATGCCAAAAGGATGAAGCATTTTGGGGGCACAGACTGTTTAAATGAGAAGGAAATTTAGTTTTGACACATGAGTGAACTGTTTTGGGAAAGGTATGAGCTGTTGCAGGTGAACCATGGTGTTGTGCTGAACCATCCACATTATTTTAGCAAAAACACTAAGAGTGTTAAGAATGTCCGGTCTGTTTCAAGAAATGAGCCAAAGCAATTGAGAAGGATATTTGCCATTTTTGTGGCACTGACTTTTTATATGGGAAAGGAATTTAGTTTTGATGCATGAGGGAACTGTTTTTGGAGAGATATGAGTTTTTGCAAGTGAGCTATAGTGTAAACTG
>CAIGQZ010033112.1:33614264-33629124 GCA_903798205.1 Danio tinwini
AGAGAGAGAGAGAGAGAGAGAGAGAGAGAGAGAGAGAGAGACCTACCGGCCACTTTATTAGGTACACCTGTCCTACTGCTCCTTAATGCAAATTTCTAATCAGCCAATCACATGGCATCAACTTAATGTATTAAGACATGTACACATGGTCAAGACGATCTGCTGCAGTTCAAATTGAGCATCAGAATTGGAAAGAAAGGTGATTTAAGTGACTTTGAACCAAAGGTTTTTTCAAGGTCTGCAGAAGAGCATCTCTGAACACACAACAGGTCCAACCTTGAGGCTGATGGGCTACAGCAGCAGAAGACCACACGGGGTGCCACTCCTGTCAGCTAAGAACAAGAAACTGAGGCTACAATTCACACAGGCTCACCAAAATTGGATAATAGACGATTGGAAAAACGTTGCCTGGTCTGATGGGTCTCGATTTCTACTGCAACATCCGGATGGTAGGGTCAGAATTTGGCGTCAACAACATGGATCCATCCTGCCTTGTATCAACGGCTCAGGCTGGTGGTGATGGTGTAATGGTGTGGGGGATATTATTTCTTGGCACATTTTGGGTCCATTTGTACCAATTGAGCATCGTGTCAATGCCACAGCCTACCTTAGTATTGTTGCTGACCATGTCCATCCCTTTATGACCACAGTGTGTGTACCCGTCTTCTAATGGCTACATCCAGCAGGATAACACACCATGTCATAAAGCACAAATCATCTCAGACTGGTTTCTTGAACATGACAATGAGTTCACTGTGCTCAAATGGCCTCCACAGTCACCAGAGCTCAATCCAATAGAGCACCTTTGGGATGTGGTGGAACGGGAGATTGGCATCATGTATTTACAGCTGACAAATCTGTGATAGCAAGTGTGATGCTATCATGTCAATATGGAGCAAAATCTCTGAGGAATATTTCCAGTAATATCTAGTGTAGCTATTTCTGTCTATTGATGTTATGTATGCAATAACTAATGGTAATACAATTGATTAAAAAAAGTTTTTGTAGTTTGTCAATATATTTTGATAAAATGCTTCCATATATCATAATACTGAAAAAGCTTCAGCATTTATTATAACAAAAAATATGGCCCTATATGTTTTAGCTGCATACTAGAGCTCACATTATTACAGCTGTTATTTATTTGGCACATTTTTGAAAGTGGTAAACCAATGTTTTATCTTTTAATTTAAAATCAACAACAACAACAGTAATTTGGCTTCATTAACTTCATTACACATATCAGAATTGGTGTTTCTAGACGCACAAAAATAGCAATACATTGACTTTTCACCTGTTTTTCTGGTGTTTGCATTGATGTGGTCTGTCTCAGTTTATGACTGGTTCTTCTGGGGTTTTGAAGGGTAATATTAGTCTGTATGTTTAATTACAGACCGACCAGCTGTTTCCCAATAAAACGTATTTTGTTCTTGGCACATTAAATGTTCGGGTTTCCCCCATGGTCTTTTATGCTTCTGTAAAGATCAACATTTGGTAGCAATATGTGTTATTGACGAGACCTCAGAAATGAAAAAAAGAAGAAGGTTGGAGCGAGATATGCAACATTTTAAATTACAATGCTCAAATGCTGGCATTTAATGATCCATAAATGTGAGGTATGATGGGAATATTTGAAACAATTTGAATTATGTCATTGTCCCTTGTTGTTTTTCTTTATTCATTCGTTCATTTATTCATTCAGTATTGTTATTCAATTTATTTATTTGTTTATTTATTCATTTATTTATTAGTTTATTCATTTATGTATTTATTTATTTATTCATTTATTTTAAAATTCAATTTACCTATTTATTCATTCATTCATTCATTTATTTATTTTGACTCTCAAAGTACAGGTAGAGCTGACTTTTGACATTTTCTTAATTTGTTCATTCATTTATTCATTAAATATTTATAAATTAATTTTACTTCATTCATTCATTTGTTTTTTATTATTCTATTTATTTATTAGTTTATACATTTATTTATTTTTGACTCAAAGTACAGGTAGAGCTGACTTCTGACTTTTTATTCATTTGTTCATTCATGTATTCAATAAATATTTATTATTAAAATTTTCTTCATTCATTCATTTGTTTTGTTTTTTATTTATTTACTAGTTTATTCATTTATTTATACATTTATTTTTTTATTTATTCATTTTTGACTCAGTACAGGTAGAACTTGACTTGCATTTTATTCCTTCGTTCATTCATTTATTCATTAATATTTATTTATACATTTATTTTTCTTAATTAATTTTCATTTGATTTAATTAAATTTTATTTATTTATTATTCTATTTATTTAATTTTAATTATTCAACTTATTTTTATTTTTTTCATTTATTTATTAGTTTATTTTTTTATTATTCTATTTATTTGTTTTTTAGTCGTTTATTTATTTGTTTATTAGTTTATGAATTCATTCATTCATGCATTCATTCATGCATTCATTTATTCATTCATGCATTCATTCATTTTGACTCTCAAAGTACAGGTAGCCCATTACTTGCATTTTATGACTCTTACAAAGCTTTTCTGCAATTTGTGGGACTACAGTTAGCAAATAATATACAATTGACCTAGTTTTGCTTTATTTTCCTTTCAGATATCAGAGTTAAAGTAACACACTTTTTATGGAAGTAAACCGTGTCAGTGTTTGTGTAATTTTTGTTAAAGTATTCACATCAATTATTTAGTAAATCTTATTTATAATTTGAGCTGCAACGTTGTCTAAATAGTCCTTTCGATATGGGACTCATTTACTAGGTTATGGATTACTGCTTCAATGTTGAAAGACTGGATATAAACAATGTTAGTAAGACATTTCATCCCACTTTAGTCTCATTTAAACTTAACATACATTATCTATAGTTTGAGGTATTTTTTTTAGAAATGTCTTTAAGCTGTATTTGTTCAATAAGACAGGAAAAACATTAATATTGTCAAATATTTTTAACAATTTACCTCTGAAAAATCATGAAAAAAAATATTATTGCGACTTTTTTTTCCACAGAATTGTGAGATTTAAAATTGAAATGGCTAGTTATTAGGTGTGAATTAAATTGTGAGTTGCAAATTGAGTCTTATTATGACTTGAATTTGTGAGTTTATATCATGCAGTTGCGACTTTATTTCTCAGAATTGCTTCATATAAACTCAGAATTCTTCAATAAAGACTTTATCTCAGAATTGTGACTTTATCTCAAAGTTCTGACTTTATATCACGCAATTGCTGCTTTATTTCTCAGAATTCTGACTTTATTTCTCAGAATTATGAGTTAATATCTCACAATTCTGACTTAATAACTTGCAATTTTGAGTTTACATCTCACAATTCAGAGAAAAAAGATCCAAATTGCGAGTTTGTATCAAAAAATTCTGAGATTAGAGTCGCAATCTTTTTTTTTTTTCTTTTTATTCAGAGGCAGGAATTGCTTCCATAGTTTATGTAAATGCCTTAAATATAATTTATTTATGATGCAAAGTAGGTGGCACGGTGGCTCAGTGGTTAGCACTGTCGCCTCACAGCAAGAAGGTCACTGGTTTGAGTCCACGGTTGGTCAGTTGGCATTTCTGTGTGGAGTTTGCATGTTCTCCCCGTTTTGGCGTGGGTTTCCTCTGGGTGCTCCAGTTTCCCCCACAGTCCAAACACATGCGCTATAGTGGAATTGTAAAAAGTAAATTGGCCGTATTGTAGAAGTGTGTGTGATTGTGTGTGTGAATGTGAGTGTATGGATGTTTCCCAGTACTGGGTTGCAGCTGGATGGGCATCCGCTGCGTAAAACATATGCTGGATAAGTTTAAGTTTAATGCTGGATAAAACATTAAGTTAACTTAATCACTTTGTGTTGGGATAACATAAAGGAATTGTGTGGAACCCAGTATTTTTTTCTTAAGTATACCTTTGTAAATTGTGTAACAAAATTCCCTGGGCACCAGACTATTAAAAGCACTGCAATAGAAATTAAAACTGACTTTTTACCAGTTTATTATTTTATAATAAAGCCACACTTTCCAAAAAAAGTGTCAATTAGTTGTAAAGTTGCTTTACGCTGGTTTGGGCTGGTTTGGGCTGTTTAGGTCTGCGGTGTGTTTTCCAGATGCAGTTTTAATAGCCGTGTTTCTTGAGGATGGAAAGAGGCTGTGGGAGTGAACAGATGTTCTTGTGTCTCCCGAGGAAAGAAACAAGGCAAGGTTAAAAGGCTTGAAAAGCAGTACAGGTCTCGCTGGCACTTTCAAATCTTTATAGTCGAGCAAATAGTTGCGCTTCACATGCTAAACACTTTTCCCGGTAAATGTTTGTGTTTTCTGTAAATTAACATATTACCGCCCACGTTACAGAATGCAGATTCAATATTTAGCAAGTTGGCGAGGGAACAGCAGCTTGTGCAAGTATGCAGATGCAAATGCTTAGTCAATATGTTGCAAACCTGCTGCGGTGGTAACCAGATAAACCTCAGATTGACATTTTTTTTAACTGCACCAGTAAATGTGATGTGGTTTATTCAGGCTGATTTGGATAAATGTGTTATTGAGTTGAGATTGTTTCCAAAGTAGCTCAGCCAAAGCAGTATTATGCCTGAAAGAGATGTTATTCGGTACAGTTTTTGCATTTGAAAGTGCATGGAGTTGAATATTTGAGGCCTTGAGAGATGAAGAACCACATAAGTTCATAGTAAAAAAAAAATTGTGAGCATTATATTATATATTTTAATTTTACCTGTAGACAACAAAAGCTTCTCAATTCTAGGGAGAAAATGTTTTTTAGTGGCAGTATTAAAAATCAAAAGTATTTTGATTTATACTTCTCAAATGTGGAAGAACGGTAAATGTGGAATAAAAGTATAACACCATTTCAACATATCACTTTACAACTCTAAAGATCTAATTCCATTATCTTAGTTTTAATACAGTAAAAGAAACTTCAGGTTAATATTAAGCATTTCTTTTAAGTTTATTATTATTATTATTATTATTATAAATATACAGTATGAACAATGTACAATACATAGACCTTACAGTACAGACAATAACAATCAATTATTAACAATTAAGGTTGGGTCAATAGACGATGCCATCGCCGATGGCCGATAGACATCACGATGTTGAGCCGGCATTGCGATCATCTGTCCCAACCCCAGCCGCTGCAACAACCCGCTTACGACCCCGTTTCATCAAGCATTTCTAAAAAGCCCTCCTTCCACACTATACCGATGAAAATGCACATCACGTGACCACACAGATTCTGTCATGCACTGCAGCGTATGTGCATGTCTGAGCTCCAGCAGTCAGCAGGTGCTTTAAGCAAAAAACCCCAGAGAGCAGTGCACGTCGGACAGTTTAATAAGGATGTACAGCTGGATTGCATCTCACTATAGTTGTTAAACGTGATATTTAATTCATCTTGTCTCTGTCTAACAACTCTTCGGTCTTTTGAATCTATCAGGTAACGTGTCACAGCGTCACGTAACGTGTCACGTAACGTGTCTCAGGTACTGTTGGTTGGTTGCTGTTGGTTGTGCACCTTTTTTACCATCCAAGTTTGTCGACGCCATTATAACGACACAGATCACTCTTCCTATTCATGCCAGAGTCCTGCGGAAAAAGTGATTGACAGGTGGTCATTTGTGTGTAACTTATCTTAATTTATGATTTGGTTATGGGTAAAACAAAGACCATGTGGGTCAGGTAGTTGAAACAATAGGCTACAAATTATTTATTCATTATGAATTAATTAATTATTCATAAATAATTAATTCACCGTGGCCTACGATGACGATGCCATCATCCATCGCAATGTTTTACATTAGACATCGTACGATGCCAAATTGGTCGACATCGCCCAACCCTATTAACAATAAACAATAAATAAATACATACAACAATAAATACTTAAAATGCAGACATCATAGCTATTGTCATTTATTTAGAAATATACGCTGGTGCAGCACACAATATACTACTTCAAACTGTTCTCGCCCTCCACAATCTCACAATATAAATACATTTATTTATTTATATATAAATAAATGTAAAAAATGTTGTTCTTCTCTTTGATTCAGATATGGTTTCTCAGCAATCTAAAAGCCTTTTTTACTCTGTTCTTCCATTTATTCATGTCAGCTCTCTTTTTTTTGCCAAGGATTTGCCTTTTAGTGTCCGAAGCGGACATGACAGCAAGTGGCATCTCCTTTCTTTTTAGTGGACATAAACATTTTTTCCGCAAAATTTTTAAATGTAGACTCTTGGTCGCACGAAAATATCCCCAAACTGTTTCTGTATACAAAGTTCACACATACAGTTAATGTCACATCTCATTTTTTTTTTTTTGGAGTCAAACTCACTGTACCTGGTAGTGTTTGCATTGAGTATTCATTGCAGAAATAATTCCAACCCCAATTAAACACACCTGAACCAGCTAATCAAGCTCTTTCTAGGTAAACTAGAAACTTGGAAGCAGGTGTGTTAAAGTAAGTTGGAGCTAAAGCATGCAGGATACCGGTCCTCCAGGACTGAGCTTGAACACCCCTGCTCTAGACAGTCTAATTTTTTCCAATTGAGGAGGGAGAGGAGATCACGGATCCACTGTGTTGGGGTTAGAGGTTTCTGATCCTTCCACCTAAGCAATATTAGTTGTTTGGCTAGTATAGTTTTACATTTTTTGGAAGTTTTATCATATTACAATTTTTTTTTCAACTAAAACTATTTAGTGTCTCATTCATTATGAGTTTTGAATGCACTTGCCATCTTACTACTGGATCCCGAGGAGATGGAGGCAATACTAACTAACAATACTAACCAGAAGAAAGATCAAATTGCTTTAAATATTCCACTATCGATACTTATCAAATTTTTTTACTTATTAAAACACTTATCAACCCATTGTTTTAGCGTGGATCAGAGCACAATTGCGGGATTCACATATGCACAAATGAACTGAGCTAAGAGGGCAAATGTGCCAAGTTCCCAAACAAACCTCTATACTACCTGACAAAAGTCTTGTTGTGATCCCAGTTGTAAGAGCAACAAATATTAGCTTGACTTCTAGTTGATCATTTGGAAAAGTGGCAGAAGGTTGATTTTTTTAATGAATCATCTGTTGATCATCCCAATCATCACAAATACCGCAGAAGACCTACTGGAACCCACATGGATCCAAGATTCTCACTGAAATCAGTCAAGTTCGATGAAGGGAAAATCATGGTTTGGGGTTACATTCAGTATGGGGATATGCAAGAGTGGATGGCAACATCAACAACTTGAGGTATCAAGACGTTTGTGCTGCCCATTACATTACAAACCACAGGAGAGGGCAAATTCTTAAGCAGAATATCGCTGCTCCTCATACTTCAGCCTCCACATCAAAGTTCCTGAAAGCAAAGAAGGTCAAGGTGCTCCAGGATTGGCCAGCCCAGTCACCAGAGATGAATATTATTGAGCATGTCTGGGGTATGATGGAGGAGGCATTGAAGATGAATCCAAAGAATCTTGATGAACTCTGAGAGTCCTGCAAGAACGCTTTCTTTGTCCAGATGACTTTATTAATAGGTTATTTGAGTCATTGTAAAGATTTATGGATGCAGTCATCCAAGCTCATGGGAGTGTATTCATTATTTTTTCACTGCACTATGACTTTATATTCTATACTGGACATTATTTCTGTTAATTGACATATTTTATTTTGGTAAAATAAGCGTAATCTAGAGGCCTTTGCCTTTCATAAAAGCCACCTCTGATAGCAAATGATCAATTAAAAGTCAAGTTATTATTTGTTGTTCCTAAAACTTGGATAGGCGACAAGACTCAGGTAGTGTAGGCATGAAAGCAGCTCTGCACAGTTTAGTTCCAACTCTAATTAAACACACCTGATCAAATTAATTGAGTAATTTGGGCTTGTATGAAACCTACAGGTAAGTGTGTTGAAGTAGAGTTGGAACTAAACTGCGCTGCGGTCCTTCACGAACTGAGTTTGACACCCCTGGCCTAAAGCATGACCTCTATAACCTGTCTCTGGCAGTGAACACCGAAGCTCATTTACATCCTACGTTCACAGCGCATCATATGCTGTAAAACATCGCGACAAGAGGCCATGTCTGGTCGCATTTCCCCTCCAGGCAAAGACGGAGGAATGCAGACAAACTGTCAGGAACAGTCAAATCACACGCTCTCCTCAGTAACTCAAGACTCACCTGTGCTGGCGCAAGCATTTGGAAATCCATGCAGCGACACGATGCGGCTGCATAAACTCAAAATTATTGATTCGACTCATGTCAGTCCATCTCCCCTTGTAATATATGCATGTTTGGTTCGCGTGTTTGAATATTCAGAGCGTTTCACTTTGTTTAATGTAAGCTGAATCAACTTTTCCCCCCCATGTGTGAGCGTAGGAGGATGATTGAGCAGACTCTTATGAAAACATGGCTCTAGACTGCAGACTCTGACTAATGGATCTATTGTGAGCTGCTGATGCACATTAATGAAGAGGAAAGGTTATGATGTTGCATGGTGAACCTCGTGACGTTTCTGGGCAATTTCAGAATCACATAATGTGGGCTGATTCATATTTGTGCTTGTTTGTGTAGTTTTTGGTTAAATATTTTTATAGCAACCAGGGCTGTTTTGAAGTTGGACGTTTATAATCCATTTACTGGCTAATGTTGTAAATTATTTATATGGGTTTTGTTATGCAAGTTGCTGTGGTGCGGCTAATTATTTTTACTTTACAGTCATGCAATATAATTTGACTGTTTGGGAACCCAGTGTTCAGTTTATATTTTAATATTCACATTATCATGAGTGTACTGTACAAAATGCATTCCTACAATTCTGGATAACCTAAATTAATAATCTTGGCTTATTATAATCCGATATCTGTTGCATTGTTTACATTTGATGGATTACTTGATACTTGAAAATACTGTTCCATCACAAATTATGCTACGTTCATGGTGGTTAGAGAAGAAGTCTAAATATTCCAGATTATTAGTGTCATTTTTAAATGACACATGGCATGTATTTTCTTTAAAAAATATTTTAATAATACATCATTTAAATGTAGGGCTTTATGATTAATCAAAAATAAATAAATTGCAGTTTGGCCAGTTGCGATGGAGTTGTCAGACAAACAAACAAACAAAAATTGCATGTTCTTACATTTGAAACATTTATTAATTTATTTTTACACTGTAAAAAATGTTCATTAACAGTTGATTATGATAATGAATAGCATTATAGCATATTTATCTCTCTTTGTCAGCTTTTGATGTTGAAAATTTAAACTCTGCAGTTTAACAAAGTGACTTCTAATGTCATTTTAATAGTTTGAAACTACATTTTAAGAAATAATGGATATTATATGAAGTCCATAAAGTTTATAACCATAATATACAACAACAATGCAGACAATATGTCACTTCAAACTATTAAAAATGTCAATAGAAGTCACCTTTTAATATAAAAAATTATATTATGTTTTAAAATTTATTATAGAACTAATCGTAAAATTATATATTTTTAGTATCTATGTTGCATTAAATTAGTGCAATAGTAATATTTATTATTTTAGTTTCAGTTCAGTTCATCATATATATCGTGCAGCCCTAATGTATAAGATAGATAGATAGATCGATAGATAGATTCACTTACTGCACCTGAATACTTTTAGACTTGGGAAATGATAAAACACTGTTTATTGCAATTGTATCTTTTTTTGTATTGTATTTATTCTATGCTTGTAGGTTGTTTATTGGATTTTATGCAGATCCGCTCCCCTACAGAATCATCCAAGTCAATCAAATTCTAAATTTTTTCCAAACAGACGTCATCGAGTCATCTCGTGGAATTGTTTTCACACACACACACACACACACACACACACACACACACACACACACACACACACACACACACATATATATATATGTTGCAATCAGAATTATTCAACCCCCTGATTTATAAACCCCCCTGTTTATTTTTTCCCCCAATTTAACGGAGAAGATTTTTTCAACACATTTCTAAACATAATAGTTTTAATAACTCATCTCTAATAACTGATTTATTTTATCTTTGACATGATGACAGTAAATAATATTTGACTAGATATTTTTCAAGACACTTCTATACAGCTTAAAGTGACATTTAAAGGCTTAACTAGGTTAATTAGGTTAACTAGGCAGGTTAGGGTAATTAGGCAAGTTATTGTATAATGATGGTTTGTTCTGTAGACTATGGAAAAATAAATAGCTTAAAGGGGTTAATAATTTTGACCTTAAAATGGGTTTTAAAAATTAAAAACAGCTTTTATTCTAGCCAAAATAAAACAAATAAGACTTTCTCCAGAAGAAAAAAATATTATCAGACATACTGTGAAAATTTCCTTGTTCTGTTAAACATCATTTGGGAAATATTTAAAAAAGAAAAAAAAAATTCAAAGGGGGGCTAATAATTCTGATTGCAACTGTGTGTGTGTGTGTGTATATATATATATATATATATATACACACACAATATATATATATATATATATATATATATATATATATATTGCAGTATTAATATAATTTTACCAGATAGCTTGAATAGCTCTATTTGTGTAAAATCTATTAATTGATTGGTTGAGTTGATTTTGTAAGGGTGTGCATCATGTATAAAAAAAATAAACAGGTTGCAAGATTAATTACAAATCAAAGCAAAGATAAAAGTAAAATAAACAGTGCTTTATGGTTAGAGTCAAGCAGCTTTCAGGATATGTAATGTAATATAACACTGTATAGTCTTTATTGTATTAATAATTCAGTAAATTATTGTTCATTAAAGTTACAAATGTTGTACATTATTGTGCCCGAATGCCTTACACTTTCTTAAAATGTCTTTAAAACACATGCAAATGATAGTTTCACTATGTTATGGTTATTCTTTGCAGTGACTCCACAAATCTCATGTATTCTCAATTGTTGATCGACTATAATCTCGATTTAAAATTACATATAAGGTGATGGGACTATTGCGGACACTTACATTGTGGTATCAATTCTGAAACGAAATATTGTGCAGCCCTAATTTTTATTTTATTTTATATTCATTTTTATTGTGAATATTTCTGTATATTTTTATAGCTGAATGCTTTTAAATACAAACATGTCAAATCCAAAAGTCCAAATCCAAAATTCAATTAAGTGTTTTGAATCGCAAGTTTCCAACAGAAACCCATTCCCCAAAAATGTTTTCCTCCTCTTTGCCGGTCTGCCACTCCTTTGGGCTGTAGGCCATTGTCATTTGTTTACTGAGCGTTCCAGGTGTTCTGACAGCATGATGTATTTGTAGACCTTGGCAGCGTCGCGCAGGTGATATATTTGACAAGGAATGCTGAGAGCAGATATTTCCAGTGAGCATTAAAGGCTTGTCCTGCACATGAACATAGCACCGCTCCATGATGACTCTCTCCCCATGACAAGGCATTCAGAGGTTGTAGTTTTGTGTTTTACTTGTAAGATGAAATGCGTTTTGAAATCTGTAAAGACGCAGAGCAAATCCCAACCATTAATCTGCTGCCGATTCACTGAGGATTATTCCGGACCCAAGTATATCTGCGATGCATTAGAAATGAGCTCCAAAAATATTTGATGATGATCCTGCCTGAAGCTTTCTTGTTTCCTGCAGAGAGAACGTATTAAGAATTTGAAATTAATATTGTCACGCTATTAGGTGATAATTTTGGATTTTAATCAAATGCTACATTATCAGCGGCCATGAATAGTCGCCTGGTGCTTATTGTCAAGTTAAAAAATGACTTTGCGTTCCAAAGACAATTATACGCTTTAATTACTAATCGCTTACAAAAGGCCTGAAGGCGTCATGAATTTGGCTGCAGCTGAACAATTGAGGCTGTGTTGAGAAATCGTTCACCCAATGTAATGATTTGGAGATGAGTTGTCTGAGTCTTTTGAATCTGAATGACTTAAAATTCTTTTAGAATGGCCATTTAATCTTTCGTTCATCCAGTATAATGATTTGGAGATAAGTTATTTGAATCTGAATCCCTAAAAGATTCATTTAGAATGACGATTGAATCTTTTGTTCACCCAATATAATGTTTTGGACAAGAGTTGTTTGAATATTTGAATCTGAATCACTAAGAAATTAATTTAGAATGACCATTGAATCTTTTGTTCACCTAATATCGTGATTTGGAGATGAGTTATTTAAATCTTTTGAATCTGGATCATTAAAAAGATTCGTTTAGAATGGCTATTAAATCTTTCGTTCACCCAATATAATGATTTAAACATGCGTTGTTCGAATCTTTTGAAACTGAATCACTAAAATATTTATTTAGATTGGCCATTGAATCTTTTATATACCCAATATAATGATTTGGAGATGAGTTATTTCAATATGAATCACTTAAAAATCTTTTAGAATTGCCCTTGAATCCTTCGTTCCCCCAATATAATGATTTGGAGATTAATTGGTTAATCTTAATCACTAAAAGATTAATTTAGAATGAATATTTGTTCATCCGATGTAATGATTTGGAGATGAGTTGTTTAAATCATGTAACCATTGACTTTAACAACTAAAGGGAGAGTGAATGTGTCAATGTGTAAAATACGTTTTGTAAAGGTACTGCACCAGTGACTGCTTTTGAAGCTTATTTCTAAGTGTGGAAAAAGGCTAAAAAATTATTAATTGGAAAAACCCTGGAGTGCTATAGGGTTCATTAAACCTTTTTTTGTAATCGTTTTCAAAGTTCCCATATATGGTTCTTCGCCTGATAAAAGGTCTGTATTTGCCTTGTTATTTGCATTTTACCATATAAAAGGACCTATAATGTCCAAGCGAGCGTTCCTTTCCATAGAATGTTCTTTAGAATAGATTATTCAAATGTCCTCCACACTAAGAAACAGATCGTCAATAACAGTTTTTATTTGGAGTGGGGAACCAGAAATGTTTTCTATATTGGCATTGCTGCAAAATGAAGCCCTTTTTGAATCTTTCGTTTCTATCCAAAGATGGAAGTTCTTATGGGCAAAACTGGAATATCGTTTAAAACATTTGTGAATAAAACTGTTTACCGTAGATGTGTTTGCATCAAAGTTCAGGGCTGCACAATGTATTGTTTGGCATCAATATTGTGTCAATCCACAATAGTCACATCACAGTATCAGCAAGGTAGAGTTGGGATTATAGCTGACCAGACATAGTGAAGTCATTTCAAATTTTAACCTAATAGTGAAAGTTTATTATTTGCGTTTGTTTTTATGGCCTGTGTCTGTGTAAGAGTTTCAAGACATTCAGACACAATGAATTAAACATTTGAAGCTTAAAGATTAATTATACAAACAGCATATGCAGCAGGGACAATAATATTCAACACGTCACCATTTTTCTCAGAAAACATATTACTAAAGGTGCTGTTGACAGGAAATTTTCGCAGAATGTTGGTAACAACCAAAGAAGTTCATATATGCAAAAAAAACCAATTTGTTTACAAATGGAGTTATGCGTAATAATGAAATGACACAAAGGAAAGTATTGAACACATGACGGTGTAGAAAGGCAGTGAAAGTCCAGACAGCTAAAAATCTCTCAGTAGTTCTTTAGCAACTCTCTGCCCGTCTTCTGTGTGAATTAATATTTGCTGCTTTAGTTCAACATCTACATTAGCAGGAGGATGAAGATAAAACCAGGGTGGACATTTCAGCAAGTCAATAATCCAAAACACAACCAAGGAAACTCTCAAATGCTTTCAGAGAAAGAAAATCAAGCTGTAGAATGGCCTAGCCAATCACCTGACTTGAGTCCAATAGAAGATACAAAATAAAGATCAGATTTAATGGATGAGAGTTTTACACTGGGTGGGTGTTTTCCAGTACTGCGTTGCGACTGGAAGTGCATCCTTCAAAATGTGCACCAAAATAGGTGGATGGAAACGTAGCTATTCTCATCCACATGCATCTGCTTTTTCACTAACATATAGTTGGTCTATTTTGATCATGACAGCCGCTTCTGCGGTAAAGAAAGGTGTCATGATAACCTGAAGCCCAAAGCCAGGGTCTTTACATGGGAAAAGCTCTGAAGAAAGATACTTGAGCAGCACTCTTAAAGCACACACTTATCTTGCTCTCTCCGAGGCTTCACTTCATCATCTCAGATAAGAGTCCTATAAGGGCTTCTGTGCCTCTTGCATACGGGTGGCCATAAAACAACCTCATGGGAACTTATGCATCCTGGGATACGGATGTGCACACTTAAGGCCCGTTTCCACTGAGTGGTACGGTACGGGTCAGTACGGGTCGGTACGCTTTTATGGCTGTTGATATGACTTGATAAAGGTGACCCGTACCGACCCGAACCGTACCGTACTGTACCACTCAGTGGAAACGAGCCATTAGGCCCAATCCCAATTCTATTTTTGTACCCCTACCCCTTCCCCTTGGCCCTTACAACCAAGGGTTAAGTGTAAGGGCTTCAAAACTTACCCCTAAGAATTGGGACAGCACTTCTACACCTGCACACGTCATCATTTGTCATCGCGATCTCTTGCTTCATATGAGATCAGACGATAGCGACTGCTGTAGTTATTCCAGTTGTGTTATTTTTTGGTATTTATCTTCAGGAAATCACTGAAGGCTTATATTATGTTATCATAACAATCTAATGTGGCAATAAGATCGTAACTATACTGCGCATTTACACAGTGGCCATATTCATCTGTAAACACACGAAAACGACACTGTAAAAAGCTCATTTTCAGCCACTTGACTGCTCTGACAGGGTGTTTGAGTGTCAGAATATTGTGGGACTGCTGTACTGGAGTTATTATTAGGAATTATAGATTGCGAAATTTAGCGATTG
>CAIGQZ010033112.1:33629134-33646634 GCA_903798205.1 Danio tinwini
ATTTTTTAAAGCATAACGGTAAAACATGAACACGGTTATGAATATATTAGAACATGTGTTTGTTGTAAAAATTTGTAATAGTGACAAAAAAAATACTAATTTGTGGATCTCCTTACTTCCGGGTTCAGCACTACTGCTGTTGTAGCTGGTGTATTCTGGGAAATTTTCTTTAACCCTCCATTTTGAGTGTGCTCCTGAAAAATCTTTGTTCAAAGTGGTGTATACCCCTTGCCCCTAGCCCTACGCCTTCAAGCTAAAGAGAATTGGGACACCACTACCCCTTGACGTGAACGCGCAAAACGAGGGGTAAGGGGAAGGGCTAAGGGGTAGAATTGGGATTGGGCCTTAAGCATTATATTTAGGAGATCAATGGTAATGTCATAGTTATGGGTAGTTTAGATGCTCAATAATGGAATGTTACACACTGAAAAAAAATATTCATTGGATTTACTCAATTTTTTTAAAGTTGAATTAAGGTGAATTTTCTTTTCTTTGAAATATTTCCCAAATGATGTTTAACAGAGCATAGAAAAGTTCACAGTATGTCTGATAATATTTTTTCAGAAAATATTTTCTTATTTGTTTTATTTCGGCTAGAATAAAAACTGTTTTTTATTTTTTAAACACCATTTTAAGGACAAAATTATTAGCCCCTTTAAGCTAATTTGTTTTCGATTGTCTACAGAACAAACCATCATTATACAATAACTTGTCTAATAACCCTAACCTGCCTAGTTAACCTAATTAACCTAGTTAAGCCTTTTAATGTCACTTTAAGCTGTATAGAAGTGTCTTGAAAAATATCCAGTCAAATATTATTTACTGTCATCATGACAAAGATAAAAATAAATCAGTTATTAGAGATGAGTTATTAAAACTATTATGTTTAGAAATGTGTTGAAAAAAATCTTCTCTCTGTTAAACAGAAATTGGGGAAAAAAATAAACAAGGGGGCTAATAATTCAGGGGGGCTAATAATTCTGACTTCAGCTGTAAGTGGTTGTAAACAATTAATATGTGCTAAACTTAAACAAACTAATTAAATTTAGTAATGTTCAACTTCATTTGTTTGTTTAAATTCAGTCCATAGAAATTGTTTGCAACCACTTACCTTAAAAAACATTAAATAAATCCAATGAATATTTTTTTTCATTGAAATGCAAAAATGTAACACTAGGTCATCATTTACTGTCTAAATTGTGTGGGAATGTGAATTTGCGTGCTCCTGTGTAGCTCCGAAATGATATAAAAACAATATGAAAGTATTGTAAAATAGCCAGTGGGACTTGTGTATTAGATTTTATATTAGGGCTGCACAATATATCGTTTCAGCATCGATATTACAATATGTGCATCAGCAAGTCACATCGCAGCCGAACCGATACTATAATAGACCACATTTCAAAACACTTGTGATTTGTGGAGTCATTGCAACGTTTATCCACAAAGTTAACAAAACTTTTAGCGATTATGTGTGATTTTAAGGCCTGTGTGAGGATTTCTAGTCAGTTTAATGCGTTCAGGCGTGTTCAGAAATTACGTTTCTAACTTTGACTGTATTTGTGTTTAAATATACAGGACTATACAGTATTTTACATTTGATTTATTATTTTTGTGTTACAGAAAATCCTAACGCACTGTATTTAACTTGTACTGTATCATTGCTCTACTGTATTTATCAATGTTTGTGATTTGGTTTATTATAATCTATTCAGATGCCTTATAAAATCATCCTAATGTATATAAAACTATGGATTCTTTCCAAACAGATCTTTTTATTTCACCTGCTGAAGTTATACTCAATATTGCAATATATATTGTAGAAAATGGTTATGTACATGGTCCTTTTTAGAATGTGCTTTTATAGACTGATATGGTTTATATGTTTAATAGAAGTGGATTATTATTTTAATGTTTTTTTACATTTAATTTTATTTGATGAGGTTTTTATTTGTTTTGTGCATTTTATAAATATTTGTACATTTTATTATATTCTTAGAAGGCAAATTTTTAACATTGGGGAAAAATATTAAATTATTCTGACATAATTTGAACAATCATGTTATAAATAAGGTAATGCTTGGAAAATGTTTTACAAAACAAAAAATTGTCGCTATGTTGTTTTATTTGATGCTTGTTTTACTAGCAAATTTGAAAATAGTTTGAGGTATTTATTATTGTTATTATGCATTTTAAGTTTAATATTTCAACAAAAATTTCTGTTTAATTTTATTTCCATTAAAATAGTCAGTTTATTAAATTGTTTTACATTTTTGTGTTAGCAATTTCTGTGAATTAGAACACTGTTTTGTTTTGTTTATTATTTATTTATTTAAATTTTTGTTAGTTTGTTTATTTATTTGATTATTTATTTTTTTTGATTTTTTTATTATAATTTTTTATTTATTTATTTTAGTTTTTGTTTGTTTATTTATTTGATTATTTATTGGATTTTAAAATGTATTTATTTATTTATTTATTTGACTGTATATTTTATTCGTTATTTGGTTTCATTTTATTTATTTTTTGTTTGTTTATTTTATTCATTATTTATTTATTTATTTATTTATTTATTTATTTATGTGAAAGAGCTGTTCATCTGTTTGGAAGGTTGCATAATTTCTTCATTTTTTTTTTTTTTTTTTTTTTTTTTCGCCGATCAAGATGTCTACATTGTCTCTGATAACCTGTTTTGCCTCGGCTGGAGTTTTGTTGCCTTTTGCCTGGACTTGTCTTGGCCTTTGTCCACTTGCTGGTGATTTGCTGGAGATCGGGTTGCACCATTCCTGTTAGTCTGGCACTTTGGCTATTTGTTGCAATTCTCAAACCTGTCTGAACATCGCCACAGCGGCACGGCTAGAAAATCCACTTCTTTACGATATCAATCTTAGATGGAGCATTTATAGGTGGAGCAAAAGTGTTTTTCAGTGCCTTCATATTATCAAAAAGTCAATGCGCTGATAATGAAAATGGCATAGATGCAGTTTAGTGTAGTATTGCTTGTTTATTTGTAATCTCAAGAGCAAATTTATTTATTTTTTTTACACTGATGCTGTAAAACTAAACTCAAAAATTTATTTTGTTGCTTGTTTGATCTACTTGTATAAATTGAATTTCAAAGCTTTTTTGGGGCTTTTTTTGTTTTATGTATTAATCCACTTAATTTTGTAAAAACAATTAAGTCAACTTAATCTATTTGTGTTGGGACAACAGGTAGAAATTGTGTGGACCCCAGCATTTTCTTGTGTAAGTTCTACTTGCACTAAAAGAAAGTTCTCATAATACATATCCATAGGCATGGGCCGATGTAAGATTGTGACAGTGTATAATAACCTTGGATAAAAATATTGCGGTTTCATGAACCCAGACTTCAAGAACTTTTCCCCTATTGAACACAATATGTTTTATTTTAGGAAACATTTTAAATATTTTGTAACAGTAAACATGTCAGACTAAATTATTAAAATATATCATTGACTTCTGCTCTCTCCATTAGTTTCAAAAACACAGATTTCTTAACAACACATAAAAAAATCTTACATATAACTTAGGAACAGTATAACAGATAATGTTAGCAGTTTTAAAACCTTTACTTTTCCAAACTGCGGTAAACCTTGAAATGGTTAACGTCCCATGCCTATATATGTGCATGGCTTCATCATCCATGTCCATCCGTATCCAATATCCATTTCCAATCCATATCCATCCATATCGATATCCAATCCATATTCCTCCATATTCAGCCATATCCATCCATATCCATATCCATCCATAATCCAATCCAATCCATATATATCCAATCCATATCCAACCATATCCAATTCATATTTAATCCATATCCAATTAATATCCATCCATATCCATATCCATCCATATCCAATCCATATCCAATCCATATCCAATCCATATCCATCCATATCCATTCATATCCAATCAATATCCATCCATATATTTATATCCAACCCAATCCAAAAACACAGATAGAAGGAAAAATACAAATAAATGCAATGAAATCAAATGATAGGTTCATAAAAAAACATGACAACTGAATTTCCATATCATTATTCGTATCCAATCAATATCATTCATATCCAAATGCATATCCATATCCATATTCAATCCATATCAAACCATATCCAGTCCATATCTAATCCATATCCATCCATATCCAATCAATACACATCCATATCCGTATCCAATCCATATCAATACAATCCAATTAAATTCAATCCAATCCAAAAACACAGAGATAGAAGGAAAAATACAAATAAATGTAATGAAATCAAATGAGAGGTTCCTAAAAAAACATGACAATTGAATTTCTATATCCAATCAATATCCATTCATATCCAATCCATATTCTAATCCATATCCATATCCAATCTAAATCCATCCATAGCCAATCCATATCCATCCATATCCTATTCATATCCAAGCAATATCTTATCTAATCCATATTCATTCATATCCATTCATATCCAATCCATAGCCAATCCATATCTATATACATCCATATTCATATCCATATCCATCCATATCCAATCCATATCTATATACAATCAATATCCAATCCATATCCAAATCCATATCAATATCCAATCAATATCCATCCATATCCATATCCAATCAATATCCATCCATATCCAAATCCATATCTATATCCAATCCAATCCAAAAACATACAGATAGAAGAAAAAAATGCAATGAAATCAAATTATAGGTTTATAGAAAAAATACTTTTTAATTTAATACTTTTTAATGAGCGTATTTTTCTAAATAGTTTGTTCACACACATAATTCAGCACTAGTGTGTAAAGTAAATTACTTGAATTTCTTTAAAAACTAAATAAACAATAATTATTTTTCAGTTTGCAGTAAGACTAAAGTGAAGCAGGTGGTTTACCGGCACCTGATCTCTCAGCATGAAGCTCTGATCCTCAACTCAAAATTGGCCGTGCTTCATAAAAACACTTCTGCTCCACTGCGGACTCCCCCGTGTGAGGCTATAACCAAAGACCTCGGCTGGAAGCTCGCTTTTTTAATCCCACCCGCTGTTAAACTAATTACCTGCCCACAGTTTTTGGCCAGCAAGAGTGTTAACCAGACATGATTTGCCAGCCACTTTCAACTCCAGGACTTTGCTGTTTTTTGTGCTCGTGCAGAAATTAGTGAAAATGGGCTTTGCTGAGCGCGGCTCATTAGGAGTCCAAGTGAAATCAAACGCAATTATAAATCTAGTCTGGCATTAGTCGCCCATGATCCTGCTTTCGCCTTCTTCTCTGCTGGAGTTTCGCTCTTTCCAGCCAATGGAAGTGTTCCATTCTCGGAATTCAGTCTTTGGAATGTAGAACTCGGAACTCGTCATTATATTCCGCCCTGCAGGACTCCTGTCTTCCTATCATACCTCATTAAACCCAATGACCTCTATCTGACCCTGAGGATTATGAGCGTGAATGTGTTTCCTTGATCTCTTCTAATGTGGTGCTTTTTCACTGCTGGTAGGTCAGAAACTCTGTGTAACCTGTAGTCATTGTGGTCTGGATGGATAATGTCATACTTAAATATTATTGGTTAAATGGGTTAGGGGTGTAATAATGCCAGAGTTGTAATCACAGTTGTAGTTTTGCTTTGCTGTGAAAAGGGCTGGCTGTGCTGTAGAAAAACTGGGTTCCATTCATTCATTCATTCATTCATGTTCTTTTTGGCTTAGTCCCTTTATTAATCAGGGGTCGCCACAGCGGAATGAATCGCCAACTTATCCAGCACGTTTTACACAGTGGATGCCCCACCAGCCACAACCCATCTCTGGGAAACACTCATACACTCTCATTCACACACACACACACACACACACACACACACACACACACTACAGACAATTTTAGCTTACCCAATTCGCCTATACCGCATGTCTTTGGACTTGTGGGGGAAACAGGAGCACCCGGAGTAAACCCACGCAAACGTAGGGAGAACATGCAACCTTCTTGCTGTGAGGCGAGAGTGCTACCCACTGCGCCACCGGGTTCCACAGAATCCATTTGTGTCAGGACAACATGAAGGAATTAAGTTGACTTATTAATTTTTACAAATTTAAGTGGATTGAACATGAAACTATTAAGTTGTCTTCAAAAAAACTCAATAATTGTGTTGTTTCAGCTCATTTTAAATAAGTATTTTGAACAAACAGCAAACATAATTTTTAAGTGTGTACATTAGCTGATGTGAGGTAAAATAATTAGTCAGTATTAGTTGAAGACTAAATTTAAAGAGGAATGTGGTCAATATTATTAGCCTCCTAAGAAGTTATTGTTGTCCAGTGACTTGTCTTATTAACTAAAGTTGCCTAGTCAACCTAGTTAAGTAAGTAATATGCAGTCCAAATGCTGCTATTTCCACAGAGCTTGTTCTGTTTCTGTATTTGGGCTTCCAAAAGACAATTATAAAATATATAGCTAGCATTTGACAAAGGAGAATCTCCAGAATCTCCACCCAGTTCAGTGCTGGATTCGGCTAAAAACTCCTCCAACAGATAAAGTTGTGGACTGTGAGCCACAATCTGTAAGTATTTTTATTGTTAAAATTGATCTACTATATGCACAGTTTCGCTAACAATTTAGCTACAAAATCATATTTATCAGTCAAACCGCTGTAAACAGCCACAATCTTCAGCAGCGCATGCAGTGTGTCTCTATGCGGCCGCTTTACCTGCGTTCTACATCTCAAATAACATACTCACAAAAGATATGAGAATGTTTTATACTACTTACACAGGCTTATTCCGAATATATGTGAAAGACACTTGTCAGATTTTATTTTAGAAAGCATTTTTGTGTCCGATTCAGGCTGCTAAGAGCTACTCTGACTAGACCATTTACACAACGTAAAGCGCACGCTTATAGCGACACGGCGTAGAGCCAATCCGCGAATCACAGCACATTGTTAGCTGACCAATCAGAGCCTCTTGAGGGCGTGCCTTTCAGAGGAGCTAGGAAATCGTTTTCATGTCAGCATGTCAGTAGCTGTATATAATAAAAGTGTGATTTATGAAAAAATACTGTGATTTTCTACAAGTGAAGCATGAGCACACATTGCTTTGCATGTTATAAATTGCAACCAAGCCTTAAAATTACACGCTGGACCAACTCTTTAAAACGCATCATCACCATCTTGTAAAATAAAAAAAACTATATATGAAGTAATTCAGTCATTTTTTCCTGCTAGTTGTCCTTGTTCATATCTGACCCAGGCACTGCAGTGTTTGTCAAAGCGCAGTGAATGAATCAGTGGCGTAAGTGTGTGTGTGTTGTGCACTACAGGACAGTGGAATCAATATTTGCATGTCTTGGCTTGTCTCTCTGTCAACACGGTTTCCTCTGTGATGAATTATGCATGTGGACGGTTCATCCAGGGACTGTTGCAGTTGTTTTGTTGAGCGGCGAGGCCATGATGAGCTTTAGCCCAGCGCTGACCTTACCAATCTCTCCATCACCCTTCAACCCTGAGCGTCACATGAGCCGAGCGCAGGCCACACAAGCTGCAGTTCTTGGGTTTCTGCGAGTCAGACTGATGATCGATCCAGCTGGAGCCGCTTTATAGCTGTGTTCGGATCAGCAGATGACCATTGGAGACAGTAAAACATACACTGAGAAGGGCTGTATCCCGTAAACACTCTAAATCATCTGCATCAAGGGTGTTTAAGGGAGACTCACTCTGAACGAATGATTTGAATCAGTGAGTAGTTTACCAGAGACACTCTGAACAAATAATTTGAATCGGTGAGGTTTAATGAAAGACTCACTCTAAACGAATGATTTGAATTAGTGAGTTGTTTACTAGTGACTCACTTTGAACGAATCTTTTAAATCAGGGATGCTTAAGGGAGACTCACTCTAAACAAATGATTTGAATCAGTGAGTTGTTTACTGGAGACTCATTTGAATGTATCATTCTAAACCATGTGTTATTTACTGGAGACTTACTGAGCAAATCTTTTGAATCCGGGACATTTACAGGAGACTCACTCTAAATGAATTATATAAATTAGGAAAGTTTACAGGAGACTCACTCTGAACGGATCAATTGAATCAGTGACGTTTGCAGGAGACTCACTTAAATGTATCATTTGAATCAGTGAGTTGTTTACTGGAGACTCACTCTGAACAAATCATTTGAATCAGTGATGTTTAGGGGAGACTCACTCTAAACTAATGATTTGAATCAGTGAGTTGTTTGCTGGAGACTCACTTGAATGTATTATTTGAAACAGTGTGTTGTTTACTGGACACTTACTCTGAACAAATCTTTTGAATCAGTGATGTTTACAGGAGACTCACTCTGAATTAATCATTTGAATTAGTGACGTTTACAGGAGACTCACCCTGAACGGATCAGATGAATCAGAATATTGTTTACTGGAGAGACTGAATGTATCATTTGAATAAGTGAGTTGTTTACCGCAGACTTACTTGAATGTATCATTTGAATCAGTGAGTTGTTTACTGGAGACTCACTCTCACATTTGAGTCAGTGATGATTAATAGTTTGAATCAGTGAGTTGTTTACAGGAGTCTACCTGTGAATGAATAATTTGAATCAGCGAGTTGTTTACTGTACACCCTCTGAATGAATTAATTGAATTAGTGACCTTTACATGAGACTCACTCTGAACGGATCAAATGAATCAGTGAGTAGTTTAACAGACACACTCTGAATGTATCATTTGAGTCAGTGAGTTGTTTACTGGAGCCTTACTGTGAACAAATCATTTGAATCACTGATGTTTACAGGAGACTCATGCTTAATGGATCATTTAAATCAGTGCGTTGTTTACTGGAGATACTCTGAATCAATCATTTGAATCATTGACATTTACAGGGGACTCACTCTGAACTGATCATTTGAATCAGCGAGTTGTTTAACGGAGACACTGAACAAATCATTTGAATTAGTGATGTTTACAGGAGACTAACTTTGAATTAATCTGAATAATAAATATATCATTATTATTACAATAGTTGTTATTATAAAAACGATAAACAGCAACAACAACAAATAATAATAAAAAAATAATAATAATAATAATAATAAATAATAATAACCTTTGGCAGCAATTACAGCCTCAAGTCTTTTTGAATATGATGCCACAAGCTTGGCACACCTGTTTTTGGGAATTTTTGCCTATTCCTCTTTGCAGTACCTTTCCAGCTTTATCAGGTTGGATGGGAAGTAACGATGAACAGCCATTTTCAGATCTCTCCAGAGATGTTTAATAGGATTTAGGTCTGGGCCACTCAAGGACATACACAGAGTTGTTGTGAAGCCACTCCATTGATATTTTGGCTGTGTGCTTTGGTTCATTGTCCTGCTGGAAGATGAACCGTCGCCCCAGTTTGAGGTCAAGAACACTTTGAAGCAGGTTTTCATTCAGGATGTCTCTGTACATTGCTGCATTCATCTTTCCCTCTATCCTGACTAGTCTTTCAGTTCCTGCTGCTGAAAAACATCCCCACAGCATGATGCTGCCACCACCATGCTTCACTGTAGGGATGGTATTAGCCTGGTGATGAGCGATGCCTGGTTTTCTCCAAAGGTAATGCCTGGCATTCACTCCAAAGAGTTCAATTTTAGTCTCATCAGACCAGAGAATTTAGTTTCTTATGGTCTGAGAGTCCTTCAGATGACTTTTGACAAAATCATGGAGGGGAGTTCTTTCCGTCTGGCCACTCTACCATACAGGCCTAATTGGTGGATTGCTGCACAGTTGGTTGTCTTTCTGTGAGGCTCTCCTCTCTACAGAAAAAACGCTGGAGCCCAGATAGAGTGACCATAGGGTTATTGATCACCTCCCTGACTGAGGCCCTTGTCCCCCGATCACTCAGCTTTGATCTCCGGCCAGCTCTAGGAAGAGTCCTGGTGGTTCAAAACATCTTCCACTTATGTATGATGAAGGCAACTGTGCTCATTGGAACTTTCAGAGCAGCAGAAACAATCTTGTCTCGGAGGTCTACAGACAATTCCTTTGTCTTCATGCTTGGTTTGTGCTTTTACATGCACTGTCAACCCTGGGACCTTATATAGACAGGTGTATGCCTTTTCAAATCATGTCCAGTCAACTGAATTTACTACAGGTGAACTCCAATTAAGCTGCTGAAACTGAATGATCAGTGGAAACAGAATGTACCTGAGCACAAATTAGAGCTTCATGGCAAACGCTGTGAATTCTGTACATGTGATTTTTCAGGTTTTTTATTTTTAATAAATTTGCAACAATTTCAAAAACTATTTCTTCACATTGTCATTATGGAGTATTGTGTGTAGAATTTTGAGGAAATAACTGAATTTTATCCATTTTGTAATAAGGCCATAACATAAATAATGTGGAAAAAGTGAAGCGCTATAAATACATTCCGGATGCTGTGTATATTCCACAGTTAGGGATGCACCGATCCCAATACTTAGATCAGATATCGGTTCGATATCGCATATTTTTGCTGGATCGAGTATCGGCCAGCTGGTACCGATCCAAATCCGATCTTGCGCGTGCGCTGTATTCTGTGTAATTTATAAGCCAACAAAAGCCTCAAAGGAAGCCTATTATAAAGTACTAGTAAGTTGTCAAGCAGACCTACTATATCATAAATGTTTTGTAGCCATTCTATAGTTTAATGTGAAGTACAGATGAATATTCACGGGGTTAAATTCATGTTCACTTCAGCGCTTCCCGCCGCCGCGCCTGCCAATCATTCTCCATTCATTCACAATTAAAGCTGCGTGTCGCATTCATGACAGCAAGAAAAACTCTCCAATACTATTTGTTCCTGTTAGTTTAAATAATTAGTGTGGAAATGCATTTAGTTTTGCATTAAATGGGTTCATGACGTGCAACATAGAGATCATTGCTGTTTCTAAATCACGCGCTGTGTCTGTTAGATCAGCAGATCACAATCACAACACTGTTAGGCTATTACCTGCGCTTCACACACAAAGTAGGCCTACCTGAAACTTTAATTTAGAAAAGTCTCATTTATCATTGGACATCCTCAACGCACTGATTTCTTCCCTTTGTGCTGCTGTTTTGGAAGTGTCCGTATATCGGAGGGCTGCGCGCGCTGTGTCTCAGTGATGCAAGACCTTTATTCAGGCACCGGCTGCGCAGACGCGACATGCACCGCTCCGTAAGATTATTCTTATAATAGGCTGTTTATGTTATTATGTTCCTTCCGTGAATGTTTGTTCCTTCTTATGTTTGTGCCACAAAAGTTTGTAAAGCCATGCTCGTTGTGGTTTAGTTGATTAAATTATAAAAAGAATATTAAAAAATGACAGCCCGGCGCAGATGAATTGTCATTAACAGAAAAGTATTTAGCCTAATATAGGCTACTCTGAAACTGTGAATATTTCGCAGTAATTTTATATATATATTAACATTTTATTTAACAGAACAGTTTGTCAGATTGTGCGCTAAAGCATATAAGCGGACCTTGTTTTGAACTTCACCTCAAATACTCTTGTTTATTTTGTAGATAACTGACCAACAAAAATACATTAAAATAACCAACAAATTATACCAAACGAAATTCGTTTCAAAAAGACAATTTTTCAGACAAATAAGTCTTTTACAGACATGCTTTCAGTTTCTCCATCTCAGGCGGCTATAGGCGAGGGAAGGTTTATTAAGTAAAACTGGCCTCAGACAGTTTAGATTAGTCTGCTTCAAACCTGCAGGAAAATATCAGGCTTTGCTAAAAGGCTGATTGTTTTACCAACGATTAGGGTCAATAGTGGTAGCCTATTACAGATTTTAAAGAAAATCTGAATATTAAAAAGAAAACATAGGCTGGACCACAACAGATCAGATCAATGTCATAATGAATGCTCAAATTATGTAGCCCATAGTTTATAGCAAGCATCATATTTAGTTAAATTGTGCCATCTGTCATCTACAGTAGGCCTATAGGTCTGCTATTTGTTACTAAAGAAGATATAATATTTGAGTTTATCACCAGAACTATAGAAACCATATTATGTTAATAATAAAATAATAATAATAATAATAAAAAACAGCACAATATCGGGATCGGATCTGTATTGGTCGATACTCAGAATTTTAGTATCGAGATCGGATTGGTTTAAAAAAAATGGTATCATTGCATCCCTATCCACAGCTATAGTAATATTTTCTTTTGACATTTTTGACTCCTTCATAATCAAGGCAAATATCTTCATGCATTTTTTAAGGTGCAAAAAGTCGAATCTGTAAATAACGCACTAAATAAGTAACGACTGAAATAGTATTTATTATAAAATAGTACTTTTTTTTCTCTCTCTCAACCGAGCAGCGTAAATGTTTTCATCTATTATTTCTATCTGTTGTCTAGAAAGTGTTTTCCTCTGTAATAAGTCTGCTCTGCGGGTGCAGGTGAATGTTTGAGCTCGGCTGCTGGACTCAGTTCAGACGAATGCCTTCTGTGTAATTATCTGTCCAGTCAAACGGATCTCTTTCAGGAAGTACAGATAGCCTGACTTACATTTCACACAGCTGCGGGATCTCTTTCAAGCCATTCAGTCCTTTATCTAGAGAAAGGTCCTTGTTTCGGTTGACATGGGTCAAAGATGAAAAAGGATTATATATGAGTGTAATTGATCTCTTTATTGTACTTTAAAATGTCTCCTGTATGGCATAAATGTTTACCATGATTTGCAAGAACGGTGAAATATTACAGTTAAAAACAGTAAAAGAGCTTGGTTCCACACATTTCATTCATGTTATCCCAACACAAATTGATTAGGTTAACTTTACAAATTTAAGTGGATTGAACATGAAACAATTAAGTTGTCCGCCAAGAAAACTTAATCATTGTGCTGTTTCAACTCATTTTAAATATGTAGTTTGAACAAGCAGCAAAAGTCATAAGGTAGCACATTTCTCCGTCTCGCTCAGATTAATATTAAATACAATAACTGATCTCTTAACGGCTCTGTAATGTGAAACTGATGCTTTAGATCTGTGCAAATCTGAAGGTTGGGAGCCACATGTAACCCATTACATTGAAGCAGTGGATGGCATGAAAGGCAAATGATGGAGTGATGAATCTGTGTGGATGAAACGGGCTGTGAATGTGAATGTTTTGTGCAGTAATTAGATGAATTAACCCCGGGTCAGAGAGAGCATAGACATGCAGAGCTACTGTAAATGTTTAATGAAGCTTCCTTTGAACCCGTTCTGCAAATGAGGGATCTGGGAATGGCATACGAGCGGTGGGAAGTCTTTGATACTGTCTTTTGTGCTTTTTGGGGGATTTAATTTATTGGAGCAGACATTTATTTTCTTTTTATTTCATGTTCACCTAAAATATGTAGATATATTTCATAATAATACTAAAAGTTATTAACTCTTTTAATTTAGCATATTTTTAAACATGTATTTTAAATTTATTTTATTCTAATACTCTACTTTAGTCTCTTTATATTTACAGTGGGTATAGAAAGTATTCAGACCCCCTGAAAGTTTTTCACTCTTTGTTATATTGCAGCCATTTGCTAATCATTTAAGCTCATTGTTTCCCGATTAATGTACACACAGCAGCCCAAATTGACAGAAAAACACAGAATTGTTTACCTTTTTTGCTGATTTATTAAGAAAAACTGAATTGTCACATGGTCCACAGCATTCAGACCCTTTATTGTGACACTCATATGTTTAACTAATGATATCTATTTCTTCTGATCAACCTCGAGATGGTTCTACACCTTCATTTCAGTCCAGCTGTGTTTGATTATCCTGATTGGACCACACACCTGTCTATATAAGACCTTACAGCTCACAATGAGTGTCAGAGCAAATGACAATCAAGAGGTCAAAGGAACTGCCTGAAGAGCTCAGAAACAGTATTATGGCAAGGCAGAGATCTGACCAAGGTTACAAACACATTTCCACTGCGATTAAGGTTTCTAAGAGCACAGTGGCTTCCATAATCCTTAAATTAAAGACGTTTAGGATGACCAGAACCCTTCTTAGAGCTGGCTGTCCAGCCAAACTGAGCTATTGGGAGAGAAGAGCTTTGGTGAGAGAGGTAAAGAAGAACCCAAAGATCACTGTGGCTGAGCTTCAGAGATGCAGTCGGGAGATGGGAGAAAGTTGTAGAAGGTCAACTATCACCGCAGCCCTCTACCAGTTGGGGCTTTATGGCGGAGTGGCCCGACACATGAAAGCCTGAATGAAGTTTGCTCTGACACCTGAAGGACTCTGAGATTTTTTGGTCTGATTAGACTAAGATAGAACTTATTGGCCTTAATTCTAAGCGATATGTGTGGAGAAAACCAGGCACTGCTCATCACCTGTCCATTACTGTCCTAACAGTGAAGCATGTTGGTGCCAGCTTCATGCTGTGGGGGTGTTTTTCAGCTGCAGGGACAGGACGACTGGTTGTAATCACGGGTAAGATGAATGCAACCAAGTTCAGGGATTTCCTGGACGAAAACCTTCTCCAGAGTGCTCAGGACCTCAGACTGGGCTGAAGGTTTACCTTCCAACAATGCAATGACCCTAAGCACAGAGCTAAAATAATGAATGAGTGGCTTCACAACAACTCCATGACTGTTTTTAGACAGAGCCCCGAATTAAACCCAATTGAGCATCTCTGGAGGGACCGAGAATGGCTGTCCACCAACATATACCATTCAACCTGACAGAACTGGAGAGGATCTGCAAGGAGGAACGGCAGAGGATCCCCAAATCCAGGTGTGAAAAACTTGTTGCATCTTTCCCAAAAAGACTCACGGCTGTTTTAGATCAAAAGGGTCCTTCTACTAAAGAATCAAAGAATCAAGAAGCTGAAATATGCAAAGAATCTAAATACTGTGGACCACGTTATAGTTTAGTTTTTCTTTTTTAATAAATCTGCAAAAATATGTCAACATATGTTTTATATGTATGTACTTCTAAGTAATACTATAGGAAAAACTGAAAATGTTCTTGCTCTGTTAAATTTCACTTGAGAAATATAAATATATATATATATATAAATCACACGAGGGTTAATTATTTTGCCTTCCACTGCATATATATGTAATATTATTATTATTATTATTATTATTACTATTTTAAACAGTTTTTTGTGTATTATTATTATTTTTTTTACTTTTAGTTCTCAAAATGAATAAAAATGAATTCAAAGTATATAAGTGCTTCAAAAAACACTAATAAAGATATAAAATGTTAAAAAGGAGCAGGGAAAAATGTTCACTTATTTTGGACTATTAATACACTCTCAGTAATAAAGGTACGAGAGCGGCCCCTGGGGTGGTACCTTTTCACAAGGGACACTTTTGTACTTCGAGTTCATATTGGTATCTTAAAGGTATGTGTTAATACCTAAAATATCAAAAGGTAAACATTTTTCACTTTTTGGGTAGTAATATATGCCCTTAAGGTATTAATTTGGACCCTTTAGGTACAAGTGTTTAAAAGATATCACCCCAGTGACAGCTCTTGTACCTTTATGTAAAAAGTACAGTATAGTAGCATTTCTTCAGTCCTCCCTTCTCCGAGTTTATGGAAAGACTTTCATTCCCAGCAGCAGAAATGACTAATAGAGAGGAGGATAAACAGGAACAAAATGCCCAGCGATGGGTTTTTCCATCAGCAATGACCGATCCTTTCCAAATTCTCATGAAAATAATAGGAATCTCTGACTGCAGATTTCCTCCACCCACTCCTTCATTTGCATAATAGCGGCACAGAGCCAATGAGAGTGTTGTTCTATGCACACAATTAGTAATGAAGCAAGTCTTTCTGTGGTGCTTTTGGGACAGCATGGCATGCATTGCATTTATTATTTTTAATCCATTTGGTTTGTAATGATATTAAATGGGTTTTTAATGCATGCGTGTAAGTGCTTCCTTATGTACTGCAGATTTACTGTACGCCATTTACAAATTAAAAATGCACTTTTTGTACTTAAATTAAACAACAAATGTCATTTGCGCCACATTTTAATTAATGATATGCTGTGTTTGTAATGGAATTGCATTGAAATATTTATTTTTTACACCAACATACCAATATAAAGGAGCATATATGGCCATTTACACAGCGACTAACCACCACCATGGTAGCAGGCATAAAATTAAAGTAATGCAATAAACATTATTTATAATTACAACATTAGATGTAACATAAAACTCTAATGTACTAAAAGAAACCAAAGTAATGTCAACAAAAATAATAAAAAGTGAAATGTCATGCAGGGAATTCTGGGAAAGTCAATGTACGGTTATTCACCATATACTGTATATTAGGGAAACTTACTGCTAATAAGGTTATGTATTGTCACTGTACTGTACCAATTAACTTTTTTTTTACCATTGATATTACAGCCATATACATAACTATGCTCTTATATACCCACAACATAAGCTAATTTACATAATTGCCCACATGAGAATAGAGAAAAGGTAATGCACACACAATATACACACACCAACAGTAAGCTACCATATTTCATTAATTTAAAGTGTTACTACACTAATTTTTTGAAGTACTAACATCTACACATTGTACCTTTTTTACACCAGGTTATACACACACTATTTTGGTTGTTTTAGGATCATTTATAAAATGGATTACAATAATGTTTCCTATTCCTATTCCTATTAACCTAACTTATCTGCGCTCAGCCAAAACACGTTACCTGAGAACAAGTAATAGATTCAAAAGACCAAAGTCGGGGTATATGTCGTTAGATATAGACAGCAAGATAAATTAAATATCTCGTTTAACAAATATAGTGAGATTAGATCCAGCGGGAGATCCGTGATAAACAGTCCGACGTGCACAGCTCTTATATGGGTATGTGCTCAACGCACACTGCAGCGCATGCCAGAGAGTGTGTGTGTGATCACGTGATGTGCGTTTTCACCGTTTTAATGTAGACCGAGAGCTGTTCAGAAACGCTGGGTCAAACGCTAGTGTGGACGCGGATCGTTTTCATTCTAAAACTCCGTTTTAAATCTAAAACGTATTAGTGTAAACAGGGCCTATGTGTACACCTATTCATCGTACGAATCGCTGTCAACACTGCCAAATTCACATTGTCTTTTTTTTTTTTTTGGGAGTATGTTGTTGTATTTTGCACTGTCTGGAGCCAGCACCTAAGCTTTTCACTCATCATAGCACACGTGCTGCTGATGACGTGACAATAAAAGTAATTTGGTTTGATTTGATTTGTACTATGTTACACTCGATTACACACACACTATTTATGAAATGTATTCCACTAATCGTAAATAAATATTTTTTCAAGCCATCCCTGTAACCTGCGTTTTTCCCCAAGCCGTCTCCGAGCATTCACAAGCACTTGCGAGATTTTTTTTAGGATTTTTTTTTACAAGACGATACTGACAGATGCCTGTTAATGCGCATCCTCAAAGAACTTCTTGTCTCCTGATGTGATCTTTTATGACCTTTGGAAATGCTGATCTTTCCAGCAGTCGACGTTGT
>CAIGQZ010033112.1:33713218-33730909 GCA_903798205.1 Danio tinwini
TTTATTTATTTATTTATTTATTTATTTATTTATTTATTTATTTATTTATTTATTTATTTATGCCTTTTGGCAAACCATCACATCACAAAAGAATTATAGTATTAATGATAATAAATTTATTTTTAATTTTTTATGTATTTATTTCTTTATTTATGTCTATTGGCAAACCATCACATCATGAAAGATTTATAGTACAAATAATGATAATAAAATGTTTATTTATTTATTTATTTATTTACTTATTTATTTATGCCTATTAGCAAACCATTGCATCAAAAAAATTTATAGTAAAAATAATGATAATAAAATGTTTATTTATTTATTTATCCCTATTGGCAAACGACATCATAAATGATTTATAGTAAAAATAATGATAGTAAAATTGTATTTATTTATTTATTTATTTATGTCTATTGGCAAACCATCACATGATAAAAGATTTATAGTAAAAAATTATAATAAAATGTATTTATTTATTTGTTTATTTATTTATGCCTATTTGCAAAAAATCACATCATAAAAGGTTTATAGTAAAAATAATTATAATAATAATTTATTTATTTGTTGTTTGTTTGTTTTTATGCCTATTGGCAAACCATTGCATCACAAAAGATTGGTAAAAATATTGATAATAAAATTTTGCTACAAATAAATATCAAGGTTTAATTTTATACTATATCATACATTTTTTTATATATCTTTGGTGTAGTTTATGTATAAATTTGAAAGAATGTCTTCATTTTAGTAAAATCATGCATATACAATATAAATTTTGTCGAAAAATATTAAGTTACGACAAATAAAATAATACACTGTTAGTATGGTTGCCAGCAAATGACTGTAAACATTTATTACATGATTATTTTACAGAACATGAACAGGCAACGCTTGTGGATTAATAAAGGTACTAAGCCGAAAAGAAAATTAATGAATAAATAAAGAACATGAACAGTTTTATGTGTATTGCTGCTCATTTTTACAGTATTATCCAATGCTGTACAATATTATTGTAATTTCAATAATTACTAATATCTATAGCTTGCTTTTATACAGCATCTGCCGAGACAATATAGAAAATAAATCAGTAGTAGTCCTATTATAATGCCACTGCACTTCAGAATAACATTGCAGTTCTGAATGCACTAATAGAAGGATTAAACTTGGACATATCGTTACAGTGCATTATATTTGAGATTGCTTGTTCCTTAAGCATCAAAAATAAGACACAGTTCAGGTTGAAATAATGCTCCAGGGCTGTGGCTTTGCTGAGTCTGTCACTGGCTGCTGTAATGAAAGCTCAATCCTCTCTCTCTCTCTCTCTCTCTCTCTCTCTCTCTCTCTCTCTCTCTCACTCTCTCTCACTTCTCATTCATAAATCATTGACAGCCAAGGCAAGTGGGACCCTCATTGTGCTGGAATCTGAAGTCTCTGGATCACTTCTTCCTCTCAGCACAAGCTTTCTACTCACTGCAGACTGAGCTGAATTTAGCAGCCGGGTTTCTTTCAGCTCATCTGTGTGTTTGAGTAGAGCTTTTGCTGCTCTGCTGGATCATCAAGTGCAGTGCAGCCGTTTATTCTCAAATAACTGCATCTTATATCTTGTTCTCTGATGTGTTTACAATCAGTTCCCAAACCGATTAGACATATTATTAGGTGTTGTCAACACCTAATGAACACGTTTGAAATATTGCCATATAGTGCAACATTTCTGACATTTCAAATATATAATTAGGGGGGAAAAAATAAACAGGGGGGCTAATAATTCTGACTTCAACTGTTACATATCTATATTTTATTATTATTATTTTTTTTTTTTGTTACATTCCTTCCCCTTTTTGTCTAGGGTTGGGGAAAGGAATAAAACCAAGTAAACTAAAATTTAGAATTTTAAGGAAAAGAAGACCAAATTAATGAATTGTGTTAAGGGTTAAATAAATAAATAAAATTGACGGTACACTTCAATCCTCTGCCTCAGAAATGGAAAACCACAAAAAGTAAACCCATCATGGTCCCACTTTATATTAAGTGTCGCTTATACCTGTGAACTTACTCGGTAACTAGATGTGTAAGTAGTAGTAACTACAGTGTATGTACACACTAGTACATAGTATTTACTTGTGTAATACTTGTTACGTTTCAGAACGTAATAATTACTTGTTCGTTTATTTTATATATAAGTATATATATTATATATAAACAGATTTGTATTTTGTTTATGCATCTGGAGCTGATGTTGTGTTGCGCGCTGTGAAGCATGCGCAGGTCTCTCTCTCTCTCTCTCCCTCTAGAGCTGCGCTTGATTGCGGTCCAGCTGTGTTGCGAGTGGGAGCGTATATAAACGGAGGAGAGGAACAAAGGACAGATCTTTCTGCTCGGTGCAGGTCGCAAATCACCGTCGTTGTTGCCGCTGCTGTTGCTTCGAGCGTCTCCTGTCTCCTGCCCCAGATTGCTTGTTAAATTAGTGTGGTGTGATTGACTTATTTAGTCTGAGCCTGTGTGCTTTGTTTTCACTTATTAAAACAATATCTTATTTTTGGTTAAATTGAAGCTGTAGGTTGGGAATCGCCATTTACTTTAAAAACGTTTTCTCCTGGTGCAGCGAGGGAGAAAGGGGAAGTTTGCTGTAATTTGATTTGGGGTAATTTTATTTTAGTAGGTAAGTTAGAATTATTCCCCGCAAGTTAGCTGTCTTTTTGTTTGTTATTTTGGCCTGGATTCCCTTCCGAAGAGATGCATTTGAGATACTTATTGTTAAAATAATAAACTTTGTTATTCCTTGATAAACTGGTTGTGATTATTGTGAGCTGGGACAGGAGAAGGTGAAAACCCTAAATTGAGTTTTTATAAAAGTTTCATTTATTTATTTCTACTTTTGTTATTGTTCTGGTCGGGACGTAACAAACTACACACATGTAACAACACACTGAATAATATGTGCAAGTTCAAATGTGTAACAGGACATTGGTAACAACACTAAAAAAAGTATACATCTGTAACAAGAATTACATAAGTGCACTGTGTAACAACTATATGTACCTGCGTGTGTTTTCCCACTTCTACACCTGTTTGCATACCATGTACTTCTGAACACTGTATTAGAATAAGAATGGCAGAACTAACGCTGCATTAGAAGCTTTCACCTTGTGATACCAGTGTAATTACAGGGTAAATCATCAGGAACTGTCCACTCAATATAAAGTGTAAAATAGTCACAAATTACTGTGTAATATATAAAACCTAAGCCTTTGTGCAACTGTTTAACAACAGCAAACTTCTGTCAAAAAAGTATAAGTGTATATAGAAATATACAAATGCCTTATGTTTATATGTTGTTATAAGGTAAATTGTAGAATCACATCAGTAATTCAAATTAAAGAGGTAGTTTACCAAAGATTGTGTTATTAATGTCCTGTTACACTTAAACTTGCACATACTATTCAGTGTTGTTACATGTGTGTAGTTACACCAGTACTACACAAGCAAATACTATGTACCAGTGTGTACATACACTGTATTTACATGCTACTTACACATCTAGTTACAGTGTAAGTTCACAGGTATAAGCGACACTTAATATAAAGTGGGACCCAAATCTTTTATTCTCGTCAAATCAACTATAAAGGAAGCATACATTTTCAGGAGAAGGATTAACCAAAACAACAAACAAAACAAAACTAGCTTAGGAGGAGTACTAAAAACCTAATTCAGGTCAAGTTTCCAAATCAAGTTTCTTTTAACAAACAGAAGTTAAATTATACCCAATAGCTCAATAACTTCTCCCCACATAGCAAATGTTTTCTGGCCCAGCACCGGGCCACACAATAAGTTTTCCCTTGGCCCAAGTACTGCAAAGAATGACGGTCCTGAAGTGGCCCATAACTAGATTAAAGACAAGGGCCACACATGGGCCATAACCGGCCTGAATCTCAGCCATTTTATCACCCTTAAATGGCCCTGAACTGGGCCAAAGAAGGTTTATTATTGGTACCAATTCTCAGCTATAAGTTTATACTTTAACTAGAAACCCCAAAAACTGAGCCATAACCCAGCCTAATGTTGGCTAAACAATGTGAACAATCATTACACTATTCTGGGCCACACACCTCCAATCCACAACTGGCCTAAATGTAGTTTGCCGTCATGCATGCAGTGCCATCATTACCATGCATGGCCCCCATTCGACTGATATTATGCATGCCAGTGCGGCAACACGCCAGCAGTGCCATACTGAGGCCACATTTGGGCCAAGTCCGTTTGCTATGTGGGTCACAATATACAACAGGTCAATACCCACAAAGTATGCACAACCACAAGTCTGGAGCAGGGAAGAAGTGAACCTCTCATTGGGTTGAGTCACACTGCTCTTTTGTAGTAGCGTGCCACCGCACCACCCTTGCAATGATGAGCACAACCTGGGCCTAATCAGCTCTACCTAACAGGCAGAGAGAAACATAAGAAGAGTGAAAGAGAAACACAACATAACCACTCCCAATGGGCAGTTAACACAAACCAAATAAACAATAACAAAAATAAATTTAAATATATAATAAATACACCCAATGGATATATATATATATATATATATAGTGGGTATGGAAAGTATTTAGACCCCCATAAATTTTTCACTCTTTGTTATTTTGCAGCCATTTGCTAATGTACACACAGCACACAATATTGACAGTAAAACCCAGAATTGTTGACATTTTTGCTGATTTATTTAAGAAAAACTGAAATGGTCCACAGTATTCACATGGTCCACAGTATTCAGACCCTTTGCTGTGACACTCATATTTAACTCAGGTGATGTCCCTTTCTTCTGATCATCCTTGAGATGGTTCTACACCTTCATTGAGTCCAGCTGTGTTTGATTATACTGAGTCAACTTGATTAGGAAAGCCGCACACCTGTCTTTATAAGACCTTACAGCTCACCATAGATATATACACTAGATATCACATAGGGACCCTGAGCATGCGTCAATAGCGCCGCCACATTGGTACAGTGCTCCTAGGACAAACGTCATTCAACCGCACTAGTCAAGACAGTGTGCCAATGTGAAGATGCTGGACTTTAGCGCTGTGTACGGGTGTAGTAACGAGCAAACAAAGAAAACAAAGCACAAAGTCATCACATTTAAGATTTCGTTTTTTATGTTTTTGTATGTTATGAGCTTTTGTGCTTAACAAGTAATGTTATTAATGATAATACAGTCTCTTACTGCACTGACCATAAGGCAAAGTAGCACCAGCTCACACTAAATTCTAAGCTTATGCTAGTTTTGTTGAATAAAATGAGCAAACAATGTTATGAAATATGACAAGAAGATGCTGCGCTGCCAGAAACTTGTATTATTGTCAGCTATAAGTGAACGAGTCGTTCAAAAAGGAGATTCATTCACAAAGGAATCGCTCCCTCCGTCAGAATGAGAAGTGAAAGCAGGAGAGGTGGTGTGTTTCAGGACATGGATAAATCAAATTAAACAGGGAAGGAGGGTAATGCATTTCCATGCACACAAACACTCACTCTTTGTCAGGAATGCCCATGCGGTCACATCCATCAATGTAGAAAAGTGATGTAAAATTATAATATTTCGTAATTTTTAAAAATATTTGCATACGGACCACCGGGGAAAACTCCTGATTATAGATATATGCATATATGTGTATTTTTCTGGCTTTGGATCTCCACAGTCCTCCACTTCACCTTGGTCCTGCATTCATTTCAAAGGAGCGCTACCCTGTACTAAAATGGCGGCTCTATTGACGCATTACTTCTAATAGACAACAGTAGGGTAGGCGACATCTAGTGTATATATCTATGACAGCTCACAATGAGTGTCAGAGCAAATGAGAATCAAGAGGTCAAAGGAACTGCCTGAAGAGCTCAGAAACTGGATTGTGGCAAGGCAGAGATCTGGCCACAGTTACAAACACGTTTCTGCTGCACTTGAGGTTTCTAAGAGCGCAGTGGCCTCTATAAACCTTAAATTAACGCTGTTTGGGATGAGCAGAACCCTTTCTAGAGCAGGCAGTCCAGCCAAACTGAGCTATCGGGGAAGAAGAGCCTTGGTGAGAGAGGTAAAGGAGAACCCAAAGATCACTGTGGCTGAGCTCCAGAGATGCAGATAGGAGAACGTCGTAGAAAGTCAACCATCACTGCAGCCCTCCACCAGTCGGGGCTTTATGGCGGAGTGGCCCGACACATGAAAGCCTGCATGGAGTTTGCTAAAAAACAACTGAAGGACTCTGAGATGGTGAGAAATAAGATTTTTTTTGGTCTGATTAGACTAAGATAGAACTTATTGGCCTTAATTCTAAGCGGTATGTGTGGAGAAAACCAGGCACTGCTCATCAGCTGTCCAATACTGTCCTAACAGTGAAGCATGATGGTGGCAGCATCATGCTGTGGGGATGTTTTTCAGCTGCAGGGACAGGAGAACTGGTTGTAATTAAGGGAAAGATTAATGCGGCCAAGAACAGGCATATCCTGGATGAAAACCTTCTCCAGAGTGCTCAGGACCTCAGGCTGACAAGACAATGACCCTTAGCACACAGCTAAAATAATAGAGTGGCTTCACAACAACTCTGTGACTGTTCTTGAATGGCCTAACCAGAGCCATAACTTAAACCTAATTGACCATCTCTGGAGAGACTTAAAAATGGCTGTCCACCAACGTTTACCATCCAACCTGACAGAACTGGAGAGGAGAAGGAGAAATGGCAGAGGATCCCCGAATCCAGGTGTGAAAAAAGGCTTTCCCAAAAAGGCTCACGGCTGTATTAGATGAAAAGGGTGCTTAAATACTGAGCAAAGGGTATAAATACTTTTTCTTTTTTAATAAATCTGCAAAGATGTCAACAATTCTGTATTTTTTGTCAGTAAGGGCTGCTATGTGTACATTAATGAGGAAAAATTTAAATAATTTTAGCAAATGGCTGCAATATAACAGAGTGAAAAGTTTAAGAGGATCTGAATGTAAACTGTTAATACAAGTCATCTTCATAAATATTTGTTTCAATAAACATGACAAATAGTCTAGATAAGTTTATTATCAGAAATATTAGACCATGGCGTGAATTAAATGTCAATCAATAGATATTAATAATATTTTAAATAAATGCACTGGGAAGTGCGATAAAAAGGAATAGAAATGTAATACACTAAAAGACCAGGGTGATTTCACCAACCAACGTTTTGTTTTATAAAATTTGGGCTATAGATTTAATTTACAAAAAAAATTTAAAAATAAAAATAACCCCAAAAAATAACCCAACATATACATATACTGTATATGCAATTAGAGCATGAAAGTTCAAAAATTACAATCATTTGCTTAAATTATCATTAATATTTTAATATTAATAAAAATATTAATTAATATTTAATATTGCCTAGTATTTCTTAAAATAGAATTTGTTGTTTATCGAAAGGAAGAGTGTGTGTGTGTGTATATGTGTGTGTATATGTGTGTGTATATGTATATGTATTCATTCATTCATTCATTCATTCATTTTCTTTTTGGCTCAGTCCCTTTATTAATCTGGGGTCGCCGCAGCGGAATGAACCACCAACTTATCCAATATATGTTTTATGCAGCGGATGCCTTTCCACACATAAACTACGAAAAATTTAGCTTATCCAATTAACCTATACCACATGTCTTTGGACTGTGGGGGAAACCTACGCCAATATGGGGAGATGCAACATGCAAACTCCACACAGAAACACCAACTGACCCAGTCGAGGCTCAAACCAGTGACCTTCTTGGTGTGAGGTGATTGTGCTACCCACTGCAGCACCGTGATGCCCTATAAGTTTAGTATATATAAAGGAAAGAAGGAAAATAATTATATATATTTTTATAAACACTGATTTATTAAGTCTCTGTTATCCACCCACATGCACAGTCAGACAGTGAACTGTGTTTTTAAAGGCATTCTCACAGGGTCGGCTTGTTCTGCATTCAACCCAAATCAAAGCAAATACCTCCAGTATTCCTGCTGAGTTGAATCTGCAATAAATCAGTGGCGCTGTTTGCATAAATCTCCCGATGATCAGTTCAAAGACGGGTAAATAAGCGGCAAGAGCTCATCCTGCATCTCTCGCCCGCCTTTCATTTCTGCAGATTTACTGTGTAGCTTTGACACAGAGACCCCACAATAACCTGAACCGCAGGCACACTCCCATTTAATGACAAATATACCCTGCAGTATGAGCACGGCGGATCAGCAGGCCGTGCCAGGAAACATCATCAAAAAAAAAAAAGCCAGAATAATATTCAGATAATATTACTGATACATGATGATAATGCTTGTTGCCATGGGGAGGACAGAAATCCATCCACACTCACAATGTAGTTTATCATTAACTGTTTGTAGTATCTATCGTTAGGGTGGCACGATGGCTCAGTGCTTAGACACATGCACTACAGTATAGGTGAATTGGGTAAACAAAAAATTGGCTGTGGTGTATGAGTGTTTGTGAATGAGTGTATTGGTTTTTTCCCAGTACTAGGTTGTTGCTGGATGGGCATCCGCTGCCTAAAACATATGATGGAATAGTTGGCGGTTAATTTCGTTGTGGTGACCCCAGATTAGGCAAGGCAAGTGTATTTATATAGCACATTTCATACACAGTGGCAATTCAAAGTGCTCTGCATAAACAAGAATAAAAAGACAAGTATAAGAAAATAAAAGAAAGCAAATAATAAGAATGATTAAAAACAGATAAAAATGGGTTCAGTGCTCATTCAGTAAAGGCACAGCTAAACAGATGTGTTTTCAGTCTGGATTTGAATGTGTCTAATGTTGGAGCACATCTGATCATTTCTGGAAGCTGATTCCAGTAGCGAGGGGCGCTGTTAGTAGCTGAAAGCCGATTCACCCTGCTTTGACTGAACTCTTGGAATGTCTAGTTTATATGATCCTAGAGATCTGAGTGATCTGTTAGGTTTGTATTCAGTGAGCATATCTGTAATGTATTGAGGTCCTAGGCCATTTAGTGATTTATAGACAAGTAATAATACTTTAAAATCTATTCTGACTGTAACCGGGAGCCAGTGTAGGGACCTGAGGACAGGTGTGATGTGCTCTGATTTCCTGATTCTGGTCAGAATCCTGGCCGCAGCATTCTGGATGAGCTGCAACTGTCTGATTGTCTTTTTGGGAAGGCCGGTGAGGAGGCGTTACAGTAATCCATCCTGCTGCTGATAAAAGCATGAACAAGTTTCTCTAAGTCCTCACTGGAAACAAAGCATCTGATTCTAGCAATGTTTTTGAGATGATAGTTTGCTGATTTACTAAATGCTTTGACATGACTATTGAAACTCAAATCTGACTCCAGAGTCACACCAAGATAAGCGCACACACCCAACTATAAAAAGGGCATTGTCAATGGACCGCAGATATTACGAGACACCATGGCAACATGGCAACAAAAAAGAGATCAGCATTTCTTTCTCCAGCTGAACTTGATGTGCTCATGCAAAGTTATAGTAAATATGACCATATATTTAAAAAAGCAACACCACTGCATCAGCGAAACAGAGACAGTTAGCATGGGAAAACAGCTGCTCAATTTGATGCGTAAGTTTACATTTGAAGTATTTAAATATTTAAGTATGATAAAAATAAGTATTGTAATGTGTGACTTTATTGACTTTTCATTTGAAAAAGTGGGGAATTGGCCGTAATTTTGAAGTTATTTCAGATGTAATTGCATTTAATTACATAAAATGACAAAACAAGACTGCATATAACTTAGCTTAAAGTTCCGTGGAAATGTTTAAATTAAGGTTTAAGATAACATTTCTAAAATGTAAAAGTGCACTTGAGTGTCTGCCTTTATTATTGATCAAGTGGTGGAGGCTGATATGACATTTAGAATGTAGGCAGTACTAACAAATAGTTTTAGACTAATAATTCCATTAATCTAGTTATGTCCCTGTTGAAGGTCAGTGAATTTAAGCTAATTATTTATCAAAAAAGGACAAGTCATTCTCGTACGTGACTTTGTTCTTTGTGTGACTGAATTGTAGGCAATGAGTTTCCATCCAAAAATGCTAATTAAATTTATGTGCAAAACTGGAATATCGCATACAGGACGTGCAAATAAAGCAGAGTTTCAATCCAACAAATCAAAGAGAACAATATCGTTACTTCCTGATTAACTGGCGCCAAATATCAACAGTAAAAACTAAATTTACTGCGGTAGAAAAAGCTGCGTGAATCTTTTCTTTATTTAATAAATGACTTTCACCTCAGAAGACAATGCTGACATGCAATGACAATGGTGTTTGAAGGCATAAGAGGCAGAGCACAGACACTCTTAACAGTTCTGGAGGTAATTAATAATATAATAACACTAATACTAAAACAGTAAAGGCGTTTTAGAATGACCAAAACAACATTTCAGATGTTTTACAGCATGCTCAGCCTGTTTGTCTATTCACACACATTTTCATCATCACAAAATCATGTGACTTTTTAATGCGCATTGAATTTGTTCAGTAAAAGTGTTTCTTTTCTTATCAAATAAAAAGTAAAAAAATACAATTTTTAAGTTTCAAAAGTTATGCGCATCTTGGCATTTCCATTAATCGTTTTTTTTTATGCACATATCCAAAATGCGATTTATAATATGTGGATGAAAACATAAGGCTAAAGCGAGAATAAAACTGACCTAGGTTCACAGAGTAACTTACCACGGTAACTGAGTAAAAGTCACCTCTCTTTCAGAAACAAGCTTGACTTACCCTGCTTTCTCGAGTTTGACAAACCTTCCATTTTGAAACGGAAAACCCAGAGTTTCTCTTATTTCAGGGTTAACATACTCTGAGTTTTCACTTAGCCTAACCTCCTTCTGAAACGGGGCCTTGGGTCACTGATTGGGTGATCGCAGCATGTTATCTTGGATCAAACACAAAGCATTCTCATTGTTATTAAACAGTCCCAATTGGTTATTTTTAGAGAAATAAACAAATTAAATAATAAAGCTAGTGTTTTTATTAAAATGACATTCTCAGAACGTACAAGGTTAAGCTTTTATTCTGTGACCATAAAATAAAATTTCCAGAATGTTTCAAGTAGGTCTTTAAAAACAAATATACATGACATACAACATCCATAACTTTATTTTGCAGTACTATTCAATGTGCGTAAGGCTGCTGGACCAGACAGTATTCCTGGGCGTGTCCTCAAAGCATGTGCAGAACAGCTCGCTGGGGTATTCACAGACATTTTCAACCTGTCCCTTAACCTAGCAGCTGTGCCAACATGCTTTAAAACCACCTCTATTGTGCCAGTGCCGAAACACTCCAGCCCAACATGCCTGAATGACTACCGCCCGGTAGCACTCACACCCATCATCATGAAGTGCTTCGAGCGGTTGGTCCTGGCACATCTGAAAGACTCTCTGCCATCCACACTGGACCCACATCAGTTTGCCTACCGGGGCAACAGGAGCACAGAAGATGCAGTCTCCATAGCACTGCACTCTGTACTCACACACCTGGACAATAAAAACACATACGCACGAATGCTGTTTGTTGACTTCAGCTCAGCATTCAACACTGTCATACCCTCTAAGTTAATGATCAAACTTAGAGACCTGGATATAGACACGTCTCTCTGTAACTGGGTTATGGACTTTCTGACTAACAGACCTCAGAATGTTAGATCAGACCACATCTGCTCCACCACCGTCACACTCAACACTGGTGTACCACAGGGCTGTGTGCTGAGCCCCTTCCTCTACTCCCTTTTCACCATCGACTGTAGGCCTGTGAACAGATCCAACGCCATCATCAAATTTGCAGATGACATCACAGTGATTGGTCTAATCAGCAACAATGATGAGACTGCCTACAGGGAAGAGATACAGCATCTGGCCACGTGGTGCACCAACAATAATCTGCTCCTTAACACCGACAAGACCAAGGAGCTCATTGTGGACTTCAGGAAGGGACGAACAGGCTCACATGATCCCATCTACATCAATGAGATGGCCGTCGAGCCTGTATCATCCTTCAAGTTCCTGGGGACCCACATCTCCAAGGACCTTTCCTGGACCACCAACACCTCCAGCCTGGTCAAGAAGGCTCACCAGCGCCTATTTTTCTTAAGGCAACTTAAGAAGAACCAGCTGTCATCAGCCGTCTTGGTGAACTTCTACCGCTGCACAATAGAAAGCATCCTGACGAACTGTGTCACAGTCTGGTATGGAAGCTGCTCTGTTGCGGAGCGTAAGGCACTGCAGCGGGTGGTGAAAACTGCCCAACGCATCACAGGGACCACACTGCCAGCCATAGAGGACATCCAGAGGAAACACTGTCTGCACCGAGCACGCAGTATTCTTAAAGATTCCTCTCACCCTGCTCACAGACTGTTTTCTCTCCTGCCTTCTGGCAGGTGCTTCAGGCTCCCCCGGACAAAAACCAGCAGACTAAAGAACAGCTTCTTCCCCAGAGCTGTCTCCCTCTTGAACTCTGCTCCCCACTGACTTTTTGCCCCCCTAATACACCCCACTCTCCTCTCCTCATAACTCAGACTCATCATAATCACTGCACTACTTAACATTTGCACATTTAAAAATTGCACATATTCATTGCACGGATTCATTTATCTGAACTGTACACACCTACTGCACATGTACATTTGTAAATTATGTACACATCCACTGTACATATACATTTGTAATTATGTTTATCTATCTGCACACTTCTGATTATTAATAGCAACCTGTACATTTATCCATCTATTATAAATCTCTGTTCATAGCTAACACAACCTGTATATAAAGTTCATAGTACATCCATCTGTAAATATCACCATAATTTTTCTATAACTGCACTTTATAACTTATACCTGTATCCTGCACTTGCTGCTATTGCACTCCTGGTTAGACCTAAACTGCATTTCGTTTCCTTGTACTTGTACATGTGTGATGACAATAAAGTTGAATCTAATCTAATCTAATCTATCCTAGGTCTACATAACTTTAGTCATTACAGCACAGTACCTAATGAAATGAATCCCATAATAACAATCAGTTATATCCAAGTTTACAGTTTAAAATATAAAACTAGGCTGAAGAATAGCATGAAACAGGACTCTTTACTGCACGCCTGACGCCTCTGCTCTTCACGTCATGTGCTTTCTTTCTCATGTAGACGCGCGCTTTTGTAATTCAAAAAATAACCGTCATTGTTTTATCAGCTGACCGACTAACAACCGTTTAGCGATCTTTTTCTTGAATCGTCGCTTATAATTATCGCTATGGGAGTAATTATAGCCTTTTGTGAGTTTGACAGATGTTAAATTAATGTGACTTGATGTTAAATGGAGACATTTGCTTATGGACTGGAAGGCAGGACGCACAAAAAAACGCCAGTCAGTTTGCTGCATTGTGCTAAATTCAGTGGTAAGAAATTATTATTATTTGGTAGGCTTTGGTTGTTTATTGATATAACATTTGTTTGTTCGTTTTTAACAATGTTTTTGCTTATTTTAAAAAACATAGTCTAGTTGTTGAAGTCATATTTTTATTAGGAAAATGGAAAATGTAATCCTGCACACAAAACAGTTGCAGGTGAATAAACTAAATCGAATGGGTCCAAATGATCTATTTTTTTCTTTCTATGGCAAGATAATTAGAATATTATGTAATTGTTCCATGAATATATATATATATATATATATGTAATATGGTAAAAAAATAAACTTTTAATTTGTAATATGCATTGCTAAGGACTTCATTTAGAAAACTTTAAAGGAGATTTTCTCAGTATTTATTATTATTTTTTAATGCAGATTTTCAAATAGTAGGCTCATTTCTGGCAAATATTATGTAATAAATATAATCTATCATACATCAAACAAGGCAAGACGTGTATGGCACAATTTGTTGCTATTTTTAGACCAATAGAACAGTAATTTTCACGTTTTTGTGACACATTGTTTAAATAGCAAATCCATTTGCGCCACTTTGTGGACTTAATGACCTGCTGATCTAAAAAGCGGTGTGTTAAGGCACATTGTTGCTGTGTTGCTATTTTGAGGAACTGAAATAGGCCCACCATTGACCAACTAAAAGCTGGTCTAAAGTCTCGCGCAGAGTTTGTTAGTTATGCATCTAAGCGGGTTCAAACCCTTACACATTGCTGAATACCCACAGGATATACAGCAATACACAAATATCTTTACATATGAAAACATTTAAGGATGAAAATGTTACAAAAAATTCTACATAAATATAAAAAACACTGCCTCCAATCAGCTTTTTTCAGTTTGTTCCTGACAATTTGCATTTGTATAATGTTATTATTATTATTTTTATTATTCATCATTACAGTAATTCATTCATTTTCGGCTTAGTCCCTTTATTAATAAGCAGTCACCACAGCAGAATAAACAGACTTATCCATCATATGTTTTATGCAGCGGATGCCTTTTCAGCTGCAACTAATCACTGGGAAACACCCATATACTCTCATTCACACACATACACTACAGACAGTTTAGCTTACCCAATTGACCTATAGCGCATGTGTTTGGACTTGTGGGGGAAACCGGAGCACCCAGAGGAAACCCACACCAACACAAGGAGAACATGCAAACTCCACACAGAAATGCCAACTGACCCAGCTGAAGCTCGAACCAGTGAACTTCTTGCTGTGAGGCGATCGTGCTACCCACTTCGCCACTGTGACGCCCTATTATTTTTATCATTTGTCTTATTTATTATATGCATATTTTTATTGTTTTAATAAAAAAAACTGTTCTGTATTTCAAAAACCCTGCATTACCTGACAAAAGTCTTGTCATCGATCCTAGAGCATCAAATAATTTCTTCTAGCTGATCATTTGGAAAAGTGGAAAGAAGATTTTTTTCTGATGAATCATCTGTTGAGCTGCACCCCAATCATCACAAATACTGCAGACCTACTGGAACCCGCATGGACCCAAGATTTTCAGAGAAATCAGTCAAGTTTGGTGAAGGAAAAATAATGGTTTGGGGTTACATTCAGTATGAGGGCATGTGAGAGATCTGCAGAGTGGATGGCAACATCAACAGCCTGAGGTATCAAGACATTTGTGCTGCCCATTACATTACAAACCACAGGAGAGGGCAAATTCTTCAGCAGGATAGCTCCTTCTCATACTTCAGCCTCCACATCAAAGTTCCTGAAAGCAAAGAAGGTCAAGATGCAAGGTGCAACTTTATTGAGCATGTCTGGGGTATGATGGAGGAGGCATTGAAGATGAATCCAAAGAGTCTTGATGAACTCTGGGAGTCCTGCAAGAACGCTTTCTTTGTCCAGATGACTTTATTTATAAGTTATTTGAGTCTTTCCAGAGATGTATGGATGCAGTCCTCCAAGCTCATGGGAGTCATACACAATATTCATTATTTTTCCACTGCACTATGACTTTATATTCTATACTGGACATTATTTCTGTTGTGACAAGACGTTTGTCTAAGCAAAGTCAGACCTTACTGTCCTAATTAAATAATTACAAATCAAGGCATGATCATATTTTATTGTGGTAAAATAAGCGTAATCTAGAGGCCTTTGCCTTTCATATATGCCACTTCTGATACCAAATGATCAACTACAGTAGAAGTCAAGTTATTATTTGTTGTTCATAAAACTTGGATAGACGACAAGACATTTGTCAGGTAGTTTACATTACAAGTGTGAAATATTGCACAACAATAAAATGTTGGGATCATACTGTAAAATGCATATACACAATGTATATTTACATTGAAAACAGGCCAAATCAGAAAAGGATTTGATGCAAAGGCCTTTGGTTTTATTGTGTATTTTGTTTACAAACGTCATATTACTGAGATTTCTCTTTCATATATTTAGAAACTGATGACATTTTTTAGAAAAAAACATACTGAGTTCATGTTTCCTCACCACTGCAATAAATCATAATCACGTTTGGTTCAGGAAACCCAGCTGCAGCTGACAGACTGTGTCAGAAATCGTGCTCGCGTTTGGGGCAAACTAATCTTCCTGCAACACATAATATTTAATTTGAGCCAACATGAACCAGCTGTAAAAGTCCGACAAAATCTCCTCAAGCGTGAGCAGAACCTCACAATTATTTTGGGCTCAGATGAATCAGACTGTAGAGTTTAGATGAGGCCACAGAGCCAATGCATTTGTCCACAACAAACGCAGATAAAACTCAGAATCTGATTCTCAGATGACAGTTCTGCACACAACATTTTACATTATTTATTTATTGCCCTTTGCAGTACAGCATTTGTATCAAAACTATTTAATACGATAAGATAATTTAGCTTTAATTTTCTTTGGCCATGCACTGGAATGTGTCCTGTTATTTCATAAAACAATGACTTTTTATATTATCGAAGAATATTCTACTAAAATGCCATTCATTTATTTTCCTTCAGCTTAGCCTCTATTTCAGAGGTTGCCACAGCGGAATTAACCACCAACTATTCCAGCATATGTTTTACGCAGCGGATGCCTTTCCAGCCGCAACCCAGTACTGGAAAACACCCATACACTCTAACATTCACACAGAGTCATACACTACAACCAATTTAGTTTATTCAGTTCACCTATACTTGCATGTCTTTGGACTGTGGGGGAAACCGGAGCACCGGAGTAAACCCACACCAACACAGGGAGAACATAGCCATCTCTACACAGAAATGCCAACTGGACTCGAAACAGCGACCTTCCTGCTGTGAGGCAACAATGCTAACCACTGAGCCACTGTGTCGCCCTAAATGCCATTCAGTGTATAGTTTATATAGCGTAGCAAAGAATCTTATTATGCATATTTATAACTAGAATCATTGGATGAGATAACTCTGTTTAAGAATCACACAGCCCCAAAATAGTCATGCATTAAAATGACTCCTAAATCTTTAAATATTACACCAGGTTTTTTATCAATTAAAATATAATAACTGTTAGTATGTGATATCTTTATGTTTTACTAAATTCTGGAAACATAGGTTGAATCATTTCTTACATAAATATTTCTTTTAAGGTGAAACATCACCCATATTTTTTGTTTTATTTTGACTTATTATTCTTTTTTTGCATTGCGTATGTTTTTATGTATATAAATTACATTTGAAAATTGAATTTGATGCGGACACCAAAATGTTTTTGACCCATATATATGTATTTATATTGTTTATATTTTAATGTAAATATTTTTTATCATTAATAATCAAAAAAGAACACAGTTTACATTTATTATATCAATATTTATTATTTATTTTTAATTATGCATATCCTTATTAAAATACACATATTTTAATTCTGTAAGTTTACCAAGCATTGAATGTACAGTAAAAAATACTTTTTGTTTAATTGAATGCAGACACCAAAATGTTTTTGACCCATATATATATTTAATATATGTATTTATGTAATATGTTTATGCATATTTATTAGTTTATTTTAGCATTATTAATGAAAAATGTAGTTTGCTATTGTTATTATATCATTTATTTTGAATTATGCATATATCAAATACATTTTTACTAAACATTAATTAATATATGTGAATATATAAATCACGTAAATGTAATTAAATGCATCATTTAAACATTTTAAACAGATCTATCTATCTATCTATCTATCTGTCTGTCTGTCTGTCTGTCTGTCTGTCTGTCTGTCTGTCTGTCTGTCTGTCT
>CAIGQZ010033112.1:33730919-33749561 GCA_903798205.1 Danio tinwini
TCTGTCTGTCTGTCTGTCTGTCTGTCTGTCTGTCTGTCTGTCTGTCTATCTATCTATCTATCTATCTATCTATCTATCTGCACAAAAAAAATATTCACAGTACATGTATTATCTACATATAAGCTTTTATTTTGGATGCGATTAATCATGATTAATCACATCCAAAATAAAAGCTTGTCATGTAATTTATTTTAATATAGTCTTTTTTTCTCAAGAAGAAATCAACTGTGTTTGCATGCATGACTGGGTTTGAAACTGGTTTTAAGACCAACATAAATTTGACACAAATACAGTAGATATCCAAACTGCTTTGCTTATTCATGCTGGTTTTATTATGGTAATACAATCTGTAATAGAAAATTCAGAGGCAGTGACATTTTAAAAGGATAAATGAAAGTGTGCATGCTAAACCAGAAAGCGTATTCAGGGCAGCGTTTCTAACACCCTGTTGACTCTTCTCTCGAGCACAGATGGTAATGCTCCTGAATGCAGAAATGGACTGTAATAAATCCAGACACCGCTGAGGTCACAGGTCAAAGAGGGTCAAGGAGGTGAGTGCAGACCTGACACTGTTATTTACTAGCACAAACGCTGACTGTGAATCATAAACAATGGCTGTTTCTCTCTTATAGCTGACAGAATTCAATCAGAGCTGTGAGAGCTGTTTATTATTGAGTGCTGAAGGTGGAGAAATACTTCTCTGCTGTTCAGCATTCAGTATCAAAGGCCTGAAAATGCCTAATAGTTCAGCTCTCTACAGTGTTTCAATGAAAATATGGTCATTTAATTTAATAAAAGATAGCAAAATATTTAACAAAATTTAATATTTTGTAATATATATATATAATATATATATATATATATATATAATTATATATATATATAATATATATAATTATATATATATATAATTATATAATATATATAAATATATATAAATTTTTTATATAATTATTTTTCTTTATAAATATTTATTTTAACAAATATACAGTAATTTATTAATTTTTTTTAAATCTTTAGAAAATACTGGGTTATTTCAAAAACCTTGGGTTAAATAAAAAAAACTTTGGGTTAAATTTGGGGTAAACATTATATATATATATATATATATATATATATATACACACACACACATTGGCCACTTTATTAGGTACACCTTACTAGTACCAGGTTGGACACCTTTTTGTCTTCAGAACTGGCTTAAACCTGCCTGGCATAGATTCAACAATGTACTGGAATTATTTCTCTGAGATTTTGGTCCATATGGACATGATACCATCACGCAGTTGCTGCAGATTTGTCGGCTGCACATCCATGATGCAAATCTCCCGTTCTACCACATCCCAAAGGGGCTCTATTGGATTGATATTTGGTGACTGTGGTGGCCATTTGAGTACAGTGAACTCATTGTCATGTTCAAGAACCAGTCTGAGATGATTCACACTTTATGACATAGTGCATTATCCCCCTTGAAGTAGCCATCAGAAGATGGGTACACTGTGGTCATAAAGAGATGAACATAATCAGCAACAATACTCAGGTAGGCTGTGGCGTTGACACTATGATCAATTGGTACTATTGGGCCCAAAGTGTGCCAAGAAATTATCCCCCACACCATTACACCACCACCAGCCTGAACTGTTGATACAAAGCAGGATGGATCCATGCTTTCATGTTGTTAATGTCAAATTCTGACCCTACCATTCGAATGTTGCAGTAGAAAGGTTTGATGTGTTGTGCATTCAGAGATGCCCTTCTGCATATCTTGATTGTAATGGGTGCCTTTCTATCAGCTCAAACCAGTCTGGCCATTCTCCTGTGACCTCTGGCATCAACAAGGCATTTGCGCCCACAGAACTGCCGCTCACAGGATATTTTCTCTTTTTCTGACCATTCTCTGTAGAGATGGTTGTGCGTCCCAGTAGATCAGGAATTTCTGAAATACTCAGACCAGTCAGTCTGGCACCAACAACCATGCCACATTCAAAGTCACTTAAATCACCTTTCTTTCCCATTCTGATTCTCATTCAAAGTTTATAGAATAATAAATATTAATATATAGAATAATAAATAATATAGAATATAGAATAAGTAATCATATTCAGATATATTACTAATATCAATACATTATTTTTAAACTAATTGTTTAATTACCAAACAGGTTGCATGTTTATAAAATAAATGTGTATCTATCGTTTACATTTAGAATATAGTTAGATTATATATTAATATTTATACATAAACGTTAAACAAATTTATGTGGCCTTTAACTTACTGAAATTAGAGCATTACATTTCAAAACATTTGTGTATCTATTGTGTGTGTGTGCGTGCGTGTCTGCGTGCGTTCCTGTGTGCGTGCGTGCGTGCGTTCCTGCGTGCGTGCGTGTGTGTGTGCATGCAAACACTTTCTGCTTCATGATCTTGTAATTGAGCACAAATTGCTGGTGGAGCTCAAGCAGTGTCATGTTCATAAACCTGATCCCCGCAGGGGGAGCTCGTGTAAAACCAGTCATGAAAAATGCTAATTACCAATGTTAACAGTATAGCGATGATTTGTGAACAGCACCTGACGCGTATCAGACTCTCCCAGAAACATGACAGTGTTTATTCCTCAATGAAGCGCCTCATTGAACCTGCATTGTGCTGAGTTTAAACATTGTGTGACCTTCAGTGTGTGTTAAAGCCACTGAAGCTGCGGTGTGAACTAAGTGTGTGTTTTCTCATTAGCCTCACGCGTCTGTTCACCTCAGTCACCGATCAAGAGCAGATTTAATGAGATGTGACTCACAGAAGAGACCCTGACCTTTACTCCTCTTGTTTTGTCTTCAAACACTGCATGCTTTGTTTTATGATATGAAATTGAACTTTTTTAAATTAGTTGCTCAGAAAAGTATGCTTGTGATATCGTTACAATAATTCCTTGTTTAATAGCATATAGAAGGTTTTGATCAAAATACATCGAAATATATCAAATGGCCACAAAATAGATCATTTATATATATTTAAATGAGTATATTTTCCATTTTAGCCACTTAATTCCTCATATAATTCCACACTTATTGACTAAAATTAGTTTTATGATATGAAAACAAACTTTTTTTGTTAATTAGTTGCTTGGAAAAGTATGCCTGTGATATATTTACAATAATTCCTTGTTAATGAAATAGCAGAAAGTTTTGATAAAAATAGATCAAACTGCCGTAAGTTAGATAATTGTTATGCATAAAAATATTAAATGAGTATATTTTGCTTTTTAGTGACTTTTTTTCCTCATATAATTCCACACTTTTGACTAAAATCGGTTTTATGTTATGAAATCGAACTTTAGTTGCTTTAGAAAGTATGCAGGTGATATCTTTACAATATTTTCTTGTTTAATGACATAGCATATAGATCAAAATAAATCAAATGGCCGCAAACTACACTCTCAGACTGTGGCGGTACCTTTCTAAAAGGTTTTACAGTTCCTAAAAGGTGCATATTACAGTTTATCTCAGTCATTTTGGTGCATTTCTCACAACACTATTTACATTTGCACAACAGTTAATGCATTTCTCAAAACAATTAGTCATTTGTGCACATCATAGTAGTTTCTCATTCCTTCCAACAAATTGCAAATGCTTTTGGACATGCATCAATTGCTTTCATACAACTCTCTGCTGTTTATAACATTATCACTTGCTCATGTCATGTCAGTCAAAATTAACTGAACTTGTGGATGCTGAATAGCCATTCCAGATAAAACTAATAGTCCTCATTTCATTACTTGAGTCATTGCATACAAAAATGTTGAACTAGTTGTCAAAATCTGTCAAGCTAATTTTATTTAAAAAAAAAATAAATTTCTGAAAATGTCTTCTAAATTGAACAGTTTCATGAGTGATTTACAGACCTGTGTATGTTGTAGGTTCAGTTCCAATATGTACTGCAATATTATTTACAGTTGTGCTCAGCTCTACCCAAAGGAAGTTTATGGTTGTTGTAAATAAGGGTGTATTTATTCTTCTGCACAATGCTGTGAAAAAAATTGAATTGTAAAGAGCAAATGCAGTAAAAATGTGAAACACATATTCAGTGTCTTGTACTCAGATACCTCACTAAATGCAGTGATGTCTAACTTTACTGTAGTTTTCAAATTGCTGTGCAAATAGTATGTACAGTAGTGCTGTCTTGAGCATTTTCAGGACGTGTCACCAATATCTGACTTTTTTTTTTGCATTGGAAAAAATGTAGAGAGTAAACCATCATAATGAAAACATGACAAAGCCATTTGACTATCTTGTTCATAAGCAATGGTGTCAGGACTTTTCATCTTGATGACACTGACACTTTCATTGACATCAATACTTGCTTTTGAGGAATGAGCTCTCCATTTTGAGCAAGTGACACGCTTTTGCAGGTTATCCACTAGGTTTTGCAGTATTGTTTTGAGAAATGCATTAACTGTTGTGCAAATGTAAATAGTGTTGTGAGAAATGCACCAAAGCCACTGAGAAAAACTGTGATACCTAAAAAATACAAATGCGTACCTCATAGTACCTTAAAGGTAGAAAAGTCAACCTTCAAACATGCAAAAGTGTAAAAGGTACAAATGTCCACCTGTATGGTACAAAAGTGTACCTTTTGAAAAGGTATTGTCCCAGTGACAGATTTTGTACCTTTAATTCTAAGCATGTAGATTATTATTTATACATATTTAAATAAATATATGTTCTTTTTTAGTTACTTAATTCCTCATATAATTCCACACTTATTGGCCAAATTATGTTTTATGATCTGAAACCAAACTTTTTTTGTTAATTAGTTGCTTTAAAAAGTATGCTTGTGATATCTTTACAATATTTTCTTCTATGAAATAGCATATAGAACGTTTTGATCCAAATAAATCAAATGGATCATTATTTATGCATAATTAAAAGAGTATATGTTCCTTTTTAGTTACTTAATTTCTCATGTAATTATTCCACACTTCTGACTAAAATGTGATTTATGATATGAAACCGAGGAGTTTGCATGTTCTCTTCTGGTGTGTGTGGGTTTCCTCCGGGTGCTCCGGTTTCCCCCACAGTCCAAAGACATGCGGTATAGGTGAATTGAATAAGCTAAATTGGCCGTAGTGTATATATGTCAGTGTGTGTGCAAGAGTGTATGGGTGTTTCCCAGTGTTGGGTTGCAGCTGGAAGGGCATCCGCCGTATAAAACATGTGCTGGATAAGTTGGCGATTCATTCTGCTGTGGCGACCCCTGATTAATAAAGTAAAAAAGAAAATGAATGAATGAATGAATGAATGAATGATATGAAATCGAACTCTTTTGTTAATTAGTTGCTTGGAAAAGTATGCTTGTTATGTCTTTACAATATTTTCTTTTTTAATGAATAACAAATATAGATCAAAATAAATCCAATAACTGCTAAATATAGATTATTGTTTATACAAATTTAAATAAACATATTTCCTTTGAAGTTACTTAATTCCTCATATTATTCCCCACAAAATATGTTTTATGATATGAAACCAAACTTTTTAGTTAATTAGTTGCTTGGAAAAATATGCTTGTGATATCTTTACAATATTTTCTTTTTTAATGAAATAGCATATGTTTTGGCACCAAAAACAGATCATGGTTTATACTTATTTAAATAAATATATTTATTATTTTACTCACTTAATTCCTCTTTTAATTCCACACTTGTGTTGTTAAGTATGTTTTGTAATATATTTAGATGTTTTTAGGCTCAGGGGTTAAAAAAATTGCAAATAATAAATCATAATTCATTCATTATATTCAATTCATATATAAAAGAAATATGTATATATTATATTATGTTAACATATTATATTATGTTATTGATTATTTTATTTACATAACAATGTGTATAAATAATAATATTCATTCATTTATTTATTTTCTTTTCGGCTTAGTCCTTTTATTATCTGGGGTCGCCACTGCAGAATGAACCGCCAACTTATTCAGCATATGTTTTTACGCAGCGGATGCCCTTTCAGCTGCAACCCATCACTGGGAAACATCCACACTCATTCACACACACACTGATACACTACGGTCAATTTTAGCATACCCAATTTACCTGTCTTTGGACTGTGGGGGAAACCAGACCACCCAGAGGAAACCCAGGCGAACACGGGAAGAACATGTAAACTCCACACAGAAATACCAACTGACCCAGCCGAGGCTCGAAACAGCAACCTTTTTGCTGTAAGGTGAACGTGCTACCCACTGCGCCACTGTGTCGCTAATAATAATATTCATATATATATATATATATAAAATATTTATAGAAAAATAATAGTACATTTGAAAAATGTTTAGGTTAAAAAGAAGCAATATTCATATCTAATGCAGTAACATTTAGAAACTGTTTAAATATATAATATATACTTTTTAGGTCTATATTTTCATTAAGAAAATACTCTGAAATATTCTGGTCAGGATATTACAGTTTTTCTCAGTGGCTTTGGTGCATTTCTCACAACACTTTTTACATTTGCACAACAGTTAATGCATTTCTCAAAACAATTAGTACAAACTGCAAAACCTAGTGGATAACCTGCAAAAGCGTGTCACTTGCTCAAAATAGAGAGCTCATTCCTCAAAAGCAAGTATTGATGTCAATGAAAGTGTCAGTGTCATCAAGATGAAAAGTCCTGACACCATTGTTTATGAACAAGATAGTCAAATGGCTTTGTCATGTTTTCATTATGACGGTTTACTCTCTACATTTTTTCTATTGCAAAAAAGTCAGATTTTGGTGACACGTCCTGAAAATGCTCAAGACAGCACTACTGTATATACTATTTGCACAGCCATTTGAAAACTACAGTAAAGTTAGACATTACTGCATTTAGTGAGGTATCTGAGTACAAGACACTGAATATGTGTTTCACATTTTTAATGCAGATGCTAATTATTCTAATTTATTCACAGCATTGTGCAAAAGGATAAATACACCCTTATTTACAACAACCATAAACTTCCTTTGGGTAGAGCTGTGCACAACTGTAAATAATATTGCAGTACATATTGGAACTGAACCTACAACATACACAGGTCTGTAAATCACTCATGAAATGTTCAATTTAGAAGACATTTTCAGAAAAAAAGAGGAATTTTTTTAATAAAATGAGCTTGACAGATTTTGACAACTAGTTCAACATTTTTGTATGTAATGACTCAAGTAATGAAATGAGTACTATTAGTTTTATCTGGAATGGCTATTCAGCATCCACAAGTTTAGTTAATTTTGACTGACATGACATGAGCAAGTGATAATGTTATAAAACAGCAGAGAGTTGTATGAAAGCAATTGATGCATGTCCAAAATCATTTGCAATTTGTTGGAAGGAATGAGAAACTGCTACTATAATGTGCACAAATGACTAATTGTTTTGAGAAATGCATTAACTGTTGTGCAAATGTAAATAGTGTTGTGAGAAATGCACCAAAGCGACTGAGAAAAACTGTAATTACAAAAAGTATGAATGAGATTAATAGGACCAGTCTCTATCGCCATCTAGTGCATAAGTCTGTAACACAGAGAAAATGCTTTATTGAATTTACAACGACTTTAGAAATATGTAACATTGAATTCAAAAACAGTAATAGTCTTAATTCATATTAAAACATTAATTTTAATTGTAATATGGCAGCATGTACATAAACAGAAAGAGGCCGAGATCCTTCAAATTACCTTGAATGTTTAAAGCAAGAGACTTTCTGCATCGCTTCCATTCATTTTTTTCCTACAGAGCCATGAACTCAAGCATATTAAATGTAGCAATGTTGAAAAGTAGTGCAAGTATTGTTATATTGGTAGTCTGATCTTTAACATGTATTCATATGTGGGCAGGAAGGAGCCTGACATTATAAACTCACACACTGTTCGAGGCCCAGGAAAGCAGGAACCTCTGTTTGTTTTCAGCTTCACACTTCACAGCATCTGTTAGGGATAGTTCACCCAAAACTCAAAATCTCTGTCATCATTTACTCACCCTTTACTTGTCTGACTTTCTATCTTCTGTAAAGATCACAAGAGAAGATATTTGTATCGCAAAAAGATATTCTGAAAAATGTTGAAAACCTGTAACCATTGACTTTCATAGTAGGAAAAAGGATTAAACGAATACTATTGAAGTCAATGGTTACAGGTTTTCAGCATTTATCAAAATATCTTCCTTTGTGTTCAACAGAATATATTTTAAAAAATGCTGAACACCTGTAACCATTGACTTCCAAAGAATGGAAAAAGAATACTATGGAAGTCAATGGTTACAGGTTTTCAGCATTTTTCAAAATATCTTCTCTTGTTCACAAAATAAGATTTTTTGAAAAATGTATCCATATGCTGCATTCCAGTTCGCATACTATACATCCTCCTCAATAGTAATAGAACATTTTATTAGAATGTCCCAAACCATGTTGAAAATAGTATGCCAATGGTTCCCAGATGGTCTTCTATTTGTGGTAGAAATTCAAAGTGTAGAACCGTCTACTCTAACCCGTCTACAATTGCCCACAATACATTGCATGTGAATTCGATTAGAACTACGATTAGAGATTTTGGTACAACTAGAAACATGGAGGATGCGCGAGACCAACCATCAAGTAGAGAAACTTTGGTATAGGTGTTCGAATGTAAAATATTCATATCATGTTTTCCATGCTACTGTATATTTCACTTGCAGCAACAATGTGAACATTTATAAAGACGTGTTTGGACATTAACTTCTGAATGCATATTTAGGAAAAGACCTGTGGAGATTTCTCTGCATGACAAGACTCGCGAATGGCAAATTAACCTGCTGCTGCTTCTCCAGTAAGGTAGGAAATTAAATATGAATTATGTGTGAAGATGATTGGCAGGGCACTTAATGAGGAAATAGGATGTCCCAAAGCTAGCATACTCTTCTCTTACACACACAAAAGTTTTTCTTCACAAAAAAAAAAAATACATATTTTTAAAACAGAATATAAATGGGTGAAATAGGATGCAGCATTTGACCTCCATAGTATTTGTTTTTCCTGTTATGGATATCAGTGGTTACAGGATTTCAGCATTTTTCAAAATGTCTTCTTTTGTGTTTAATTGAAGATATTTGGAAAAATGCTGAAAACCTGTAACCACTGATATCCATAATAGGACAAACAAATACTATGAAAGTCAATTGCTAAGCACAATTTACCCACTTATCAATGTTCTAAAAGTATGTATTGACACAACAATTGACTTCCTAGTATTTGTTATTTCCTACTATGGTAGTGAGTGGTTGCAGCTTTTCAGCATTCTTCAAAATATCTTCTTTAGCATTCAACAGCATAAAGAAACTCATAAAAGTTTGAGACCACTTGAGGGAGACTAATGGCCTGTTTCCACTGAGAGGTACAGTACGGTACGGTACGGGTCACCTTTATCAGGCTTGTGTTTTCACTGCCAAAAGAGTTTGGTGGGCATGGTGTACGACAGAAAGCTTCAGATGACGTAATTTTTAGTCGAGGAAATGTGACAGTAAAGCCGTACAGGTCATTCACATATCATATGAGAAGCACTTCTGACTAACCAGATGCTTTATAAACATAAATACTTGTGTATAAATGTTCATTACTAACCTTTCTATGTTCTACGAACATGATTTGAATGTAACTGCAGATCAATGATAGTGCGAATTAGCCTACTGTACATCTGCAATTATATGAAATAAATAAATAAATGCAACATATATGAACACATACAGACCCTTACAGTCTCCGATATCATACCAAACTACACACAGCATAAATTTAGTCCTTATTTGGGTTCAAAAACAGCACGAAATATAGCCCACAGTCAGTGCAAACCTCTCATCTGTGTCTGTAATCTTCACCAGCACATGTAGTCTCTGTTAGAAAGTAATTCCGTCATTTCACATTCATAATAGTCCAAAAGGCGATGATAATAATTAAACATGGCAGTTTGTTCATGTTTTATGTTGCAGAAAGCATCATTTGCGGCTGTTTTTACTAGCTTCTCTTTTGTTTTTTCGCGCTTCACTCTCGCGTTTGTCCCTTTCTGAAAGAATTGGATATCAGACGTGCTTCAATAATCACACGCACCTTATTAATATGAGCTCAAAAAGTTCATTATATTAAAAAATAGAGACACGCGGCGAGCTCTCTGGAGAAAGTGAAACCGCTTGCACTTTTAGACAGGCTCGTGAAACAACAACAGATTTTTTATTCTTCTTGGCTTTGTGGTTGTTCATCAAGACGATAATAAGGTTTGTTTGAGCTCGGGTCGACCATGGCTTGTTATTATGTATATATTATAATGGTGTAATGTCTCAGCTGTGTTTTAAAAAATGGCGGTTCCTTAGTTTTCATTCTCCTGCTTCTGCGAGTGACGTGTTACTGTAAACCAACAGCATTCAGCTGCTTGCTTGCTCCGCCTTTTGGTACCCTTTTTTCATGCTAGGTACCCTTTGCGAAGGGTGACCAAAAAGTGGTACAGTACGGTTCATTTTTAGGTACCCTTTGACAGTGGAAACCATAAAAGCGTACCGAACCATACCGTACCATACCACTCAGTGGAAACGGGCCATAAATAGTGAGTACTTTTTCATTTTTGGGTCAACTATCCCTTTAATGAACAGGTTTGAGCTCTGTTCTCTGTTCATCCATTCTTCCACTCTGAACCTTCAGCAACAAAGAAAAGAAATCCTCATCGTCCATCGGGCCTGGAGCTGCACTGCGCTGCTCCTCCAGACGCCCCTGAGCCTGATCAAATTAAATAGAATGCAATTGTAAAAATAATCAGATAAACTTACACTACAAGCAAGACTAACTCACGATATACAGCCACATCGCACTGCTACAAGGGTGATATTGCTCATGTATATATAAAATGTGTGTGTGTGTGTTACAGTATGTGTTTGTGTGCATACAGGTTTTTGTAGTTTATGAAGATGAAATTGTATAATGACATGGTATGACCTTGTTGTACTCTATTATGGTGATTTATGAGGACATGTCTTGTGTCCTTGCAATTCAAAACTTTTTTTACATTCAGAATATGCCACAGGTTTTCTATGAGAGTTGGATTTAGGGCTAGGGGTAAGGTCAGGCCATAAAATAAGCAGTTTTACACAGTTTTTCAAAGTACTTGTTTAAAATAAGCTGAAACAACTCAAGCCTTGATTTTTTTTTTGCATACATAATTGTTTTATATTTAATCCACTTAAACTTGTAATAAAAAAGTTAACTTAATTCCTTCATGTTGTCCCAATACAAATAATTGGTGTGGAACCCAGTATTTTTTTACAGTGTACACTTAATGCTGAGTTCCACACCATCAATTTGTGTTGGGACAACATGAAGAAATTAAGTTAACTTTTTTTTTACAAATTTAAGTGCATTGAACAAAAAATAATTAAGTTATCCCTAAAAAACAACTCAAGAATTGTGTTGTTTTAGCTTATTTTAAATAAGTCGTTTGAACAAACAGCAAATATATGTTTTTTGAGTGTATAGTATAAAATACATTGTTATGAATAGTCCTCATAAACCACCAAAACCAACATGTCTATCTGTGTGTTGTTGTTTTTTTACTAAACAACATCTGGGAAGCTCTCACTTGTGTGTTGACGATCATGTTGTAGAAGTCCTCGTTGGGTGTTTGCGTGGGAACTGTCCGGTTGACCTCTGTGGTCCTCCAGATGCTGCTTTTCCTCTGTTTGGTTTTGGCCAGAGGAGCTGGAGGAGCGGAGGGAGCATCCTGCAGTTTTGCTCTCTGGTCATCCAGTCGACGACCCTGAGACGTCGCCAGCAAATCGAAGAACTCCTCCTTCTGCAGGGACGTCATGGAGGAAAACACCACTGTTGGGGACCATGTGATCAGTGAGGAAAATCATACTCAAGTAAAAGTACCATTACTTGGCAAAAATGTACTGTAGTGCTAGTAGAGTAAAAGTATCTGTTCTTAATACTACTTAAATTAGTAGTAAAAATTTACTGAGATTCTAGTGCGCTTGCCAACCCCAGAAGGTTCATAACAAACTGCAGAAACTGCAGAAAATAGACCAAGTGCACATGCAAGCTGAGACTATAGAATACACAAGACATGTCACTCGTATAGTTTTGAATGGGGAAAAGAGTAATGGTCAATAAGGTGAATGGAGCCCCGCCTTCTAGTAAAGGAGCCAATCATAGATCTCTATAGACTAACAGTATTCTCAGACGTGAGTTTCTGCAGATTTTGTGTGATTTGAACGTTTAGAAATGAAACTAAACACACAGTCGTTTAATTTTATTGGTGATTCCTAATGTGAAATTTAATTGTAAGCTTGGCAAGCAATTTTGGAAAGTTTGATGTTTCCTTATCAAACTGAATGCCTGAGCATACTGCCCAAGAGGTAATTTATAGATGGCCGCTGAGTGAAATGACTTGCCTTAAAGCAGTCGATTCCTCAATTCCGGTCTTCGCAAACACATCACACACCCCCCCCCCCCCCCCCTCCTTGCACATTTTGTATGAATCCCTTAACTAACACATCTGATTCAGATAATCAGCTCATTAACAGAGTGATCCATAAACTGATCCTTTTATGTCAAATAAGAGAGGCATACAAACTTTTGCAGCCCTGAGGACTGAAATTGAGAGTTTTGCTCCAACGCTAATCAAGCACCCCTGAACAAACTAATCAGTGACTGCTTTTGAAATTGCCTACTACTCAGTAGCTACTACATTTGAATTAGAATTTACTACACAACCGTTGTTCTATACAGTATCAATGTGAGTAGTATGAATGGAGCTCAGATGTACTACATCCACCATTTGTCAATATTCCGTAACCTACCTGTGTCAGTTGCGTCGCTTCACTCCCATTCATGAATTCTCTCACGTGGCATCATGAGATAGCATAGCGTCCATCGAATGCGCACTTCAGAATCGCGCCGGAAGTAGTAGGTCATCCAGGTACTTCTCGCATACTGTTTTTTGAATTCTACAAATGTGGACATACTATTCAGCTCGCATACTGTTTTTAGCGTACGATACTGTATAGTATGGAAGTATGCGATTTTGGACACAGCCAGTGTCTTCAAGATCACTAGAAAGCTACAAGCAAGTGTTTAGTTAGTGTTGGAGTAAAACTATGCAGGATAACAGCCCTCCAGGAACGAGTTTGCCCATCTCTGACCTAACCCTACCCCTTACAGTGACATTACTTGTTTTATTGAGTGCATGTGTCTGAGACTGCATGCCTGGGATTGCACGTCTGCAGCCAAATACTATTGAAAAAAATCTATGAAAAAAGGGTCTGAGACCGTCCGCTGGACAATCGTCAGTTTATGGCGATCAATGATTACGCCAGAATGAGAGTTTAGTTCCTAGCAATATTTTCATTTTTAATTATTACACAATGCATCTACAAAAGATTAGAACTTTAAATAGGACAATTATCAAAACCATTATCTTTTTTTTTTACGAAATGTTAACGGTCAAATCTGATTCAATTCATTATGATAAGCTAGGCTAGGCTACAAGTTACATTGCCAGAACAAGAAATTGGCCAAATGGATTAAAAAATGGTTCAAGTCAGCTGTTTAACACTAGGAGAGTAGTGAGCATTATGCTGTGAAAATTATTCCATTTTATATGCTGCAGATTAACAATGTAGCCTAAGGTTGATCCGTTTACATGCAGAGCAAAATCTGTAACCTTAGAGGCACCAAATCTAACAGATAAAATGTTAATGCTTAGGTCGGGGGTGTCCAAACTCTGTCCTGGAGGGCCGGTGTCCTGCATAATTTAGCTCCTTAACTTCCTTCAACACACCTCCCTGGAAGTTTCTAGTATATCTAGAAAGAGCTTGATTAACTGGTTCAGGTGGATCTAATTGGGGTTGGAACTAAAATATGCAGGACACCGGCCCTCCAGGACCAAGTTTGGACACCCCTGGCTTAGGTTATGTGCTTTGAATGCTGACTAATAAGCTATGAATGTCCAGCAGGTGGTGCTGCAAACTAAGCACATGCAGCACTGATATCATGCAATGTGTGCATGTGTTTGAAAACGTAACATTCTGTAGTGCATTTAGTGGTTTTTTAAGGCCATTTGAAGATTTCAGCCATCATAGTAGTTTAATGATTTTATGTCTTCTTAGACACTTTTAATGATTCAACAATATACATGCTTGCTGCATTTATAAATATCTTGAGGTCCATATCTTGAGGTCAGTCTGTCTAATGAGATTTTTCTATGAGTGATTTGATTGGACAGGAATCACAGGACTGATTATTCTACTTAACCAATCATCGCGGACAAGAAAAAATATAGTAGTGACTGCAGGTTGATGGAAATTAATGGAATTAAAGTATCAATACAGCACAAAAATTTACACATTTTTTAAAACTACTTAGTAAAGTACAATTCCCAATAAAACCTACTCAATTACAGTAGTTAAGCATTTGTCATTCATCCACTACTGCATACGATTCAGATGAGCATTGGTGAGGTCCTGGTTCACAGTGTTTTCTCTAATTATAAACTGTTGTAGAATAGGGCGTGTGTTTACCTCTCTGGCTGTGGCGAGGTGTGCTGGGCTCAGAGTAGCATCTCCTGCGGCGCTCCATGCTAAATGAGCAGCGCTGGTCATTGAGCCGACGGCCCTCCTGTATCGTATATAACAGCTCACACAGAGCGTCAGGGAAATCTGAAGATAACCTGTGAACCTGAACAACAAATCATCATTAGCAAATACTTGCCAAAAAGGACTAAAATTGATTTTAATAAACTTATTCTCAGGACATCAAAGATTTGTTTCTCTAGTGCAGCATTAAAGAAGATTTGGTAACACTTTAGTATAGGGAACAATTCGCAGCTCAACAGTTGTGGAGCTGTGCATCGATGGATTTGCTCTTCAATGTTTGGACTTTCAGCAGTGAAAATTAAACCACACTGAACTGAACTAAACTGAACTTTGAAAACTGGACTGACACAGTTTACATTTCAATTTACTTGAATTTCTATTTTAGCTTCTTTGACAGTCTACATTGTAAAAGCGCTATAGAAATTAAGATGAATTGAATTGAATTCTCACTATAGCTAGTTGCTTTTTAGAATGCTTATTATTAAGATTCTGACTGTTTATTATTACGTATAAAGTACATATTCTGCATGATCTTATTCTACATCACTAATCCTACCTAATACCTAAACCCAACTACTATTTTAAGAACTATTAATAAGCAGCAAATTATTACTTTATTGAGCTAAAAGTCTTAGGTAATGGTTTGGCACAAAAGGTGCACATTAGAGTCAAAATCAGAAAAGTTTGACTGAAGATTTTTAGCTGAAAATGTGTTTCTTGGTGATTCAAAAGTACAAGTGCAAGCCAATCAGCGTAAAAAATAAATAAATAAAAATAAATCCTTCTGCCTTCTGATTATATATTGAGGTATTATGAAGAGGAATGATCATCCTATGCAATAAACTGAATATTATCTAAAATGTGTTGCCTTTTAATCTACAGCTGTTACTTAAGATGAGGATGCAATTGTAAATAATGTTCAGTTTTTTTGCATAGACTGATCGTTTCACGTCATAAGACCTCAGGGTGTCATCTCAACCCACGAGTGAAAATTTAGCTTTGCCTGTATGTGTTTTTTTTTTTGATGTTCAAATTGCTGACAGTCATTGACTTGCACTTTAGGAATTATGTTTCTACTTAGAAAGCTACTTTAATAATCTATTGCAGGAAAAAAAGTCATCAAACTGAGGATGATTAACAGCTAATTTTAATTTCTAATTTAACTTTAGATGCTTAGGAAAGTAACATCCAATCCTTAATTCCCATTGCAAATTTTAAATTACAAATGTTTGCAAATGTATGAAATTATTAGAATCCACTTTTGCAAATTCCTCTTAAAATACCTTTGAAAACTACCTTGGAAGAGATGTTTTAAAGAATAGTACACTTAAGTCCAATATGGTTAATATTGTAGTTAAAATAAACTCTTTAAATCATTTAAGTGCACAATAGTTGCTATAAATCTCGGGTCAGTAAAATTAATTTATTTAATTTTTAGAAAGTTAATAATTTAAGTGAGCAAGAATAATTCAATCAAAGGGACGGTAAAGGCATTTCATATGTTACAAAAGATTTCAGTTTCAAGCTTGACAACATTTATAAAACATTTCCGAGCAACAAATCAGCATATTGGAAGGTTTTTTGAAGGGTCATGTGACTCTGAAGATTGGAGTAGTGATGTTGAAAATACAGTTTTGCATCACATGATTAAATAACATTTTTAAAAATATTCATACACAAAATTTGAATTTAAATAGTAGTAATATTCAATATTTATGTATACATTTATTGAATATTTTTAATCAAATACGTAAATAGCTTTGATACTTTTTTTAATGAACACTAAAAATATTACAGACCCCAAAATTGGCTTTTTTATAACCTTATATTATAAATCATTAAATATCTCAAGAATTAATTAGCAAGTAGAATATACATCTCTAAAGACTAAAACTGCTCTTTAGCATGTCCCGCCCCAACTTAGTGATTCAATAGGAAATACATCAACACCAGAAGAGCAAAACTGCACTTTTAAAGCCATTTTCTCAATGCATTTAGACATATTATTAAATTGTAGGATTCTTAGAAGACTTTACCATTGGCTTTGCATCATTAGGGCTTAGTCTGTCTCTGGGCCGCAGCTTTACTTCTGCCAGAGCGATTGGTTTATCTTGTGGCATCTTCTCTGGTCTCGCAGACATATGTTCAGCTGTCCCGTCTGACAATCTCTTATCCGTTTTTGTAATATTTTCACATCCCGTTTTATCTTCTTGTTGACTTGCATTTCTCTCCTCATTCATTTCTTCTGGTGTTGCTTCACTCTCACTTTCTCCTACTTGGACATTGTTGTGATCCTGTGAATTGCCCTCTGCTGTAATGCCACCCGTATCATCGTGTGTGTTTTCATCAGCCGTCCTCACTCTCAGTACGCTCCTTCCTCTCTCTCTGCTGTTTATCACATCCGAAGGTTCATCCCCCTCTTCCAGAATGAGAAGAAGTTCCAACTGCTTGTCCGCCGAGGTTTCAACTTTGACCTCACAGCAGTCTGTAGCTTCAGCCGAGCTCTCCATAGAGGAAAATACGAGAGCCTATAAAAAGAATTCAGAGAAGCCTAATTTCCGTAAATTGAGCAAGTCGAGACACTTGAGAGATTATATAGCGGAAATATATATCATCTAGAATATGAACTGCAGCTAGTTGTTGATTTTTGATTAAGATATAGGGCGAGGTTTCACGGCCCTGCTTACCTTCTCAACCTTAAAGAAGAGTTAAAATGAGGTCTTCTGAGCGGAATGTCAAGTTAAGCCTACATGCATCTCACCTCCGTGTACGGACATGCATTAACTCCCACATATCTCAGGCAAAACTACATCTGACAAATGAGTCTGAAAAGAGCTAAAAGCTGACACGATGCATCGACAACTCTCACAGTCTGCTTGAGCTGTCTCTTCCTGTTCCTCTCTCTTATGGCCACGATCCACCCCTCTTCATTTGGCTCATTTTAGTTGATCTAGTGGAGCAACTGCATGTACAGAAATGCATTATATGAAAATATAATACAGTTAGCTTGGTTTAATGAACTTTAATGCCAAGCTTTTTAAAAAATCTTAAGTATTAGAAATGTGTGCTGACACTTACTTGCATGTTGAAACTGGCGGCCTGTTTGTTTAACACAGTCTGTGGTTTTGCAGATTTCCTGTTGACTACCAGCAAAAAGAGAAGTTAGACTTGATGACAGAGAGCAAGACCTGAGCATGAAGGAGAAACTAATTGACTATCTAGCGTTTGAAATAAGACACTTGACGGTTCATGTTCTGTTTTGCACTGAAAAACAAGTTTTGTTTCTCCCCTGTTAATTGCAGCTCAGACCGAGAGCCTCCAGGCTATAACACGATGACATGTAAACTATGCACTTTGCAGAAAAGGAATCTTGCATATGTTGAGCAACTCCATGCAAGAATATTGAAGTTCATGAGATAGAAGTAATACTGTTGCACTCTTAAAAATAAAGGTGCAAAGATGAACCAGATAAGGGGTTTAAGAACCTTTTTGAGTTCCCCAAAAACCTGTCAGTGCAAGTTTCTTTAAAATAAGCTATAAAGACTGTGATTAATTTTCCACTGTAAAGAACCTTTTGTGAGATAAATAATTTTCATGGGTGTCAATATTTCTTCATGGAACCATCTATGTCAATCAAGAACCATTATTTTAATTAAAGAGTGTATGCATGGGTGAATCTCATAGAAATGAGTTTCACACTGTAAACCAATGAAAGATTGAACTAACATAATTTTATAAACAAACTGATAACTTGCTAACTTAAATTAACAGATGGATGGATGGATAAAAGGATGGATGGATAAAAGGATGGATGATAGATGAACAGACATAGACAGACAGGCAGACAAGTACAGAGAGATACAGATAGATAGGCAGACAGACTGACAGATAGACAGACAGGCAAGACAGACAGGCAAAACAGACAGGCAAGATAGATAGATAGATAGATAGATAGATAGATAGATAGATAGATAGATAGATAGATAGATAGATAGATA
>CAIGQZ010033112.1:33778926-33789502 GCA_903798205.1 Danio tinwini
ATCCATCCATCCATCCATCCATCCATCCATCCATCCATCCATCCATCAATATTCTAGCAAACACAGAATGTTCCACTAATGTTTCTATATGGTTCCTGTTTGGTTCCCATTTGATTATTTTTAGGGAACCAAATAAAAATTCTCTCTGTAGATTCACTTTTTTTGGTAACCAAGACCTGACCTTCCCAGAACATTCCAAGGAGCTTTGTTTATAACAACTTCACTGGTTCGAGTCCCGGCTTGGCCAGTTGGCAGTTTTGTGTAGAGTTTGCATGTTCTCTGCATGTTGGCGTGGGTTTCCTCCAGGTGCTCTGGTTTCCCTCACAGTCCAAACACATGCGCTACAAGTGAATTGGATGAACTATATTGGCCGTAGTTTATGAGTGTGTGTGGATGTGAGAGTGTGTGAGTGTTTCCCAGTAATGGGTTGCACCTGAAAGGGCATCCCCTCCGTAAAAACATATACTGGAATAGTTGGCGGTTCATTCTGCTGTGGCGTCCCCTGATAAACAAGGGACTAAGCTTAAGGAAAATGCATGAATGAATGATGCATGGCTGTTTTATAATTGTTGTTGTTTTGTGGCTGGAACGGTGTCCACCCCATAAAACATATGCCAGAGTAATTGGTGGTTCATTCCACTGTGGTGACCTCTGATAGATCAGAGACTAAGCAGAAGGATAATGAGTGTTTTGCTGTACTTTACCTTATGGTCTTGTAGGTCCACTGCAGCACCGTAGCGGATGAGAGTCCGTGTCAATGGGAGGTGATTTACTGAGCATGCCCAGTGGAGAGCAGATCTCCCTGGATGAACAGAACAACAGAGACAGAAAGAGAGAAGAAGCGAGAAGCAATTGATCAGTGAAAGCGTGATCAGGAAATGCCGTGTTGTGGTGAGTAGAGGGAGTCACAAAATAGTGGCCGAAGCCCAAAAAAAATGACGTGAGAGCATATAGGAATGTGTTATGGAAAGGGAAAACGGGAAGTCAGCGATCGAGAGGGAGAAGCATGGGAAGTTAATACAGTATTTCCATATTCACGGGCCGCTACAGCACATTAACTCTGCTCTGAATGGCACGCGTTTATCAGGGGTGCTTGAGAGGGAAGCAGGAGCACAGGGAAGCGGCAGTGGGGAGTTGAGGACAGGACAGGACAGGGAAAGACAAACGGAAAGAGCAAAACACATTACTCCCCAACTGCGAAGAAAACACAAACTATTCATGTCATGTATTTCTGAAGACCACGCTGACCTCCGCATCCCACAGGTTAGAAGGGACATTCCTACAGTTTAGTGGATCTATGTTCTCTACACTTAATTTTTTAAAGATTTACTTGGTAATCTACTTATATATGAAGCACATTTAATTAACATTACAGTTTTTCTCCCTTGGTTTGGCTCAGTTCTTGAAACAGGAATTACATTCTCAACACTCTAAGATTGTCTTACAGTTCAGCACAACACTGTAGCTCACTCGCAAAAGTTCATATCTTTCCCAAAACTGTTTGCTCATGTGTCAAAATTAAATTTCCTTCTCATTTAAACAGTCAGTGCCCCTAAAATGCTTTGTTCCTTTGGCATTGCGTAAGCACTGCAAGTCAAAATGTTTAGATGTTTTGTCACTATGACAGAGGACCATTGAAATATCCCTCATGTCCACCTTTCAGTCTTAGCCTAGTTTTTGAAAATTGTTACTAAACTCTTTTGGGTTTTTTTTGTCTTTTGACAGAATGCAATTGTTTAAAAATCATAAAATAAATTGATACGATTTTAAAAATTATAAAAAAAATAAGGATTTTCAGTCTGATCTCACGAGGAAACGTAACTATTTTAGGTTTTGTCAGTTCAGTGGCTAATTCCTTTGTGTTCAGTTGTATGAAAATGTACAATTTTAAAAAGTTGGCACCCAACCTCATTAGGGGAAAAGCAAATCATACTAAATTGTACGAATGAAATCATTTAAATCAATCCGACTAAATCAAAAATTTATATAAGATAGTGTTGGGATTTTAGGTTAAGAGTAGCCTCCAAGGTTTGATATCACACATTGCACTCATACTGCCAATAAAATTGTAATTATTATCAATCACACACATAAAGTAATTAACATACATCAGAATAAAAAATGTACAGCATAATATACTGTAATATAAACACACACAAAAAAACAATGAAAATCCTATTCACCTGACTGCCAGTTGCTGTAATAAATATATAAAATGTTCCACAGATTCATATATGATATTCATGGTATTATGTTCTTGACTAATTTTGACAATTGAACAGACTATTGTGCCTGTGATGACTTATACAATGAAATGACGCTGACACATTTTGGAGAGAACAACCATTAGGCTGAGAATTAACAATCAGTTTAGATCAACTAGATCTATTCACTTGGAAATTGCGCTAAATGTAGGCTACCTGTACTTAATCATTTGCAAAGATGTACTTAGACATTAGGAATTTGATGAAATGAATGAGAAAATCAATTCTGTTGTGAACAATTGCCAAGTGGTTTGGAGGTTTGTCCATGTTGTTTAGAAAATGTAATTCCTGTTTCAAGAAATGAGCCCAACCAATGGAGAAAAACTGTAATATGGCATGTTCATGTTTCCTGTTCCTTATAATTAGTACCTAAAATGATGTAACTGATTTAAAGTACTTGAGAGACAATTTAAATGTGTTTTTCACAAATTATGTAAATAAAGGTTGCATATGTTTATATATTAACAGTTTTAAGGATTAGTATAACGTTTTACGTATAAAAAAAGTAATGAAAGTGCAATACAGCTATATTGTTTAGATATAGGGCATCATGCTGGGGCAGTAGGTAGCACGATCACCTCACAGCAAGTAGGTTTCTGGTGCGAGCCTTGGCTGGGTCAGTTGGCATTTCTGTGTGGAGTTTGCATGTTCTCCCCGTGTTGGCGTGGGTTTCCTCCAGGTGCTCTGGTTTCCCCCACAAGTCCAAAGACATACGCTTTCCGCTTGTTAAGTCGTGATGTATGGGATACTGTTTCTGGGTCTAAGCCTCTACTCATTTGAATTGAGAAAATATTCGTTTATTACCCCTTTGTAGTCATATCACACTGAAGGAGCTATTTTTTGATTAATTCTGTATGTAATTATTTATTTATTTCTTGTCTTTTCTTTTTTTTTTGAGAGAGAGAGAGAGAGAGAGTTTGTGCCCCCTGCAGGTCAACAGTTCTATAAAGAGGAAGGTGACTAGTTGGAGGCTGGGCTGACTGGTAGTGCACAGCTTTTTAGACCTTGAACTTGAGCCGTTCTATTTGTTTTCCAGTCCAATTTATGATTGTATATTTATCTAAATAATGATTTATTTTTGTTTTCTTTTTTGTTTCTGTTGAACAATTAAACCCGTTCCTCCTTTTTTGAACATACATCACCTCTTGGCTTTTTTGTTTATTTACAACCAAGCATCAAAAAGATTCCCCAGTTATCCCCAAAACGCAGGATTTATTGCTGAAATACACACATTAAAGTGCATTTTATATAAAGTCATGGTGTACGCAACAGTCTCTGGACTTGCTGCATGTCAGACACCTATATTTTAACAATTTATACAAAAATATTCACTTTCTGGCCAATGGATATTAGGCATGGATATATATATATATATATATTGCGATCATGATTTTCGAAAGTATTACATCGCTTTGTAAACGTTTATTATTACCATTTGTCGAGTCTCCCCATACAGTTTGATAGAGAGCTTGGACCGGGAAGCTGCTTCGCGTGACGTCACACTTAACAAGCGGATAGGTGAATTGAATAAGCTAAATGGGCCGTTAGTGTATAAGTGTGAATGAGTGTGTATGGGTGTTTCTCAGTGTTGGGTTGCGGCTGGAAGGGCATCCGCTGCGTAAAACATATGCTGGATAAGTTGGCAGTTCATTCCGCTGTGGCGACCCCTGATTAATAAAGGGACTAAGCGGAAAAGAAAATGAATGAATGAATGTTTAGATATAATTATAAATGATTATTATAAAACTGAATTATAGTTATGTTATTATTCATTGATGTCATTTTCATTGTTTAAATACATGCTTACATGCTTCAAATAAAGGTGTCTTCCAATTTGTTATACTTATGTCTATTTATTTAGTTTAGTTTATTTATGAGGATAGTGCCTATTTTAAATATTTATAATATCTGAGATACAGCATGTCGGCGACCTGCCATACTGAGCAAAGACAGTTGACATTGTCTGTCCACACGATGGCAACAGAGACCGCATAATAAGCCCTTAGAGGAGAAAAACTCAGCATAATTTCAAACCACAGCTAATCAAATCATTATAAATCTGGTAAGTGACTTTCTAAGTCAATTTCTCTTTTGTATGTTGTAGTGTTGTATTTATAGTAATTGTAGTGTATTGAGTGTGAGATGGAGCTCACATATTAGGAATGTTTGTATGTTGTGTTGGCCACTCTAAAACCCTGAGTTACTTTTTAATAGGCCATCTGTTCAGTTTCGAATGTGTCTCCTGCTTTCGTTACTGCTGACTAGTTCAGTAATAAGAAAGAAAGAAGAAATGCCTGCATGTGTTTAGTGTATAGTTATAGTGTATCTATAGCTTTTTCAAAGTTAATTATTGTGATCTCCAGATTGCAACAGAAATACTGGGAAATCTCTGTAGACTGATGGCATTTCATGCCGTTCAGCCTTATAATCTTAAAATGTCAGCAAAATCACCTGTTTTGTCTTCACTTTAGACATTACGCTAGAGAATCACTCTATTACTAGCTCTAAAGTCTAATGTGTGGTCTGTGTGGGTACTAATGCCCCAGTATAGTGACGGGGACTCTATACTGCTCAGTGAGCGTCGTCTTTCGGATGAGACGTTAAACCGAGGTCCTGACTCTCTGTGGTTGTTAAAAATCCCAGGATGTCCTTCGAAAAAGAGTAGGGGTTTAACCCCGGCATCCTGGACAAATCTGCCCACTGGCCTCTGTCCATCATGGCCTCCCTCCCCATATCATAATTGGCTTCATCACTCTGTCTCCTCTCCACCAATCAGCTGGTGTGGTCTGGCAAAAAATGGCTGCCGTCGTGCCAGACCTCGAGCCAACGCAGGCCTCCCACCAGTGCCGATATACAGCAATATCACACAACTACTGGTGTGATATTGCTCATATACATACTGTATATAAATATAAAGAGATAGATAATAATACGATGTACAAAAGGCATCATTGAGGGCATCATTCAAGTCAGAATTTGCCAGGGGGTATGAATAATTTCATCCTTCACTGTACTGTAAATACAGTATTATGGTAAAGCAAATGATGTAAATACAGTTTATAGGCCACTTAAAAAATAATGTCAATTGGCAGTAAAGTTATTTTAAGGCCTGGTTATAGACTTGATCCCTGACCTATGTGTGTTTTTCTGACAGAGACACATTTTTTCCATCTGAAAAGGATTTAAAGCCTGCTCCGTCCAGAAATCCACCAAACTGCAGGAATGAGCTGGTCAGACTGGGTGTAATGTTGCTCTTACCGGTGTGGTCCGTGTTATTGACCGGTACTCCGGCTCTCAGCAGCTCCAAAACCACTCGGTCCAGACCACTTCTGACTGCCCGGATCAGAACCACAGACCCGTCCGGCCCGCACCACTGCACCGGGGCAGCCTGACAGAGAGAGACCACAGTCAGTTCACTCATACACACAAATATCCTCAAATCCTTTTCCAGATGCTGCAAACGTTATGGTTATACACAGACTGAAAACACACTCACGGTTCTTGGTGGCCTTTGAGGCACAGGAACAGCGTTTCTTTCCCATCCTCTAGGGGGAGCTGAAATCACAAAATTAAGTTACTATTTAATTGTGTCCCAGACATGACAACATACTATAGTGATTTATTATAAAATACACTGTACTATAGACTAGTAAAGTGTATTATGCTGCATATATTATAGTATTTACAACACTTTTTTTAAAATGAATACTAAAGTATGCCGTTGTGGGTACTATAGTAAACAGGCAAATTGTAATACATACTGTAGTATGCTTTAGTTTTACTACAGTAAACTGTGGTGTATTGTAGTGTAATATATTGTGTAGTTGTGAAAAGTCCAGTATTGGCTCATTTGTTTTTATATTACTAAAATTGACCATAGGAACTATACAACTACCATAGCCGATTAGTTCAAGTTCTTTACTATAGTATGGTTCAAAAAACACTACAGTATTTATTATAAATTGTCATAGTTTTTTTTCCATATGGGTGTTTATGTCTGTCTTAAGTTTGCAGCTCTTTTTTCATAGTGTATTGAAAAATAAGCAAATGAATTAAAACTTTTATAAACATTTATTCATTCATTTATTTTATTTTCTGCTTAGTCCCTTTATTAATCTGGGGTCGCCACAGCAGAATGAACCGCCAACTTATCCAGCATATGTTTTACACAGCGGATGCCTTTCCAGCTGCAACCCAGTACTAGGAAACATCCATACACACTCATATACACACATACAGTACGGCCAATTTAGTTCATTTAATTCACCTATAACGCATGTCTTTGGACTGTGGGGGAAACTGGAGCACCCGGAGGAAACCCACAGGGAGAACATGCAGAATCCACACAGAAATGCCAACTGACCCATTCGGGATTCAAATTAGCGACCTCCTTGCTCTGAGACCACAGTGCTAACCACTGAGCCACCGTGCCGCCCTCTAAATAAATCAATAAATAAAAAATTTTAATTAAAGTAAAATATATATTAGACAAAAAATATAAATTATATGAAGTATATTATGTTTAGGTAGAAGTTATTATAATAAAAAAGAAAAGGTAAATATTCATTTCAAAATAACTAATAATGTCAAAATCACATAATTTGACCAAAACTTAACTAATCTAAAACAAAAATGAGAAATAAAAGCAAATTCAATGTATTACTATATTAATTCTTTACTGTAAATAAATTATTTTCTGGTAGATAACACAACAAAACAAAAAAAATACAAAGGATGCTGTTCACTATTTCTGAGTGAAAATTTATATATAGTTGAAGACCAGGGATGTGCAGAGACCTTTTGAGGGGCAGGGGCTCAAGTGGAAAAAAGGGCACTTTTTATTAAATAATAATAATAATTGTACTTTAATAAATAAAATATATTAAAGGAGATTTCCTCCTAAATTCACCATATACTCACCCTTAAAAGGATAGTTCTTTCAAAACTAATAATTCGGTCACCATTTACTCACCTTTTACTTGTTCCAAACTTATTTGACTTTTTTTCTGTTGAACACACAATGATATTTTGAAGAAAGCCGGAAACCTGTAACCATTGACTTTCATAGTACTTGTTTTTCCTACTCTGGAAGTCGATGATTGCAAGTTTATAGCTTTCTTTCAAATATATATATTTTTTATCTTTTATTCATTAGTGTTCAACAAAATAAAGAAACAAAGATTTGGAACCACTTGAGGGTGAGTACATTTTAATTTCTTGGGTAAACAATCCCTTTTCAATCTATTATTTGTGTTTGAGTTAGTTTTTTTCTGTTGAACAAAATAATTAAATAATTTGAAGAATGTAAGACACACTGATAGCCACAGACTTCCATAGCTAGCCTATATGTACATGTTTTATATCTTCAATAAACATGATATATTCTGAATAAATGACTGCAAAAACGAGAGAGGAATATTTTCACTATCCAGCTGTCATTTCTCCATTACATTAACCTGTATGCCTAAGATATTGCCCTGGCTAAACTTTAGCTAACGTATTACATGGTTGTTAAACAGGAGGATGTTAGCAAGACAAAACAGCCCCGCCCTTTGCTTTGAACTTTTGGATAAATTGCTTACATTACATTTGAGCCTCAGGTAGTCTTTTGTTAATCGTTACTCACCTCCACACAATATAGATGAATGACGGAGGAATTTACATTGGCAGTTCTGTCGATCATATCATGCTGCCGTAACGGAGGTCAGCTAGTAATATATGTTTTACACAGAATCCGTCTGCAGTGTGCGTATGGGCCAGACTGTAAAGCTATGGCCCGGATGCAGGAGTTGGCTTAAGCGCTGATAGACGTTACTCCACTGTTAGCACCATGCTTTTGAGGACAGAGTAATAATGTAAATAGAGTCGTTAGAGCATTCGCCTCACATGTGGTTTTTCTTTCCAAATCATCTGTTCGAGGCTCGACTAAAACCAAGATATACTTTAAAATTTAGTTTTTTTAATTGTTTGACAGGGAAAGTTGCCCTTAAATAGGACACACATTAACTTATATCATATTATTATTAGTATTTAAAAATTATTATTATCCCCAGGAAAAAGGGCACTTTCTCTTCAGGAGAATAAAGGGCAGGGGCTCAAGCACCCGAAGCCCCCACCTCTGCACGTGCCTGTTGAAGACTTTATGCCTTCTGTGAATTTTTATTCTTTTAAAAATATTTCCCAAGTGCTATTTAACAGAGAGAACATTATTAAACAGAATATTTTAATAGCTATTTTCTAATGATTAATTTATATTGTCTTTGTCATGATGACAGTAAATATTAATAATAATAATAATAATAATCATAATGGGGCGTCACAGCGACAGCAAAAAGGTTGCTGATTCAAGCCACAGATGGGTCAATTACCATTTCTGTGTGGAGTTTGCATGTTCTTCCCATGTTGGCATGGGTTTCCTCTGGGTGCTCCGGTTTCCCCCACAAGTCCAAAGACATGTGGTACAAATGAATTGGGTAAGCTTAATTGTCCGTAGTGTGTGGGAATGAGTGTGTATGGGTGTTTCCCAGTGATGTGTTAAAGCTGGAAGGGCATCTGCTGCGTGAAACATGTGCTGGATAAGTTGGCAGTTCATTCTGCTATGGTGGTGGTGAATGAATAAATGAATAATTATAATAATAATTTCTTACATTTATATAGAGCTTTTTTTGGACACTCAAATGCTTTACACATTTTTAGAGGGAGTCTCCTCATCCACCACCAGTGTGTTGCGTATTGCACCAGACCATATTGTGCACACCACACACCAGCTGATTGGTGGAGAGGAGACAGAGTGATGAAGCCAATTATGATATGGGGTTGGTTAGGAGGCCATGATGGACAGAGGCCAGTGGGCAAATTTGGCCAGGATGTCAGGGTTAAACCCCTACTCTTTTTGAAAAGACAACCTGGGATTTTTAATGACCACAGAGAGTCAGGACCTCGGTTTAGCATCTCATCCAAAAGACGACGCTCACTGAGCATTATAGAGTCCCCATCAATATACTGGGGCGTTAGGACCCACACAGACCACTGGTTGAGTGCCCCCTGCTGGCTTCACTAACACCACTTCCGGCAGCAACCTAGCTTTCCCATGTGGTCTCCCATCCAGGTACTGACCGGGCACAGCCCTGCTTATCTTTATTGGGCAACCATGTGAGAGTTGCAAAGAGCTAGCTACCGGCAGTACATAAGACTTGACTAGAGATTTTTCACGATACTAGTTTTCAGCTTTCAGTGCAATTTAAAGGCTTAACTTGGTTAATTAGACAAGTCATTGTATAACAGTGGTTTGTTTTGTAGACAATAAAACAATCTTTCTTAAAGGAGCTAATAATTTTGACCGTAAAATTGTTTTAAAAATATTTAAAAACTGCTTTTATTTCCACCAAAATAAACAAATCAGACTTTCTCCAGAAGAAAAAAATATTATAGAAATTCTGTGAAAATTTCCTTGCTCTGTTAAACATCACTTGGGAAATATTTGAAAATAATAAAAATAAAAATCATAGGAGGGATAATAATTTTGCCCCTCAGCTATATACAGTTGAAGTCAGAATTATTAGCCCCCGTTTGAATTTTATTATTGTTTTATACATATTTCTCAAATGATGTTTAACAGAGCAAGGAAATTTTCACAGTATGTCTGATAATATTTTTTCTTCTGGAGAAAGTCTTATTTGTTTTATTTTGGCTAGAATAAAAGCAGTTTTTTTATTTTTTAAAACCCATTTTAAGGTCAATGTTATTAGCCCCTTTAAGCTAATTTTATTTTCGATAGTCTACAGAACAAACCATCGTTAAACAACATCGTTAAACCTGCCTAGTTAACCTGATTAATCTAGTTAAGCCTTTAAATATCACTTTAAGCTGTATAGAAGTGTCTTAAAATATCTAGTCAAATATTATTTACTGTCATCATGTCAAAGATAAAATAAATCAGTTATTATAGATGAGTTATTAAAACTATTATGTTTAGAAATGTGTTGAAAAAAATCTCTCCGTTAAACAGAAATTGGGGAAAAAAATAAACAGGGGGGCTAATAATTCTGGCTTCAACTATATATATATATAAATAAATTATTACATTAAATAAATTTTAAATAATGGAACACATTATTCCTTAAATTTTATTTTAAATAATGGAAATGGGTTTTTGTAATAGCACAAAGTTTAATATTGCTTTTAGCTTTTCTCAAAAAAATTTTTTTATATTATATTTTTATTTTGACCTTAAAGCAAGACAGAGTAATACAAACAATGACAGGGTACCTTTAAACTGTTATCCTTGGCATTTGACAGATAATTAAAAAAGG
>CAIGQZ010033112.1:33837629-33859629 GCA_903798205.1 Danio tinwini
AATATACGGATCACAACCCACAATTCGGAACACACGTGACCTGCGGATTAATAATTTTTTTTTTTTACTTAACTAAATTCGTAATGATCGCAAACAGATCACATGTATTCAGATCACATGTATGAAAGCATTTAGGCTTTCCTGTAAAATATAATAATGACAGAGGAAGTTGTGGTAGGTTATTCGGGATGTGGTGGGTTTCTTAGGTTATTAAAGGGTTTTTCTGTCACAAATTGTTTAGCTTGCATTAATGCATTCAGTGTAAGCTGCACGATTAACCATTAAAAGATTGGAATCTCAACACCCACACAACATAAATTATAAATGATGGTGATTTGCATATGTTTATTAATCAAGAAAGAGAAAATCAAGAAAGAGATCAAGAAAAATCAAGAAAGAGATTCAGTCTTTAGTTTACAAACAGTCAAATAACACAGAAGTACTGGGATATCAGTTTATAGTTAGATATAACCACTGATGTTTATGGTAAAAATTAAAGTAACCATCATGTGCATTTAACGACGCTCAAGAATGAAAGTTGTAGTCAACAATTACATAATTTAACCAATAGGTGGCGACAACCAGCCATCAAAAATATGCCACTGAATAATTCTTAAAAAATGATCCATCTAGCAATGAAACATGAAGTTTTATGGGTGAATAACTGAATCATTTTTTGAAAATGAGACTAAAAATAAACTTGGGTTGTACAAATTGTTAATGTTAGCGTTCTACATTTAGCGTTATCAGCAACAGTAGTAGTAACAGTGAATTTTTCACAGTACTGAATATTTAACAATTTATTTTTATTCAGCTGATTATTTCTTTATAACTAATTTTAAATCTCTTACTCATTAGTTTGTGCTGTATACTAGGTTAGGTTGGTCTGCTTTGTTCATTCGTAGGCTCAAGCACTGGCATATCTTTGTTTACAAATGTATACTGGGTTTTCTCCCAATATATATCTACAGAATTACACTTTTAAAAGCCTGTCCTTAACTATGGCCTTCGGTCACAGTATATTTATTTACTGTCTGTTCCTAAAGTGCGGACTGAGATGGGGAAAAGAGGCTTTTAAATGCGCAACACCTTTTGCATGGAATAATCTACAAACAAAGTTGCAGTTTAAAGAATTGATTCTACTAAATGCTTTTAAAAAGAGTATGAATGATTTAGAAATTAAAACACAGGCTTGTAGATGTTTTGAATAGTTTGTTTGTCATTGTGTGATTCATGTTTAACTGTCAATTGTTTTTTGTTTGTTGTTTGTTAGACCCATGTGATATGTATACTGCCTAATCTTGGCCAGGACGCTCTTGTAAAAGAGATTTTTAATCTCAATGTGTCTTTTCTGGTAAAATAAAGGTTAAAATAATAATAATAATAATAATTCTTCATAAAAAAAAATTACAGGTTTTAAGTTCTGTTTGTTAAAACCAAAAGTTGCATGTGGTATAAATGGAAAGCAAATGGCATTTGTTTGCTCCCCTTTTTGGCTGATCCAAAAAATGGTCCGATCCATGACTAAACAACCATAATATTATCCGAACAGTGAGATTTGTTTTTTTTGTGAACAATTGATTTTATTATTTCAGTTTTTGTTTAACATAGAAACCAAACAGCATATGACTTAATTGTAAAACAACCCCGAATCCCCACCCCCCACCCAAGTAGACTTGTTCTGTAATAACAGAAGCACAAAGATTGCTGTGTAAAAAAAAACGAAAAAAAAAAACTTGAGTGGATAATGTTAAGCCAAATACAGGGTAGAAGTTAGGTAAATACAAAATACATAACTATTACATCATAAGATACATACAGCACATATAAACAGAAAAGTTGAGCATTAGAAGGTAGAAACAAAAGATTTCACAATATCAAAAGCTAAAATCCAGGACTTGACAGTTTTTGACTGAGCACAATGTATGCGCTCTGTTGAAAGTTCCATACAAATAATGTCCAGCAAAGATAGGCCCCAAACCGTGAGATTTGTGATCTGTTACACCACTAATGTTATGTTATATTTTCGGTCTGTTTTAGACATACAGTTGAAGTCAAAATTATTAGCCCTTCTCATGTGATTTTATTTAATTAAAATGTTTTTCTTTTACAAATATTTTTTAAATAGATTTAACAGAGCAACTATTTTTTTCATAGTATTTTCTATAATATTTTTTCTTCTGGAGAAAGTCTTATTTGTTTCATTTTGGCTAGAATAAAAGTGTTTTAATATATTTTTAAACCCTTTTAAGGTCAATATTATTAGCCCCCTTAAGCAATATTTTTTTATTCGATAGTCTACAGAACAAACCATAATTATACAATGACTTGCCTAATTACTCTAACTAGCCTAATTAACCTAGTTAAGCCTTTAAATGTCACTTTAAACTAAATACTAGTGTCTTGAAAACTATCTAGTCAAATATTATGTACTGTCATCATGGTAAAGATAAAATAAAACAGTTATTAGAAATGAGTTATTAAAACTATTATGTTTAGAAATGTGTTGAAAAAAATCTTGGGGAAAAAATATAGAGGGGGGCTAGTAATTCAGACTTTAACAGTATGTGTATATTAAAATGTGATTTTATTTCAGCTTGCGCAGGGCTATTTTGTGTTGAGTTTGTCTCTCTTAATCTGGAAACGCCATGTACCTTCTATCCTGCCGACTGCAAAAAAAGAGAGAACAGAAAAGAAGGGCAAGGCTTCTCTGCAAAGACTGCTGGGATACATGAAGCCTTTCAGTGGACGCTTTGCAGCAGTTTTCTTCTTTGTGGTCATTTCTTCACTAGGTAAAACTATACTTATGTGTTGTGGGATAGATATGAATGCACATCTTGTAATTATTTTAACAGGTCAGAAAATTCAGAATTTGACCCAACACTGAAACTATAAAATAACTGTAAATTTCCATGCACAGTTACCCAGATACTGTAAAAATATTTATCATTCATTAATTTTCCTTCAGCTTAGTCCCTTATTGATTAGAGGTTGCCACAGTGGAATGAACCACCAACTATTCCTGTATAAAGGTTTCCCAGTACTGGGTTGCAGCTGGAAGAACATCCGCTGCATAAAATTCAATTCAATTCAATTCATCTTTATTTGTATAGCGCTTATACAATGTAGATTGTGTCAAAGCAGCTTCACATGGAAGTTTATAGTGAATTGAAACAGTGTCAGTTCAGTTTTCAGTGTTTAAGTTCAGTTCAGTTTAGCTCAGTTCAGTGTGGTTTAATAATCACTACTGAGAGTCCAAACACTGAAGAGCAAATCCATCGATGCGCAGCTCTATAGATCCCGAACCATGCAAGCCAGTGGCGACAGCGGCGAGGAAAAAACTTCACCAATTGACGAAAGTGAAGAATTTAAAAAACCTCGAGAGAAACCAGGCTCAGTTGGGCACGACCATTTCTCCTATGGCCAAACGTCTTGTGCAGAGCTGCAGTCTAGGCGCAGTAGCTGGACCTCAGCGAAGACACGTCTGTCCTTGGAGCATCACAGGACTTAGTCTCATGCTCTCCATCATGACCACCACAGCAGCAGCTCAGGGTACGACCTGGTCCGGAAACCTTGGGATTGTCTCGTCGCTGGTCTTGGATCGCATCAGTGGCACTGCATAGTCTGAGGGTCTCGAGATGAGTACCCCCAGGTGGAAATACAGAATAAGGAGAATAATTAGCGTAGCTGCTGTTCATAGTGTATATAAACAAGAAGCAAAATCCTGTGTGGGGCACATCATGCGTCATAGCGCTATGTAATGCACTGAGTGTATGCTTTGCTAAAAAGATAGGTCTTTAATCTAGTTTTGAAGAGTGAGAGTGTGTCTGAGCCTCGGACATTATCAGGAAGGCTATTCCAGAGTTTAGGGGCCATAAATGAGAAGGCTCGACCTCCTTTACTCGATTTAGCTATTCTAGGTACTACAAGAAGCCCTGAGTTTTGAGATCTTAAAGAGAGGGTTGGGTTGTAGCGAGACAAGAGGTTGGTTAGATAAACAGGAGCTAGATTATTTAAGGCTTTATAGGTAAGAAGCAATATTTTAAATTCAATACGAAACTTAACAGGCAGCCAGTGTAAGGAGGATAAAATTGGGGTGATATGATCATATTTTCTAGACCTGGTAAGAACTCTGGCAGCTTCATTTTGTACTAGCTGAAGTTTGTTAATAGAGGATGCTGGGCAACCAGCAAACAGAGCATTACAGTAATCCAGCCTAGAAGTCATGAAAGCATGAACTAGCTTTTCTGCATCTGAGATGGATAGCATACTTCGCAATTTAGCAATATTTCTTAGATGAAAGAAGGCAGTTTTTGTGACATGGGATATATGATTTTTAAAGGTTAAATTGCTGTCTAATATGACACCCAGATCTTTTGTAGTAGAGCTAACGCTAAATTTGTATCCCTCTAGTTGCAGGTCGAGTTGTGAGAACTGCTGTATACAGGATTTAGGCCCAATAAGTAATAATTCTGTTTTGTCTGAGTTTAAGAGAAGAAAATTGTTGGTCATCCAGTCTTTAACATCTTTAAAAGAAAATACTGAAAAGAAAATACTGTAAATAAATGAGCTATAGTGCTGTATGCTTTCTTATTATTTGTTTATTTGGAAATAAATACACATTATTTGCGAATACTTTACAATAAGGTTGTGTTAATTAAAGGGCATCTATGATGAAAGTCATCTTTTGTTAGCTGTTTGGACAGAACTGTGTAGGTATCGTGTGTCCACAGTCATATTGGAGTGATATAAATACAATAAGTCTCTTTTTTTTTTTAATTCCTGATGTTAAAATAGGATTCAAATCCCTCTCATTTTGAGGCCCACCACAACGTGACGTGAGAGTGCGGTTTCCCCGCCCACCTATTTGATTGACAGCCGCGTATTAACATGTCTCTAGTAACGCGTATAATCATATCAACAAGACAGGACGTGCACAAAGCAACTGGAATTAAAAGATCTGTTCAGCTCGCTGTGATCATCAGTCATCAAATGTGATCAAGAATGAGTTTCACAAGTTTAAAACGTAGTTAAAACTTAAAAATAGTGCATGTGTGTAATGAATTACAGAGATTTACTTCAGCTTTACTTTATCAGTACAGCCGTATGTCAGTACAATTAAAAAAAGAAGAAGATTCAATCCCATTTTATTGACTTAAATCCGGTTTATTTTGGACATTAACATAATGAACATCCATACCGCAGTGGATATTAACGTGTATCCTGTCACATTTGCCACGCAAAATCAGTGCAAAGTTAAACGTGTGTGCTGTATGTGTGTGTGAACTTTGTAACGACATTGTGTGTGACTCATCAAAAGGCTTGAATTAACTCCACAACAAATACATCAAATAATCATCGGGAAAGTTCTTACTGTAGTATTTCTTACAAACGTTACGTGAGATCTGCTTCCTTCACTTCTGTCGCAGCCGAGGCGGAGGCTGAGCTGAGGCACACTGACAGGCATGTTGGAACTAGTATTAAAGGCACAGGCCACAAAAACAGCTACACTGTGTTCAGAGCGGAAAATTCAATATTCTGGAGGCTATAATTAATAATCTGATGGGTGTTTTGAGCTGAAACTTTACAGACACGTTTTGGAGACACAAAAGACTTATCTTAAATCTTGAAAAGGGTTAAAATAGGTGCCCTGTAATGAACAAACTATGAACAATATGTTTATTACAGTATTTATCCATCATGTTAACATTAATTAATAAACATAAAGTTGTTCATTGTTAGTTAATGTTAAATGATTAAATTTGAGTAAAGATTGTATAAATAGGTGGGTGGCATGGTGGCTCAATGGTTAGCACTGTTGCCTTACAGCAAGAAGGTCGCTGGTTCGGGTCCCAGCTGAACCAGTAGGCATTTCTGTGTGGAGTTTGCATGTTCTCTCCGTGTTAGAGTGGGTTTCCACCGGGTGCTCCGGTTTCTCTCACAAGTCCAAATACATGTGCTATAGGTGAATTGGATGAACTAAATTGGGCGTAGTGTATGAGTGTTTGTGAATGTGAGAGTATATGGGTGTTTCTCAGTACTAGGTTGCAGCTGGAATGGCATCCACTCTGTAAAACATATGCTGGAAAAGTTGGCGGTTCATTCCGCTGTGGCGACCTCTAATAAAATCAGAGACTAAGTCGAATGAAAATGAATGAATATATATAAATAGGTGTTGATAAAAGTTAATCTTCCTGATACTGTCTTGATCATAAAACATTTAGATGTTCATCACGTCGTCTGTAAATGACTACCTTGAAATGCAGCCTACATTGTAAAATGAACTGCAGTCTGAAAAATGAAAGCAAGCTAAATGTGATCTAATGTTACTTTTACTTTCAGTTTGCTCTGATAATAGTGGAATCATGCCAAGTTTTAACACACTGTGTACACTAGGCATGGGACGATAACCATTTTCAAGGTATACCACGGTTTGGAAAAGTCAAGGTTTTAAAACCGGCAAAATTTTCTGTAATACCGTTCCTAAGGTATGTGTAAGATTTTTTTATTTATGTTTTTTTTATTATTATTGTTTTTGTTTTCTAGGACAACAGTATCTCCATCAGAAAAGATGCCGTTTGAATAATAAAGAAATCTGTGTTTTTAAAGAAATGAAGTCAGCAGAGGTCAATGATTCATTTGAGTTATTTAGCCTGACATGTTTACTGCTCCAAAATATTATAAATGTTTCTGAAAATAAAATATATTGTGTTCGAAGTGGAAAAAGTTTGAGTGTTTTTTACCCAGACATTTAAAAAGAATATAATTTAGAGCAGTAATCACAATACTGTGGTACCGTGAAACCTTGATATTTTTATCCAAGGTTATCATACCATCAGAATCTTATACCGGCCCATGCCTAGTGTACACTGTGAACTGTATTAAACATACCACTACTTCTAGATAGAGAGGTGCAGTATTCTGATGTTTTAAATGTAGGTCTGTGACGATAAAACGTGTATATTTTTGACTGTGAGCAAATTGCTAAATATTTCAGAGAACAAGTACATGCAAATTCACATGCATATGTTTCATGCACAGGTGAAATGGCGATTCCTCATTACACTGGTAAAATGACAGACTGGATCATGAATGAAGACGAACCTGAGGCCTTTAACCACGCCATCACTGTCATGACCCTGATGACCATTATGAGGTGAGTTTAAAAAGGCAAACTTGTATGCTAATTTGGTGGCACGGTAGCTCAGTGTGTAGCACTGTCACCTCACAGCAAGAAGGTTGCTGGTTCGAGTCCCGACTGGGTCAGTTGGCATTTCTGTGTGGAGTTTGCCTCTCCTCCCCGTGTTCACGTGGGTTTCCTCCAGGTGCTCGGGTTTCACCCCACAGTCCAAACACATGTGCTATAAGTGAATTGGATGAACTGAATTAGTCGTAGTGAATAAGTGTGTGTTTCCCAATACTGGGTTGCTGTTGGAAGGGCGTCTGCTGTGTAAAACATATGCTGGAATAGTTAGCGGTTCATTCTGCTGTTGCGAGCCCTGATGAATAAGGGACTAAGCTAAAGGAAAATGAAAGAATGAATGGATTCTATGGTGTATTTAATTGTATTTTGTATTGATATATTTTGATTTGTAGTCTGCGTGTATTGGTTGTTCGTCTAGGACTGTGTTTCCCAAGCCTGTTCCTGAAGGCACACCAACAGTACACCTTTTCAAGCTCTTCCTATTTAAACACACCTGAATCGAATCATCATAACATTAGAAGAGGATCAAAAATCTGAAGTTAATGGGTCAGATAAGGGAGACATCCAAAATATGAACTGTTGGTGTGCCTCCAGGAACAGGGTTGGGAAACACTGGACTAAGACACTCTTGAAAAAGAGATTACAAATCTCAAGAGGTTTTCCTGGTAAAATAAAGGTTTAAATTAGGGTTGTCACAATACTGAAATTCGTCACCAATCAATACTGAAATTTTAAAAACGTCCATTTCCAGCTAACATTTAAGTGCTGTTGAGCACGTTCTTAAACAGCACTGATTTGCCATTGTGTTCACATGCTCAACAGAAATGACTGTGATTGGCCATTATGGTCATCAGTTCATTGAACTATCGCTGTTTACTGCGTGTAACCACAGATACAGGGACACTGGAGCGTTTTAAAGCTGTGATTCATCACCGGATCACTCGTATCTTACCTTATAGACAAACCAGCTGATCGACGTGACTTTGAAACACTCCAGTGTCCCTGTATCTGTGTTTACACTCAGTAAACAGCGATGAGTTCGATGAACTGAAGACCTTCATGACCAATCACAATCATTTCTGTTGAGCACGTGAACACAATAGCCCTTTTCACACTTGCAGACCTTTCTGTAAAGGTCTGTATGTGTGAACAGGCCCTTTTTGAAAATACCGGTAAATTCGTTTGGGCGATTTTCTGGAAAGAGAAGTTGTAACATTACTGGTAATTTGCCGGAGTGCTGCTCTATGTGAACGCAGAAGGAAAATTGCCGGAATGACCACGTTCACGTCTAGAACACGCTGACGTGAGACGTCTACTCCGGCCAATCAGAACACTCAGACGCATTCACATTCACGCTGTTTATGAAAATAAAAGCCTTTGAATATTTTTCCAGACACATTTAGCTGCTAGATGTTAGTCAGATAACGTTCCTATGTTCCTTCTTAATGCCAACTGTGTAAATAATTATTGATAAAATGCTTATAATGAATCGCTGTTTGTTTACCAACAAGCTCTGCTTCAGTTGCTTGTGCACGTGAAGTGCAAGAGTGCTCCGGTGAGCGCCAGCACACACACATATTATGTACATCTTGACATGTGAAGTTGTTCCTCCATATGTTTTCATCGAAGTTGTTCACAATACTTATCCATCTGCAGAATTTGTAATGTCGTCAAATGTGTAAACATTTAGCTGCGGTTCACACTTCCGCCTTTGGATGTCTCACAAAGCAGCTGCATAAATGATAAAGCTTTAGATAAAAGTGAAATCGCCAGACCCACACACAACACAAACGCCGACCCCTTCTATGTTTTCAAATACAAACGCTGTCGTTTAGAGCTCATGTCTGGTTAATGATGTCAGAATTTACCTGTATTTTGGTATGGATGTGTGAATGTCCATGCCTGTGTGAACAGCTTTTTTATAAATTTACCGGTAAAGTCGTTCTGGAAATTTTCTGGATATTTACCAGTATCACTGTGTGAAAGGGGCTAACGGCAAATCAGTGGTATTTAAGAAGGCGCTCAACAGCGCTCAAATGTTAGCGGGAAATGGACGTTTTTAATTTTTTTTACTGAATTCCAGTATCATGACAACACTAGTTTAAATAAAAGATAAATGTAAAAAGATTAAGCCTTTTTTATATGCAAATGTGCATGAAATTTAGCAAAAGTAGCAGTAAAGACGTTTATAATGCTTAACAATGCTATTTTTTTTATCTTTTCCTTAGAGTATCCTGAAAAGTGGTATTATGGTTTTTAAAAAATATATAAAGCATCACAACTATTTTTATCTTTGAAAGTGTTTCCTAAAAATGTTTCCTGAAGCTTCATGTTACGCAAATTCTGGATTAATGGTGTTAAAAATTCAGTTTTCCCTCACAGCAATAAATCATAGGCTGTTTCTCAATGTGTGTTCTTCAGCGTTCTCGTGTTCTCGTATAACGTCATCATTGACCGCCAAAGTTCAGTTCCAAATCTGAAGACTGCAAGAACGGAGGACGCGTGAAAGTTCCCGGATGTGTTCTTGAAATCGAGGATGCGTTGATGCAGACAGCAAAAGAAATCGCTCGAGAAATCCCAGAAGTCATTGCGGCTGATTAAAGGAGGTGGGAAGCGTAGCATTTTATAGAGATATATTATTAAAGTTCAGAGATATAACTTATTTACCTCAGGAGTTTCCCTAAACGAGACGGTGAAAATAAACATTACCATGAAAATCTTAATAAAGGCATACACAAATTAAGGGTGTTTATTTACTGAAATTCATATTAAAATCTGTTTTATTTGTAATGTGCAACGTATATTTGTAAGGTTTTTTATGCATAGTATATGTTGTAAAAGGGGAAAAACTAACTCGTTGCATGAATGCTGTAATGTTTAAATAATATTCATTTAAAAACTTGTGAAAGTCACGTGACCATCAGGAAGATCACCGCATCTCATTTCTCAATGCGTTCTCTGTTCTCGCAGTCTCCCGAGTTTGTTCTTTCAAGGTAACTTGGCCAGAACGGTCTCCACATGAACATGAGTTTGTTCTCAGCGTTCTTGGAATTGAGAAACAGCCATGGTTTGAAATATATTGACTTTTTTATATATATTGACAATAATATTTCAGATTTTTGACTAAATAAATGCAGCCTTAGGGTGCTTTCACATCTGTAGTTTGCTTTATTTGGTCCGGACCAAGAGCAATAAATGATACATTGTAGCATTTTCTGCCGCCTTTGGGCCGCTTTCACACCACACTGATTGCTTTGGACCTAACCAGTTGAAAAGAACCAAAATGCATTCATGTGACAAAATCCACATCACTCATTGGCCAGATGTTGTTGCACATATTTCCGAAACTGCTTTTCGATTGGTCAGAATTTACATGCGGGAAAATGCCAATGATACTCCTCAACAAAATGTCACTTTTTCTATGGAGGGACGACTGCGCTGGCTGATTGTATCCCTGCTCATAGGAAACTATATAGTTTGTATACATCACTTTAGACAAACTATACATTTAGAGATTGAAACGCGGCTGTGGTTGGAAAACTATGTTTTAAGGCAGTGGTTCTAAAACTTTTTTCACCAAGTACCACCTCAGACAAAAATTGTCTCTCCAAGTACCACCATAATGGCCAGTATTGATATAAAGTAGCATAGCAGGCCTAATTAAGCAGCTGCAGCACTGCACAGTTAAAAAAAACCGAGGCAGATTAATTCCTATTATTAGGAATATGTATTATTGTCAGCCACTTTATACATTATAAATAGTTTAAACATTAACTGTGCTTGCAGACAAAAACAAAACCCAATATGTCAACATTTAAATTAGAATGTGCTTTTAAAAGTTAATTAAAAAGCAAAAAGAAAACTGCTGTACTTGTAAAGTATTAATGTATAGCATATTCATCAAAACCTGGAAATGTTGCTTAGACCTGATGAATATATAGGCTATATATATATATATATATATAGTTTTAATATTTTTGAAATGTTTGCAAGTTGCAATTTTGACGTTGCATGTACATATGACATATTTGTATATCTTTGAAATCTAAACTTGTATTTTAAATATATGATTTGGAATGACTTAAATTAGAAATTAGATCTGCTGCTCTTCATTTACAGTAGGCCTGTGTGTGTCAGAAAAGCGAGTGATTAAAGGCTTTACCAATTCATATGTGCAGTATTTCTTTGATCTGGTGCGAATGAGATCACATAAGTGAACCATAAAGTTCGCGATAACCGCACGCGACTACTGTTTTTTAGCAGACTCGTGTACGGTTCACGGTCCCTCCGTCTGTGCACACGAAGAATAACTTTAATTATATTCTACCTCTAAGCTTCAAGCATGGCAAAGTTGCTTGAGTCTACATTCTGTGTCTCGCGCCATTTAAATCACATCCAAATTAAATCTGAGGTAACAAACTAGCACACATTTAACACATTTGTAATAATTATTTTACCAGTGATGCAGCATGGGGAAATCCTGAGTTTGCAGTAACTGAAACGGCAACACAACAGCAGCGGTCTGCAGGAGGGCTTCTCTAGCGCGTGTGTATCTGCTCTGTAACGCTGTGCGCATCTTCCTCTGGTTCTGCACCAAGCAGACTGATTTTTAACATCTGATGATGCGATGCACTAAAGTAAACATTAAAAGCACTTTAGCATAATCGTACACTTCAGGGAACAGCCAATACTGTCTGATCACATGAGTCTCGGTGTTATCATACTCGTCAAAGGGTTAAAAGTGTGTTCATTTTATTCTTTTATTATTCAGCGATTCTTCCGCATACCACTGGAAGGAAGACCACGTAGCACTAGTGGTACCCATACCACAGTTTGAGAACCACTGTTTTAAGGCATTGCAAACGGCAAAGGTGCATTGTACGTCACTTCAGGATGAGGAGTGAATTAATTTAGCTAAACTGCGACATGGTCATCTTCCGGAAATATTACCAATGATCCATCAGGTAATGTTTTCCCCCTCTCTCCCTCTTTTGGTAAAGCGCTGTCAACAAATACTTTTCCTCCACATTGCATAATGCACAGAGCATCGGCCTACGGCAGCTGGATTAGTCCAAAAAGGCGCAGTACTTTTTGCGATTGGGTCTGTTTAAATTCGGACCATGTTCTCACCACAAACAAACTGCTGCAGGGTGAGGTCTTCAAGGAGGTCTCGGTATGCTTTTTTGGTCCGCTTTTGGTGCGCACTAGAGTACGATTGCTACATTCACACCTGCCCAAACGAACCGTACCAAAATGGAAAACGAACTCTAGTGTGATTCAACCGAACTAAATAAGGCAGGTGTGAAAGCACCCTTAGTGAGCATAAAATAAAATACAATACTTTTGAATAGAAGTGTAGGTTTTCAAAGGTAAATCTTCTAAAATGCTTGTTTTTCCGCCTGTTTTCTGCAGCGCTGTGTGTGAGTTTGTGTGTGACCTCATCTACAACATCACCATGAGCCGAATACACACGTCCATCCAAGGACTCGTCTTCCAGGCTGTACTGAAACAGGATATTGCATTCTTCGATAAAGCTACCACAGGTAAAACGGCAGTGCGGGTTTTTGTGCATTTTATAGAGGTCAACTAAAATGGGTTTTTAAGCTGATACGTCTGTCCAATTTAAATTTTTTTCCCTCTTCATCTAATAAAATTTTACAGATGACCTATTATACCCCTTTTTACAAGATGTCAGAAAAGTCTCTAATGTTGTTTTGGTGACTGTCACTTTAAATTCAAATGAGATTGTGCTCTTTTCAAAAAGGGGCGGAGCTATGAATGCTATAAATCTGTCAATATAGCTGCAGATTTAAAACTCCATTGATGAATAGCTGCTTCTCACTCAGGACTGTTTATGCTAATGAGGAAAAGATCGTCTCTAATGGGACTTTAATTAATTATGTTTATTGTTTTAATCTTTGACCAGCATTAAATCATACATATTGCTGAGGCTAGTTGTTGTAAACATTGCACTGTTACTGATTTTTTGTTCAGGGGACATCGTGTCTCGCATCACCACCGACACAAACACCATGAGTGAGTCTCTGAGTGAGAAGCTGAGTCTGTTGATGTGGTACTTCATGCGGGTCATTTTCCTCTTCGGCTCCATGTTAATGCTCTCCACCAGACTCTGCTGCTTCACTCTGCTCGGCCTCCCCGTCATCTGGATCATCCCAGAGATTTTTGGACAGTTTTACCAGGTCAGATTGAAATTTCTTCAAATCTTTTGTCAATCAATTAAATCAATTGTCTTTTGTGTGACAATACAGAGAGAAACAAAACCGTATCGTCCATTATTAATTCCTTCCACAATCCACTTAGGGCCTGATCACACTGAATGCATTTTTTGTTGATTATTATTTAGAAAGGGCTACTTTTTATTCATACTTTGAGTAATATTTACAACAGATACTTTTACTCTACTTGCACTACATTTTTAGGCGAGTAATGGTACTTTAACTTAAGTATGGTTTTTCAGTACTTAATCAACCACTGGAGACGACAGACGGTGTGCATTTAAAAATTCACTTACTTTTAATTTCAGAATTATTTAGACTTCTGCGTTTGATGACATGCAGTTGTTTCAAGTGCTATTATATTATTATATCTATTTATTCTATATATATATATATATATATATATATATATATATATATATATATATATATATATATATTATATTTGAAATGAAATCATTCACTTTGATTGGAATAATCGTGTAGAGGAGTGGATCAAAGAAATTGCAAGTGTAAATAAATAAGATAGAGCAAAGATAAAAGTGAAATAAGTAGTCAGATATTCAGGTACAGTAATAGCTGCTAATACCTGCAGCCTCTCCACGATGGAGGTCCAGTCTTTTCTAGCCTCCGGCGCCTAGACTGCAGCTCTGCACAAGAGGTTTGGCCAGAGGAGAAATGGTCGTGGCCAACTGAGCCTGGTTTCTCTTCTGGTTTCTTTTTTCCTTCACTTTCGTCAATTGGTGAAGTTTGTTCCTCACCACTGTCGCCATTTGCTTGCATGGTTCGGGACTTGTGGAGCTGCGCATCGATGGATTTTCTCTTCAGTGTTTGGACCAATGACTGTATAAAATATGGACTTTGCGACAGCGTCATTTTCCATTAAACGATGTGAAGGAAAAAATGCCTCGTGACGGGCACAAACTGAAACGAAAAGACTGCTGAAATTGAAGCCTTGGCATGAGCAGAAGGGCTGCCTGATGGAGCTAGAGGAGGAGCTGCGGAATCGAACTTCCAACCAAACGCTTGTACTTCAAATCAACCACGCCCCCCGAACTTCTCACTTGACCACCTGTGTCTGGACTATAACAAAGGCTCGCTAATGTACTCTTTGCGTTTACATAATAGCCTGCGTTTGCTGTTTTATCAACACAAATGGTTGTAATAACGTTCACTAAGGTGAGGTTTTATATAACGAATATTTAATCGCGCCAGCTCGGGCCGGATGCCTATGGACTTACTGCCTGAGTCAATCGGGCCAGATGCGGCGGCCATTAGTGAGCCGAGGCTGCCGCATCCAAGCCAGATCGGCCCGCGAGTAATGTGCGCGAGTAGGTACAGCAGACGGAGTCAGGCCGAGGGGTAAGTCTCCGGCAGGCGAGAGTCTAGCTGGAACTAGCCCAAGTGTATTTTGCTATCTGGGTGGTTAGGCGTGTATCAGCAAACTGATAAAGCCCTGACCTTACCAAATAAACAGTGTTCCACCAGATCCTCACTTACTGCTCAAAACGTACTCTTTACAAAAATGAAGATCTGCACCTATATCCGTTGATAACCAGTGCCTTAACTGACCAGAACCATCTTCGAAACATTTTATTGCAAGTGTAATACATTTTTTTATTTTGGTCTCATGTCTCCTTCATTAACACGGAGGAGGCGGGCTTGTACTGCAGCCAACCCCCAGGGGGCGATCTAACGGCCAAGACCTTCACTCATAAGCAGGTGTGCGGCACACTTGGTTTGGGCTTTAAGGAGTGAAAATTAAACCACACTGAACTGAACTAAACTGAACTTTAACTCTGAAAACTGGGCTGACACAGTTTACTGTAATCTTGTATGATAAGCTGCTTTGACACGTAAAAGCACTATAGAGATAAAGATGAATTGAATTGAATTAATACAATACGATATTATCATTATATTTTGCCTCTGATTATGATAGATTACAATATCAGCGATATATCACAAGCAAACCATCCACAATATATAATGATATTTATAAATGGAGGAAAAATGCATAAGATTTATTTTATTAACAGCACATATATTTTGTAGAGGGCGACACCGTGGCTCAGTGCTACTGTCGCCTCACAGCAAGAAGGTTGCTGGTTTGAGCCCCAGCTGGGCCAGTTGGCATTTCTGTGTGGAGTTTGCATGTTCTCCCCGTGTTGGCGTGGGTTTCCTCCGGGTGCTCCGGTTTCCCCCACAGTCCAAACACATGCAATTGAATTAAATAAACGAAATTACCCGTAGTGTATGAGTGTGAATGAGTGTGTGTGGATGTTTCCCAGTACTGGGTTGCAGCTGGAAGGGCATCCACTGTTTAAAACATATGCTGGATAAGTTAGCGGATCATTCTGCTCTGGTGATCCTAGATTTATAAAGGGTCTAAGCCGAAGGAAAATGAATGAATGAGTGATGAATATTTTTTAGAATTGCAACATTAATATGTATTCGATCTGACATTACGTATTATGTACTGTCGCATAAGTGGTAGATGGTAGCAGTGCAAGGCTGATGAATTAGTTCAGATCTTTTGTACCTTTAAATAAATATCGATATTTGGCTACATCATTAATGGATCGCAGGTGGAATTATCACAATAAACCAGCATCGATATTTTGTCCTGGCGTTATTATTGAATAATCGAACATAATGTAAAATAACACTGTGCTTTCTTTATTGCTGATCGACTATAATAATAATACAAACATTGCATATATCTTGCAATGTGACTATTGCGAATGCACACATTGCGATATCGATGCTGAAATTATATTTTGTGCAGCCCTATTTATTATACCAATTTTCCTACAGAAACTTTCGGCGCAAGTGCAAGATTCTTTGGCCAAGGCTAATGAAGTTGCTACAGAAACCTTTTCTTCCATGAAGACAGTGAGGAGCTTTGCTAATGAGGATGGAGAAACTGAGAGATACAGAAAGTGCTTAGAGGACACCTTTGCACTGAACAAAGTGGAAGCCGCTGCTTATGCTGTATCAACATGGACTAATAGCGTAAGTCCCACCACCGCTTTATTCACTGCACATTTGACCAGATCTGTACAGTATACAAATTCTATATCATACAGAAATGTTAGGTCAATTCTGTAGTGAATATATGCTTTCTAGAACAAATGCTTTAGAAGAAGTGCATTGCATATAGAGTGCATTAGTGCCACCCACTTTTTCAGTAATGTTAATTTGTTTGTTTTTTACATAGGAATTTTTTCCTAATCTTTGTTAGTTTTTAAGTCAAGCAGCTTTGAGGAGAATCCCAACATTACGCAATTTAGATTTAAAGCAAACAATTATTAAACATAGTAGGGGTGTGAACCTACACTGGTCTCACGGTTCGGTTCGGTTACAATTATCATGCCATTAAATCGGTTCAATTAGATATCTCGATGCATCACGGTGCATTGACGATGCTTTCCATACATAATTAGATTTTTTCTACACAACACAAATTTTTTTTTTTATTAAAATCTATAAATACATATAAATACATGTTGATATATATTTATATATTATTTGTAATACAATTTTGTCCTTTAATACAAGCAATAAAATATATGAACAGTAGCTTTAATTTTACCTGCTCAAAGTACACTCTTATTTAATGTTTCAAACAAAACTCCAATACATGCACAGAACAACATGAGCGTTTATAGCTAATAAAACTAATGTAAATATTATCCCGCTTGCTTTTTGAGCACTGGCAAGTTCTGACACCCCTATGATTGGACAGAGAGTTTTCTCTCCATCTCCATCTCTGCCTCTCTAGTGATCAGATGTTTTTTCCAGTTTTGGTGAGCCTGTGTGAATTGTAGCCTTAGTTTCCTGCTCTTCGCTGACAGGAGTGGCATTCGGTGTGGTCTTCTGCTGCTGTAGCCCATCTGCCTCAAGGTTGGACAAGTTGTCCATTTCAGAAATGCTCTTCTGCATACCTCAGTTGTAATGAGTGGTTATTTGAGTTACTGTTGCCTTTCCATCAGCTCCCAACCATCTCTAGAGATTCCCTAATGCCTAAACCCTAGAGATGGTTGTGCGTGAAAATCCCAGTAGATCAGCAGTTTCTGAATTCTCAGACCAGCCGGTCTGGCACCAACAACCATGCCACTTTCAAAATCACTTAAATCACCTTTTTTTCCCTATTCCGATGCTCTGTTTGAACAGCAGCAGATCGTCTTGACCATGTCTACATGCCTAAATGCATTGAGTTGCTGCCATGTGATTAGCTGATAAAAAAATTGCGTTAACGAGCAGTTATACAGGTGTACCTAATAAAGTGGCAGGTGGGCGTATAAACATTGTACTCTAATATAGTTCCTGTTTGTAATCAAATGTGCATTTTTCAGATGTCCAGTCTGGCTTTGAAGGTCAGTATTTTATACTACGGAGGACGGCTTGTGACAGGAAGTGATGTCAGCAGTGGTGATCTGGTGTCCTTTGTCCTCTACGAGCTTCAGTTCACATCAGCTGTGGAGGTAAAACTTCAAATACCCTCTGTTTGACCAGAATTCATCACTGCTTAAACAAGGAAATGCTCATAACATTGTTGCGGTGACGTTTGCATGGAAAGCATCACTCATATATGTATTAAACCAATGCACAGGTTCTGATGTCTTACTGGCCACATGTAAAAAAAGCGGTCGGAGCTTCAGAAAAGATCTTTGAGTATGTGGATAGAAAGCCTGATGTTCCTCCAGATGGATCACTCGCTCCGAAGACTCTGAAAGGACATGTGCAGTTCAGAAATATCACATTTGCTTATCCAAAGCGTCCAGACACAAATGTGCTGAAGGTATTTACTAAAAAACCAGTTGGGAACATCTTATTTTACAGTGTCCCTAAAATTATTATTAACAACATGCTTTTATTATAGGGTTAAGGGGCACCTGTTATGCAAAAATCACTTTTATAGGGAGATTAAAGTTATGTGTCAGCAGTGTGTGAATATAGCCAGACTCTAATGGTAAAAATAAACAAATTATATTTTTTTATATTCACACTTCTGCAGAAACACTTTGAATTACATTATCCCTTTGTCAAAGTGTTCAGATTAATATAATGTTATGATAAATTACTGTGCTTTTTACTTAAAATGATTTGTTGTTGGTCATTCTAGAGCGTTTCTCTTGAGCTGAAAGCGGGCCAGATCACTGCACTCGTGGGTCCATCAGGTTCAGGAAAAACCACAGTTGTGAGTTTGCTGGAGAGATTTTACCAGCCTCAAAACGGGGAGATTTTATTGGACCACAAGCCTCTGCTGAGCTATAAGGACCAATATCTGCACAAGAAGGTAATCTTGTTTGTTTATATATGGACCCTTTTCACATTTCTGGGTTTCTCAGCAATGGAAGTTGTCATTGCTGGGTTAAAGGTGCAGTATGTAAGTTTGACAACCGGTGGTTGAACTAGGTATTGCACTCCTGGATCAAAACAAATGCAAGCACGGGTTGCCAGATTGAGTACAGGAACAAGTGATTTACACTGTGTTCAAAATAAAAGCACCGACACGCGATAGAGGGAATATTCTCCAAATTAAAAGGAGTTTTGGTTCTAACCAACACTTCGAATTGATATATAAGAAACAGCTTCTATTTCTCACAGCTGAACAACAGAAACCTATGACCGTGATCACCTCAGGTAAACCTTGTGTGTTTTATTCAGTGCTAAATGCTAACAATGTGAGTTTTAATGCCATTTTACATGACATGTATTGCCATATACTGAAAGCAGCAGCAGATAGTTCACCTCAGATCTTAAAAATACAATAAACTGTTTGAAATTGAACTTTAGAACTAAACACATATGAGTGATTCAGCATCTACATTTAATGATGTTAAAGAGGGTTAACATGTATTAAACAGATTAAAAGTCTTGTGAGTGAGTGCATATTCTGTGCTTCTGAAAGACTGTATTTAAATTTCTGTCGTGTTTCGTCTGGTGCAAACAGCCAAATTGCTCATCACTGCGTATCTCGTCACAAAGCATGTTTATAGGACACGCGGTTACAATGTAACCTGCTCTTGCCTAATGTTTACGTTTGTAATATTTATATAATTTGCTAATTTAAAACCTCATGTGAAACTGAATCCGTCTCATTTCGAGGTCTGATACTGTCCACTGACAGTCGCATTTCGGTCACAGACGCATGTTTTCAGAGTCTTTCTGAGTGAATGAATGAAATACGCTGTTTTCCAACAAGGCCACCCGGGGTGCTGAAATATAGTTAGCTAAACTGGCATTGTGCGGGTTAAATTTACCTAAACAAAGACAGCGTTCCGGCACGGAAAAAACATTTTCAAAGCAGAATATTTGACCTCAGCATTGATTTTTAGTTAAACATGTATGTTCACTTGGGATGTTTCTTAAATATCTGCACACATATGGTATTTTTATGCTTTAGAAAAGTCAAAAACTCACATATACAGCACCTTTAACTTATGGCAGAGTACAACAAATACATTTTTTGCATTTCTATTTGCTCAAATAATAAAAGAAAAACTCCACAATAGTGTTATCAAGACTTTCAGAAAAGGAAAAAAATGTGTGTGACTGATAATGGTGGCCAGAAAAGAAAACAACGTCAAATGTTGTTGTCACGATACTGGAATTTGACACCAATCTATACTGAAGTTTTAAAAACGTGCATTTCCCGCTAACATTTGAGCGTTGTTGAGCATGTTCTTAAACAGCACTGATTTGCCATTGTGTTCACATGCTCAACAGAAATTACTGTGATTGGCCATAAAGGTCATCAGTTCACCGAACTCACCGCTGTTGACTGAGTGTAAACACAGATACAGACACTGGAGCGATTTAAAGCTGTGAAGATCAGCTGATCTGTTTATAAGCTGACATAAGAGCGATCAGCTGATGAATCGACTGATCTTCGCTGCTTTAAAACATAAAAAACATTTAAGGATTACTTTAATTGCTGATGATCATTAAATGCGTCATAACTGTCTTGTGAAAAGGGTCCATGCTAATATGTGCATATGACAGATGACTGACAGGGTTTGTTTGCTCTTCTTTTTCAGATTAGTGTGGTTTCACAGGAGCCGGTTCTGTTTGCTCGCTCAGTGCGCGAAAACATCAAATACGGCAAAGAAAATGCCACAGATGAAGAAATATATGCTGCTGCCAAGCTGGCTAATGCAGACGACTTCATTTCCAGTTTACCCAAAGGATACGATACTGGTTAGTATTTGCATATATACTGTACTGTTAAACATGAAATTTTGTGAACTTTTAATTATTTTAAGTGCTGTTTAATGGAGAGAAGTTTTAATAACTAATCTCTAATAACTTTTTTTTTGTCTTTGCCATGATGACAGTACATGATAATTTGGTGAAAGATACTAGTATTCAGCTAAAAGTGACATGTAAGGGCTTAACTGGGCTGATTAGGTTAACTAGGCAGGTTAGGTTAATTAGGCAGGTCACTGTATGCTGTTTGCATTCACGAGGGCAAAATGATTACAAATAAATACATTGAAAAATGTATTTCGGTTCACGGTTTGGTTCGATTATGATTATCATGCTATCGATTCGTTTCAATTAGATATCTCGGTGCATCATGGTGTATTGTCGATGCTTTCCATACACAGTTTTATATTTTCTTCACAGCACAGCAATTCTTGTATTAGGATGTATAAATATATTTATATACTATTTGTAATACAATTTTGTCCTTTAAAACAAACAGTCAGATATATAAACTGTGCCTTTAAACAACACAAGCATTTATAGCAAATAAACAAATATAAATATCCTGCTCGCTTTCTGATCCTTGTCTAGCAAGTGCTTTCTTTCACCCCTTTGATTGGTCATGCGCTCAACTGAAAGGGCTGCGATTGGCTCTACGAACTGGCGCTTTTTACAGATGAGTAAAACCTGGTGTAAACACCGATAAACGACAGAGGCGATCACAGCTGATCCATAATATATGCAGTGGAGAAAACCCTGTTGACTTGCGCTCGTGTCTATATCCAGAAGTATTGTTGTAATAGCCGAGAGGAGAGGAGAAATGATGCCAGCAGGTCAAATGGGCCACAGTTCGAGAGTGTGTTTGTGTGATAGAGAGTGAGATGGAGTACTTTCATTCTCTCAATCGCAGTGAAATGGGGACTTCTGCTGTAGGTGTCAGTGAAAGACTGTCCAGCAAACACACATGCATTGTGAACAGCTTCTGCGCTTTTAAGTAGTTGGAGCATTGTAAATACTTGCGCTCGCCTCCCTCGCCATAGTAGCCTACGGCGACATAGCGCATATAAGATAAATGACGTCAGTACATAATAACCGGTTATGATTATTACTGAATCGATACCAAAACTGAACAATTAATTTACATTGTTAATTAATTTACAATTAACACCCCTAAGACTAAAATAATGTCCTTAAGGATGCATAATCGAATAATTGTCCCAGTTTTTGGTAATCTAATAATGCATAGTAGCACAAAAAACACTTGATGATTAACAACGAAATCATTTCTATTACCATAAATACCTACTGTGTCAGCTAACGTGATATAAATATTAAAAATACACTA
>CAIGQZ010033112.1:33864629-33909589 GCA_903798205.1 Danio tinwini
ATATATATATATATATATATATATATATATATATATATATATATATAAAAAATAAAAATGCTAAATTAAAAATAAAATTACCAAGATAGTACTGTCACATTAAAGTCATGAATCAAAGTCAAAAGGATCCAATGCAAGTAAGAGTTTATAATTACAATAAAGAGTGCAACGGATAAGTCAACAGTGTGCGATAACAGTCAATAGCAGCCAAGTCAATAGCAGCGTGGACGAAAATCTTAGACACTGAATCACAACAGGAACATCTAGCAGTCCAGCCCAAGCCGATCCTGACAAGACACAGAGAGATAATGAAAACAGAGTAACGAACTGACAATGATGTCCTGGTTTTTCCGGTGTTAAATAGGTGAGCTAAGTGCCATCAGCTGGAACTGCTGATAGTCCCGCTGATCATGTGATGTAAACAAAACACGCATTGGAGCACATGGAAGCTACAACACAAACCCATGTGACAACAATAAACACGAATAGACAGAGCGCATGCTCCTGACAACCGTAACAAATATGAAAAACTGCTTAATCGAGCAATTAATTTACTAAGCTAGCAACAAGTGCTGTGTAAAATTTATGCGTAAACATGGAATATCGCATAAAAGACGTGCGAATAAAGCAGCGCTTCTCTTGTCAAAGAGAACAAAATCATCACTTTCTGATTAACTGCCGCCAAATATCAAAAATAAAAATGGCTCAAGTGTGCTTTGCTAAAGTCCTCTTCTGATTGTAATGTAAAGTGTAATGTGTGTTCAGGTGTACAGCGCTCTGAGGAAGGAGCTGCAGAGCTGCACGGTTCTGCTCATCTCTCACAGACTAAGCGGAGTAGAAAACGCAGATCACATCCTCTTCCTGCGAGAAGGAGAGCTGGTGGAGGAGGGAAACCATCAGCAGCTGCTGGACAAACAGGGATTCTACGCTGAGTTCGTCAAACAGCAAAATACAGCCATCCATCGCAATGCAGACGATGGTACAAACAGCAGCCAGTGATTAAAAAAAAAGCTGCATTCAGTCTCTGCTGTCCTGAAATCACATCACACCGTTTATTCAACATTAGTATGTACAGTTGAAGTCAGAATTATTAGCTCTTCTGTATATTCATTTCCACATTTTCTGTTTAAATGGAGAGATTTTACTCTACATATTTCTTAAGATAATAGTTTTAATAACTCATTTCTAATAACTGATTTCTTTTATCTTTGCCATGATGACAGTGCATAATATCTGACTAGATCATTTTCAAGACACTTCTATACAGCTTAAAGTGACATTTAAATGCTTAACTAGGTTAATCGGTTATCACGCTCATTTTCAGCAGTTTCATTCTGTTTTTCTGTGCTCAAAACAGTAGCTGGAGTAGATTTACGGGACTCACCGGCTGTATGCTGTGAGGGTCCACAATAAAGCGGTCCTGTGTGATCTGGCAGTTCTGGTTGAATTGCAAGTAACATTGTTTCAAGAACTGCAATCTTTTGTAGAAGTATGTGGCAGTTTGTGCAGCAGTGACTAGGGCCAGACGGAATCTGCTGAAGTTTTTTGCCATTTCTGCTGAGAATTTTGGTCAAAATCTGCGGATTTCTGCTGAATTATTTTGGGAGTATCATAACTAAAACTTTAATGTGTGAAATTAAAAATAATATTTTAACTTTTATTTAAAGTTTAAAATGCAAATCCAATTAGATTCACTTTATTTGGTAAACAAAGCAAGTCTGTCATATAATTTATCTACTAAAAGGCAGAAAATATTACTGTACAAATTGTATTGTACATAAATCAAATAAACATTTTCATATTAGTCAATAATATTACTGAAATTAATGTAAAATCTTAATAAACTTAGATTTACAAACATTTACTCAAGTAAATAAACAGAATTAATGATGGGCTAAAAATCTGCAGAATTCTGTGGAAAATCTGCGGAATTCTGTGGAAAATCTGCGGAATTCTGTGGAAAATCTGCAGAATTCTGTGGAAAATCTGCGGAATTCTGTGGAAAATCTGTGGAATTTTGTGGAAAATCTGCAGAATTCTGTGGAAAATCTGCGGAATTCTGTGGAAAATCGCGCACATTCCATGTGGGCCTAGCAGTGAGATTCTGAATTAATCCGATCCAGAGGCATTTTCACAGCCGTGTTTTCCCGTCTCAGGAATGTAAGCAGCTGGTAGCGGGAGGATTGTTTAGTCGAGAATTCCCCTCTTGTTAGTAAAGCTATATTCCAGAACGTTTGTAGATTCGATGTTGATCTTCAAGCTGTGTCGTTTGAGCGCTGTGCTGATAGGCTCAAGTTAAAATTAGAGTATAAAACATAAAAGCAAGAGTGCAAAGAGCGGAGCAGTAGGCAAAGACATCCGAACAGTATCAAAGCAGGAAGTTATGTTAAATATGTGGGAAATATTTAAATGAGAATAAACAAATCACAGGAGGGACATTCATTCTGACTTCATCTTCATACTGTCATGATGACAGTACATTTTATTTTACTAGATAATTTTCAAGATACTAGTATTCAGCTTAAAGTGACATTAAAAGGCTTAACTAGGTTAATTAGGCAAGTTAGGGTAATTTGGCAAGTCATTGTATATAACGATGGTCTGTTCTGTAGACAATTTAAAACAATATGTTGCTTAAGGGGGCTAATAAATTTGACCTCAAAATGGTTTTTAAAAAAATTTAAAACTGCTTTTATTCTAGCCGAAATAAAACAATTAAGACTTTCTCCAGAAGATAAAATATTATCAGACATACTGTAAAAAATTCCTTGCTCTGTTAAACATCATTTGGGAAATATTTAAAAAAGAAAAAACAATGCACTAGAAGGCTAATACAGTAATTCTGACTTCATCTGTATTTCTGCTGTTTGTTTTCACACTAGTGTTTTTAAATTAGGTGTAAATATCAGTAAAACAATCTCACTAAAATACACCTGCATTTGCCCTCCTGTGAGATTTAAATTATATTTTAGTTGACATTTAGTTAAAGTGCTGTTTAACAGAGAAGATTTTAAACATAATATATATTTTATATTGGCAGGGACAGTGTACATTAATTAGCATTTCTGCAAATGCACAAGAATTTGCACAACCTAAAAACAATGCAAACATTATACAATCAATCAAACATAGTTAAGAAGCACTAAAATAAACATGGTTATGTAGATATTAATAAAAAAAATGTATTTCTAAAAACTGATTTCTTTTATTTTTGCCATGATGACAGTACACCAGATTTGACTGGACATTTTAAAGATACTAGTATTCAGCTTAAAGTGACATTAACGGCTTAACTAGGTTAAAGATTCATTAATTATGCAAGTCACACTAGTTTGTTGTATAGCATTCAGAAAAGCTAAATCTTAGAGGCTAATAATAGTATTAATAGTACTAATAATAGGCTAACAGTAATAACTTAAAAGCTAATAATTTTGTCTGTATATCTATTTTTTTCTGTACTTCCAACTTAAAAAAAATTGTTTATTAAAAATTTGCATATTTGCATATATTTGTTATAATATGTAAAAAATATGACTTATTGTAAATGAAAATCTGACTTATTGTTCCCAATTTAGATTAATGTGCACTATTTGAGCGTAGCAGTCATTTTTAGTGAAGTCCGAAACCAAAGTGGACGTTATGAAGTGTACTCAATCAATTCCACAATGCACAGTAACAACAGGTCTATGGGATCAAAATCCTGCCAAATGTATCGCGGTCACAGATATGAAAATTAATTTCATCATTTTCTTCCGCTTATCCGGGGACGGGTCGCAGGGGAAGCAGTCTCAGAAGAGAACCACAGACTTCCTTCTCCCCAGACATATCCTCCAGCTCCTCCAGGGGGATCCCAAGGCGTTCCTAGGAGGCATCCGAAACAGATGCCCGAGCCACCTCAGCTGACTTCTCTCAGTGTGGAGGAGCAGCGGCTTTACTCCAAGCTCCTCCCAGGTGACAGAGCTCCTCGCCCTATTTATAAGTGTGCGCCCTGCCACCCTGCAAAGGAAACTCATTTCTGACGCTTGTATCCGTGTCCTTTCGGTTATGACCCAAAGCTCATAACCATAGGTGATTGTAGGAACATAGATTGACCTGTAAATCGAGAGCTTTGCCTTTTGGCTCAGCTCCTTCTTAACTACAACAGACTGATACATTGACCGCATTACTGCTGCCGCTGCACTAATCCGACTGTCAGGCTCATGTTCTATCTTTCCCTCAACCATGAACAAAACCACAACATACTTGAACTCCTTTGAGCTGGAGCCAAGAGCCAGGGATCGAAAAATAATAAGGCTAAATCAAAAAATTGACATTGTGTGTAAAATTATAACTTGCAAAGGCAAAAACAAAATGCATAATAAGACAACGGGGTTTCGTACCGAAAGATATTGAGCGCCAATCAAAAATCTGGTACGATTATGCGTCGGTTAAGGACAGGTTTGATGGTTTGGGTGGGTTTAAGGGTGGGTTAAGGTGTAAGAGATGGACAACAGTGTAATTAAAGATGTAATTACAGAAATTAATTACATATGTAATCACATGCAGGTATTTAATCAATTCTGTTTTGTGCAATGTATTTCTAAGCGCGTTTCATTTTTGATTCACGCTTTTTTTTTTATTATGTAACCTCGTTTTTAATTGGGCATTTAGTTTTCGCAGTTGCCTGTTATAATTTTACACGGGATGTCAGTTTTTTTATGTACTCTTATCATTTTCCGATCTGCGACCGCAATACATCCTTGCGAGAGCTTCATCCCATAAACAGCTCATGTACACTCACTGCTCGAAAATCCCCTTAATGAGTCGTAACAGTTTGCATGCCAAATTAATTTTTGCGTCTGACCACAAGATGCCGTCTAACATGCAATCCTCAGTGAATAAAAAAAACAAATACAAAAGATTTTAGTTAATTAAAATAACATTTGTATTCTTGACAGAAATCAGAAGTCTTTGTTACATTACTAATAGACAGCTCGATAACTATCACAGGCTCTGACCAGAAAGTTGTTTGAAATTGAACAGCTGCGTACGAAGGTTAACGAGAATTATTTACATTATTTATGAAATTACACATTAAATTGTATTTTATTAACCTCTATCCCTACCCTAAACCTAAACCCAACCATCACAGTAATGTAAAAACAGTAATTATACAGAGTAATATTCATATCATTTATTAAATTAACCATTCGGTTGTATTTTATTAACGCCTACCCCGACCCTAAACCCTACTCTCACAGTAATGTAAAAATAGTGCTTATTGCTGTAGAGAGTGTCACAAAAATTATGCTATAATGATGTGCGTATCTGCAGCTGTATCCCTTCTAGACAGTCTCAGGGATGTGCTTCAAATGATCTATACAAGTAATTCTTTGTGCTTTACTACATTATGAAATCAATGTTATGTTTGGTTCCACTTTAAATTAAGTGGCCTTAAATACTATGTACCTGCATAAAAAGATAAATACAATGTACTTACCGTGTTCATAATATATTGCAGAACACTTCTGGGGTGATTATGGGTCGGTTAGGGACATGTTTGATGGTATGGGTAGGTTTAGGGTTGGATTAAGGTGTAAAAGATGGACAACAGTGTAATTAAAGATGTAATAACATGCAGGTATTTAATCAATTCTGTTTTGTGCAGTGTATTTCTAAGCGCGTTTCATTTTTCGATACGTAACCTCATTGCTTCGTATTGTGCGTTTAGTTTTCGCTGTTGCGCGTTATAATTTTACTCGCGATGGCAAATTTTAAATTTACTTTTATTATTTTTCAATCAGCGACCACAATATGTTTGGTGGAATTTTGATCCCATATACAGCCCATGTACACTCACAGCTAGAAAATCCCTATAATGCACTGTAACAGTTTGCGTGCCAAATGAATTTCCGTGTCTCACCACAAGATGGCGTCTAATGCACAATCCTCACTGAATAGATTAAAAATACACAAAAAATTTAAGTAACATTTGTATACATGAAAGAAATCAAAAGTCTTCGTTTCATTACTAATAGACAGTTTGATAAGAATTGAATAACTATCGAAGGGTCTGAACAGGACGTTGAAAATCGTCTCAGGGATGTGCTTCAAGTAATCCATATACAAGTAATCCTTTGTGCTTTACTTTAATCCACCATGAAAACATTGCTATGCTTCAACACAGGCTTGTTGTGGAGACGTACCCCTGTCTACATTTCTGCCTTTTGCCTTAAAATGAATGGATGGGGTGGTATGACTGACCGACGCATTCTGTTCCATTTTGCTCTATCAGCTGACTGCTTACCTCCGTAGCGACGGCTTTTCCGGTGTTACCAGTTTGCCCAGTAGCTTGCCATGTAAGCCAATAGACTTGGGACACAGAGCGGAGTTGACCACGACAACAAGGTTCGAGTTCATTGAAGAACAGTTCTAGAAAGTAAAACAAAAATAAAAAATAAATCAAAACGTGGTGAAATCATGCGGCTGTGACGACTTTTCTTTTTCTAGATTGCTTAAAAAGATTGGTGATTCAGTTACTGTACGTTCACACCGAAAGAAGCGAGAGCGTCAAAGGTCGCTCTGGCCGCCCTGATGACAACGCTGTCTGCCTTCAGCTCCAGCGGCGAGAGCGTCAAAATTCGCTACATTGATCTCGTATTTAAAAGAGCCGTTGCAACATATCAGCAAATCACTTACATTCCCACATAAAACATGCTTTCTAGCGTGAAGATGTTGCACATTTATTATCAAATTCATTTAACTATGGAAGATCTAGTTGCATGTGGTGTGGCTTTGCTCCACTTAATTATCCTATATGTCCATATGCCTGAAATACTCTGAAGCATACAGTTTTGTATTGTCGCGTGAGATTCCCGCTTTTTTAAAGAAAAAATATATATAACATTGATGCACATCAGTAACTCGCCAGTAACTTTTTAATGTTTGTTCCTGTAAGAAAAACATTGCAAATAATTGGAAATCCGGCGACCGTAATATTAAAACTCTTGGGAACAATTGTGGTCGGAACCAAAGTTCACAGTGACTGTGTTCTTTGGACTCCTCTCAAGCGGTGGACTTCTACATTCTGATTGCTTGCTGCCGAACTGCGTCACAGCTCATTACCATAAAGTTGACTTGATTTCAACTCTCCTCGACGCCCACACCGGCGAAAACGCGCCGCGCTGCTCCTCGCCGATTATCGCCGCCGGCTCCCATTGAAAATGAATGACTTCCGGCTACTTTGACGCTCTTGCCGCTTTCGGTGTGAACGTACGGTTAGTCAGTCGGTCGACAGCAAGCTGGCCTGGTCGGCTGAAATGTATATTGCGCCCTCTGGTGGATTTACATGAGAAGAGGATGCGCAAGAGAAATCTGAGATTATCAAAACGCGTACACAGCAGCCTCTGTTGGATTTGCAAAAACTGCAAGCAGAAGTATCTCCGGTTACGTATTGCGATGTCCACAGAAACGTAGACCTGGGTACGTATCCGCCATGAGCCTGGGTTATGTTTAGTTCCACTTTATATTAAGTGGCCTTAACTATTATGTACTTGCATCAAAAAATAAATACAATGTACTTACCATGTTCATAATATATTGCAGAACACTTGTGGAGCGATTATGGGTCGGTTTAGTGGTATGGGTGGGTTTAAGGATGGGTTTAGGTGTAAGAGATGGTCAACAGTGTAATTAAAGATGTAATTACAGAAAAATCTTACAGATGTAATTACTTGAATGTATTTAATCAATCATAAGTACAACGTAAAACATGTATTTACACAATAATTACAAATTCAGTGTAAGTACATATTAGAAAAGGCCACTTAATATAAAGTGGAACCTTCCAGATCTCGAAAGGTTCTTATTGTATTCCCTACAGTGCAGTAATATTAAACATATGTCTGTAATATTGCTTTGGGAAACTGGTTTGGTGTTTTTGGGGTTATTTATGGTCTGCTTAGTGTAATTTGTTCATTGTATGAAGTTTGCCTTAAATATTGCATGAGGAGAATAATGTCATTTTATTGCACACACTTTAAAAACAAATGCTTCACTGATTATTTTACAGGTTAATGGAAGTTTCTGTCATATGAGACAGGAAAAATATAAACAGTATGCAAGAGGATCCATTAGAAATGTATTATATGCCCACTAAATCACACGTTTAAAGCTTTTCCCAACAGGCTGTTCAATTAGTATGTCATTTTCCATGGTTATGGTATTTTTGTTCTGAACTTTTGCTTTGCTCGTACAAAGGTAGCGCTATGCAAAGCAATAATAAAGATATTTTTAATATTTAGCTTTTTTTCTGTGGTTGATATTCATGCTGTAAATAAACAGTGCTTTATAATGTTTATAGTGTTATTGTATGCTTAAGTAGCTCATTTGTTTGCTTTCTTAAGAGCTAGATGTCGATTTTAAATAGCATTGACATGTTATGTGTTTTACTTTTTTCGTTTTGTTTGTTTAATAATGTCATTTATGAATATTTTTGCTTTTACTACTTTTCTTTAGCACAACATGGAACCCTTGGCATTGTTTATTATAGTCCTTTGAAAAAAAATTAGATAAAATAAGTCAAGATAAAAACTAAAAATAAAATACGGAGACAGGAAATTGATTCAAAGCTGTTTATTGATTAATTTGCATAATGCAAAAAAAAATTCCGCAACGCAGTGGTGTAGTAGGTAGTGCTGTCGCCTCACAGCAAGAAGGTCACTGGTTCGAGTCTCGGCTGGGTCAGTTGGCGTTTCTGTGTGAAGTTTGCATGTTCTCCCTGCGTTCGCATGGGTTTCCTCTGAGTGCTCCGGTTTCCCCCACAGTCCAAACACATGCAGTACAGGTAAATTGGGTAGGCTAAATTGTCCGTAGTCTATAAGTGTGAATGAGTGTATATGGATGTTTCCCAGAGATGGGTTGCAGCTGGAAGGGCAGTCGCTGCGTAAAACATATGCTGGATAAGTTGGCGGTTCATTCCGCTGTGGCGACCCCAGATTAATAAAGGGACTAGGGCAAAAAGAAAATGAATGAATAAAATTAATTTAAATAATTGTAAATTAATATATGTATGTAAACATTTTATTCGTATCTGTTCATGCTGTATTTTACTTATATTACATTTTTTTGAATACATTTTTTTAAATGGCTGCTTTTGAAAACTTTTAATTAAAAATAAGGATTGTATAGTTTAAAACAATATAAGCATACCCTGCTGAAAAAACAGCATATGCTGGTAAGGTATGTTTTGATGCTGGTATGCTGGTCTTGCTGGTTTTAATGCTGGTCTTGCTGGTCTCAATGCTGGTCAGGACCAGCACTAAAGCCAGCAAGACCAGCATTGAAACCAGCATTGAAACCAGCAAGACCAGCATCGAATCCAGCACTAAAACCAGCAAGACCAGCAAAACCAGCACTAAAACCAGAAAGACCAGCAAAACCAGCAAAACCAGCATCGAAACCAGCAAGACCAGCATCAAAACATACCATACCAGCATATGCTGTTTTTTTCAGCAGGGATAGGCTACCTAACACATAAGTAATGCATAAGCACTAGTTGCTAATAAATAAGGTAACATTCATTAATTTTCCTTCGACTTAGTCCCTTTATTAATCAGGGGTCGCCACATGGGAATGAACCGCCAACGTATTCAGCATATGTTTTACACAGCGAATGCCCTTCCAGTCAATAGTATCTGGATGCAGCCGCAACCCATACACACTCATTCACACACCCGGAGGAAACCCACACCAACACAGGGAGAACATGCAAACTCCACACAGAAACGCCAACTGACCCAGCCGGAGCTCGAACCAGCGACTACTAACGCCTAATGGAAACTATATGACTACGTTTGTAGATTAAATGTTAAAACGGCTTGCCTTATAATTATTTTATTGGGTCTCTTTAACGTCCTCACGAACATATCCTCACTAGATGGTGACCGTGAGTCATACATGAACTCCTCTCAAGCTGCGCTGGGCGTGTCTAACACTGGAAGGACTTGAAAATGAACCAATAAGAAATCAGTTTTAGAGGCGGGACAAATTCTGATTGGTCAGTGGCCTTCTTATATAAAAACCTAGGAGCGGAAATTGAAAGGCGCCATTTGCTCTTTGGACGGCGCAGGGGGAGCCCAAGCATAAGGTGCAGAATAACTATAAAACGGGGGCGAAAACGCAGGATTTCGCACCGCAAAGCGCGCGCGATACATCCGGATGGAGGCGGCTATCAACCCGTCTTTTGACAGGTAGTATTGTCGTTCCTTCGGAGCCTATAAACTAATCCCGTGTGTGTCTATAATCACAAAGGATGAAGTAAATGGAAGCAAGCGTTTGTTTACAAGTGCACACTCCGCCATTTGACAGCAACGCAACTCACAGTGGAAGTCATAACGGCTTTGCTCCTTTTTTTAAACGACTTTCAGATATTAAAATAGCAGCCTGCAGCGAGCATCAGTGTGTTATGGGTCTGTACTGCATCATTTCCCTCCGCCATCTTCAGCATTTAAAGGGCTAGACTGTACCTCACACATTCACCATGGTAACAGTTCGTGATAAAATATGATTTACTCGCAGGAATTATACCAAGGTTAATGTTTACTCGGTGTTAAAATTGACCCAATGTCTTTTTTCGTATGACAAATGTACAACTGTTTACATCGTGTAGCTGTCAGACGTAACGTTATGTCAGTGTGGATGTATGTGTGTGCATGCAGTAAATTGCAGAAGTGTGTAAATGAATGAAGTGTGTGTGTGTGTGTGTGTGTGTGTTGGATGATTCATGTGTTCTCTGGCTGTTGCTCATTGGCTATAAACGCACTGAATGCTTGTTTACAAACAGAATAGGCGGGACAGACTCCATGGCATGTAGCGTTATCTGTTACAGTATATTCATAATTAGGCGTTCCGCTTATGCACCACAGTTTCTGTAATACGATGAGATGTGTGTCGAATTATTGTGTCTAATTATTTCATGCACATTCTGTAGTGTTTTTCTTTATGTTCCAATGGAAGTAACCAATCAGAATGGCTCTAATGGTAAACATATTAGTGATGTTTTTTCATTAACAATGTTTATTAAGTTGCTTTAGGGTTTAAAAGTATGGAGGACCAGAAGAAATAAAATGAAGAATCAAATGATCAATTTAATAGCATACAAATGTATATAAATAAATCACTATTTAAATGGACAAATAAATAGACATATTTAAAGGTGTCTATTTAGATGGTGTTTTAAAATGCCATTTGATAAAGCAATAAAACAATGCATGTAAAATGATTTTAAATGCATAAATAAATAGACATTTTCATAAATGTTTATTTAATTCATGTTTTAAAACACTGATTAATCAGAGAGTTTAAAATATTTATGAAATGATTTTAAATGTATTTAAATGCACATTTTAAATAAAAGCTTTTGGGGGGAAAACAAGACTTTTTTTGGTTTAAAATGTAAGTTTAAGTAAGCGTGTAGATGTGTGTTAGTATCTATAAGTGAAATAATAGTTTTGTTTAATTCTGTGAAAGTCTTCTTTTATATTTAAAATAGAAATTTAGTAATTTAGTGCATTTTTGGTTATGTAAAATAACAAAAAATGTGCATTGAGGTAAAGTTTTTAAAGGTTTTATATTCACACATTCAGACTGTCTTCTTAATATAATTTCAGAAAAGTATTAACACATTCAAAATAGGGAAATCATATTAGCAGCCAGTGGTTAGCGAAGTACAACAATGTTCACGGTCAATTAAATAGTGCTGATGTTCTTGTGAAGTCATACTTGCATGTAGTTTCAGAACGAATTATCAAAGTACCATGGTAATGAAGTTGTCATTGAACGAATGTGCGAATATTAAACCAACTTTACCTTAATGACATTTTTATTTTTTTATTTTTTGAGAAAATGTAATAATAGTTATAATAGTAATAATAGAAATCAGTTTATTGTGAAGTAATTATTTTTTAAATATTCATTTTTTTTTTTTATGGAAGCATTTAAATTGTTAATAGAGGCAGTAAATTACAAGTCAGTTTTGCCTTCTTAAAAATAAAAAGACATAATAAAATAGAAAATAATAGCCTTTGCCCCATTTTGGTGTCTGGATCAAATAAAATGTAAATATTTTATAAAAAAATTTTTTTCATAATACATGAAATTAAGATACATGTTTAAAAAAAAGACCAAAATATCAAAGTCAAAGTCAGCTTTATTGTTAATTTAACCTCATGTACAGGGCATACAGAGAATCGAAATTGCGTTACTCTCAGATACTAGGTGCCTAACATATACTGTAATATTAATGAGCAATTCCAGCGTTATGGATGTGACATTTGCAGTAAAAACTCAAAACATAAATTCCCAGAGAAAGTATATGTTAACATTATACTGGCACAAGGGTTTATATTTTCCAGCACATATTTTCCTGACCACAGAGTTAAGGGACCAGAAAAAATCAATCTGTAAACATGTTTTGTACTTTAAATGAGGAAAATAAACAATGCTTTATGGATGTGACCAAAAAAGTCTGTGAGTTTACAGTATACAACATCCTTCGTAAAAATTCGGTGAATTAAACTGCACAATACAAAATAAATAATGCTAATTAAAAGGATAAGAGTCGGCTCTCTATAGAACAAAAAAAAAAGATTGATTTTGTTTTATTTCATATTTTTGCATTTATGAGGAAAAAGTGTCGTTATGGATGTGACACCTTTTCGTTATGGATGTGACGGATGTAAAATTCCCACTTGTGTGACTTTGGCAAATCAAATATAATAGTTTGAAAACATTGACAGACATATTTCTGAGTACTGTAAAATACTTGCATACATAAAACACTTAGAAACGGTTTCCGTATTTTGGTGAAAACTTAATATTTTTCATGGCATTGTTGACATTTGCATGGAATTGTGCTAATACAAAGTAGAATTTTAAGAAAAATTTACAATAAACACAATTACACATTTATTATAATCTAAAAATATGGGTAAAAAAACCCAATACACTTAAGGGCACATGGCAAAGATTGCAAACCAGAGTTGTGCAGATGCAAAACAGTATATAGTACAGAAATATGTGTCTGCCTCCTGTAATTTGTATAAGACACTTATGGGCAGCTACAGTAGATAAGTTTTTAAAATACAATCGTACATACAGTCATCTAGGTGTGTGTTATATCGATTTTTCAACTCATTTTTAAACATAATAGTTGTAATCAGGGGAAATGTCCCGGTGCTCCCTATGGCCAGTCCGCCCCTGGTTGTAATTACTAAATTTGTTTGTATTCTGATAACAGTGCAAACTATTTTACTAGTTATTTTGCAAGATACTAGTATTTTTTTCAGAGATGTATAGTAACGAAGTAGAACTGCTTCACTACTGTACTTAAGTACTAAAAGGCTGTATCTGTACTCTACTGGAGTATTGTTTTTTTTATCCTACTTCTACTTTTACTTCAGTACATATTTTTGATGAGCTTAATACTTTTACTCCAGTAGATTTTTTATGTGTTGCATAGTTACTTGTTACAATTATAAAAATGTCATGGATCAATCATTCATTGATCAGACGATCAAAGAAGACAGTGCTGCCTGCCTGCATTGAGAGCACTTTAGTTAGTTTTAGACATGGAAAACCCAGAAATTCCACCTTCAACTCCTTCACTTTCAACTGTTCGTGGCGATGAGGAAAAAGACCACCCGTGACCCTATTTAGAACCAATGTTTGCATTTGTCGGAGTGAAAGACAGTTCATATAGAATGAAGTGCATACTCTACCGTCGCATTTGAAGAAACATGTCAAGTTAAAGATGATATAATACACAAAACAGCAGTTTGAGCTACCCATAAGAGCTAGATGAGTTAACTACCGTTAGCTACCCGCGGTTCATATCATGCTGCAATGTTCACATAACGTTAACTGTCTATCATAAAGTCACGCTGAATGGTGTTTTTGACCCATCATATATATTATAAATCGTAAACCATGGTTCTTTTTGTTCTGCTTAATCCTGTGCCCCAAAAAAAGATATTTAAAATAAACAAAACAGTATCTCTTTTGACTGCTTTTTTAAAAATAACTACATAACGCAATACTTGTACTTTTACTTTCAGTACTTGAGTAGTACATTTTTTAATAAACTACTTGCAATACTTAAGTACAAAAAATGTTGAATACTTTAGTACTTTCACTTAAGTAGTGTGCTTAAGGAGCACTTCAACTTCTACTCAAGTCACTTTTTTGATAGAGCATTTGTACTTTTACTTAAGTCTGGGTCTCTAGTACTTTATACATCTCAGATTTTTTTGTATTAAAATGTAACTTAAAGGCTTAATTAGGTTAACTTGGCAATCTTGGTTAATAACAATAGGACTAAGTTGTGACCAAATTAGGCCTCAAAATGACCGCAGAGTGGATGAAAACATTCCCGACAGCACACAATGGTTGATAAATCCATTAAGTAACATTAAAGTGTTACCTTATGTATTTGCACATACTTTGGTGAATAAAGCTGATCTGTAATAATATGTGTAATCACCTCATTTAACGTTAGTGTCTTTCTGCAGCTCTGTGGGAGTGGGTCTGTCTGTCATGGCCACGATGGAGCAGAATTCAGGCAAGCGTATCCGCAAGCCCTCGCTGCTCTACGAGGGCTTCGAGAGTCCATCTCTGCCTCACGCGCCTCCACCCGGACCTCCTCCACCCCTGCAGCCCCCCGTCAGAGATCCCAGCCGACAGGGACGCGCCACCAACCAGCTGCAGTTCCTCCACAAGGTTCTGGTGAAAGCTCTGTGGCGCCATCATTTCGCCTGGCCCTTCCATGAGCCTGTGGACGCGTCTCGACTCAACTTACCCGTGAGTGCATTGTTTGCTTTACATCAGTCAGCATAGTGTTTCTCAATTAACATTCCTGGAGGACCACCACCTCTGCATGCTTTCCATGTCTCCTGATTCACAACTGATTGAAATCATTGTTAGCATTAGCAGAGACTGAAAGACCTGGGCTACGTCTGAAATCGCCTACTCAGTAGGTACTACATTTGAATTTGAATTTACTACACGACTGTTAGAAAAGTATATTTAGTATGAATGAAACTCTACAGCAGCCATTTGTCATCATGACTTGACGGTTGCGTCTTCAGAATCTCGCCGGAGGTAGTAGGCCATCTGGGTACTTCTCGCGAATTCAGGCATGCTACTCGGCTCGCATACTGTTTTAATGTACTATATAGTATGGAAGTAAACGATTTCGGACACAGCGCTGTAATGGGTGTGACAAAGAAGACATCAACAAAACATGCAGTGTTGGTGTCCATCAGGAACGTGGCTAAGAAACACTGATATAGCAGACGCTTTTGTCCAAAGCAACTTACAATTGAAGAGGCATTCAGGGATTCAACAAGAAGAGGCAATACACACAACAAGTGCTAGTAATATAAAGGAACTGTTATTGCTTAGAGAATTAAGTGCTGGAGTAAGAAGTGTTTTTTTTTCTTCTATAATAGAGAGATGAGTGTTTTAGCAGGTGGTTTGTCAAGCCCACTCACCTGTGTGAAGCACAGTTCAACAATGCACAATGTTTTATTTTGTTTAGAGACATTGAGTGATTGTAAGAAAGTGTCTGTTGAAAAATTGCTGCGTGTGTTGGTTAAAGTGACAGCGAGATGAAAGTGGTTTCTACTGTACATGTTGTTTGTCATCACCAAGTGTGCCACATGCCTGGTTTTGAGTGATGCTTCTTGCCGTTAGATCACCCCCTGGGGGCTGGCTGCAGTACAAGTTATAAAACCCGCCTCCTCCGCGTTAATGAAACAAGACTTGTGCTCAAATAAAAAATTAATTACACTTGCAATAAAATGTCCCGAAAGATGGTTTGGGTCAATTAAGGCACTGGCTATCAAGCTGATATAGGAGCAGATCTTCATTTTTGTAAACAGTATGTTTTTAGCCAGTAATTTAATGCTAAAAAAACGGGGTGTGTGATCGTGATTGACAGTTGTGATAGACAGCTTCTCTATCCTGGTGATATTTAGAAATCTTGCTCTATTTATCTTTTGAACGCATGATTTTTCCCGCATGGCAAACAGCGGTCCATGGTGTGTATATTTGGGTCCTGTTGATTTGCTAAATAAAAATAAAAATGTTTCTGAAAATGTATGTGTTGTTTATATGTTATTGTTCATATTTTACAAGTGCTATTTCTACTCCTGTGAAGATAATAAACACCAACAACCCATTATAAGAGAAATATTTTTTGTGCTCATGGCTTAGTCTAACTTAGGCTAGAGTGTATGAAAGATCGTTTATTTTGCAGTCCAACATATATTGTTTTTATTAAATTATAACAGCTTTACATTACACAGTTTTTAAATTGTATATTATTACATGTTTTTAAATGTAAGTGCTTAAATTTATATAAGCGAGCATTTGTTATAGTGCAGATATGGGCAGTCATATAAGAAGTTCGGGGGGTGTGGTTGATTTGACGTACAAGCGTTTGGTTGGAAGCTTGATTCCGCGGCTCCGCCTCTGGCTCCATCAGGTAGTCCCTTCTGCGCATGCCCAGGCTCCAATTTCAGCAGTCTTTTGCGACAGTTTGTGCACGTCACGAGTTGTGTTTTGCTTTCAAATCGTTCAATGGGAAAAGGTGCTGTTGCTTCGTCCATATTTTTTACAGTCATTGGTCATCACCTGTGTGAGGCACACTCAATGGTTTATCAACTCATTTTAAAGTTCTTTGCTTTTATTTTTTATAGTCGTTGTAGTTGTTGTTGTAGTAGTAGTCGTTGTCGTAGTATTATTTATGTTGTTTGTCAAGCCCACTAACCTGTTTGAAACACACGTAATGGTTTATTAACTCATTTTTAAAGTTCTTTGCTTATTTTTAGTCGTCGTAGTTGTTGTTGTAGTAGTAGTAGTAGTAGTAGTAGTAGTAGTAGTAGTAGTAGTAGTCGTTGTCGTAGTATTATGTTGTTTGTCAAGCCCACTAATCTGTGTGAAACACACTTAATGGTTTATTAACTCATTTTGAAGTTCTTTGCTCTTATTTTTTAGTCATAGTAGTTGTAGTAGTCATCGTAGTAGTAGTCGTCACAATAATAGCAATAATCTTTTTTTATGAAATTTTTTATGATATTAGACAACAATTTTTAGCTAGAGAGACATTAAAGGAATTGTTTGTAAATGTGAATGCTTAAAAAAAATGTATATAAAGTCAGTCTTATTTCATGTGTTGTTTAATTTTTTGATGTCATTTTATTGTTATAAGCCTTTTTATTGTAGATAAGTGTTGTTTATAAATGCTTGTAAGTTTGATTTGGTTATAATAATAACTAATTGATACATTTTTGGCTCAATAAATGAAATGTTTTTTATACATTTCAAAAAATATAATTGTCTAAGTTATATGGCAGAAATATCCTGTGGAATGTGAAATTGTAAAAGTTTTATTTTATACACCATATCGACGTTTGATTTTTAAAAATGTCTATCCAATAATACAACTTTAAAAACATATTTTATATGTTTGACAGAAAAAGAAATTGCTTAATATAATCTAAATATGCCTAATCCCTAAAAGCGATAACTACAAATATATTTTTAAAATGTCTATTACATATTAATAAGGTTTTGAAACTGACATGAAGTTCATCACATGGTTTCATCACAAGATTTCATATTTACAGTAATCTAAGCATTCTATTGTGACTGATCAGCTCGTATTACCAATAATCTGACAGCATGTGTGCAAGCATTGACCTGCTCCATATTCACACACACACACACACACACACACACACACACACACACACACACACACCCCAGTTGTATGATCTCCACTTCTTCTACTTCCTTGTGTTTTCAGGACTATCATAAGATCATTAAGCAGCCGATGGACATGGGCACAATCAAGAAGAGACTGGAAAACAACTACTACCGCGGCGCCAGCGAATGCTTGCAGGACTTCAACACCATGTTCACCAACTGCTACATCTACAATAAGGTGTGTGTTGCTATGGAAACACTGTTCAGGTGTTAGTTAAAGGTTAGAGTAGAAACATAGTCATTATATGTAATTGCTGTATTATTAACTTGCATAGCGCACTAAGATATATATTAAAAAAAGTGATTCATATGGCTAAAGGTGATCATCTGAAGGCCGTGTTTATTTGAAATGCAACTTTTTACATGGTTTCTTGGCATGCTTGAATGTTTAATAGATCTTAAAACCATTTTTTTGCAACTGTATACTTTAATACTCAATGTAAATTCATGATTTCTGAAAATCACTTTAAAAATCCAGGTTTAGTCATGTCCATAAATCATGTTTTTGCAATTGTACTCTATAAAAAACTACAAAAAAACATGATTTCTGTAAATGAATAAAAAAACTGAGAAGTTTAAAGCTTTCTTTTTTTAAATACATTAAGTTAATTAAAACATTCTTTAAAAATGATAGTAAAAGCCTTTACAATATTATATAAGAATAAAGAGTTAATTTGCAAGGACAGATATCGGTAACACTTTATAATAACTATACATTATGAAGCATTTATTAAGCATTAGCAAATAGTGAATTCATTATCTGTTAAACATTAACTCTTCATTAACAAGCGTTAGTTAGCAGTTTATAACTGCAGCTACAAATATGCTGTATTCTTGATTTATATCCACATTTATAATAGATTAATAACTGTACTTTCATACTTTGTTAATGATTTATTTTTCATTATTAAATTAAGCATTACATTATTAACAAACCATTTGTATTTAAGAGCAGTTGGTGGTTTTTAAGATAATTCAGAATGAGTTAGTAAATGATTAATAAACTATTGAAATCAACGTTTATATATTGTATTATTCAGGCATATATAATAGTAATGGTTGATATGTTTGTTAATAAATGCTTTATTAACTCAACTTCATGCAGTTTTGTGACCTAATCTAAAGTGAGGACTATTTATGCTTTATAAATTCTTTATAAAAGACATAAAGGCTTAGTATCAAATAAATAATAATCTTTGCAATCTAAAATTTCTATAAAGTTTAAACATTGCTGAATAACAGGAGTGTCAAAATACGACTTAAAATTGGATAAAACAACAACAATATAATATTGTAACGATATAATATGATAAAATGTTTAAACTGTACAGTAATTTTATTTTAGATAAGGTTGCAAAGATTTGTTTTTCATTTGATATAGTTTCATTTGTGTCTCTTCAAACAAATAGAAATTAATAATGTTGTTTATATTCTTTTTTTTTGCTGTTTAGAATTTAACTGAGCCTTATATTGTCATATATAAGGGATTTATAAAGCATAAATAGTCCTCACTTTAGATTAGGTCACAAAACAGCATGAAGTCGTGTTAATAAAGCATTTATTAACATACAAATTAACTATTAGTATTTGCCTGAATAATAAGATTAATAAATGTTAATTTTAATAGTTTATTAATCATTTACTAACTCATTCTGAATGATCTTAAAAAACAACCAGCAATGCTTAAATAACTGGTTTGTTAATAATGCAATGCTTAATTTAGTAATGAAAAATAAATTATTAACAAAGTATGAAAGTACAGTTATTAAGCACATTATAAATGTGGTTATAAATCAAGAATACAGCATTTGTAGCTGCAGTTAAAAACTGCTAACTAACGCTTGTTAATGTTTAACAGATAATGAATTCACTATTTGCTAATGCTTAATAAACAGTTCATAGTGTGTAGTTATTATAAAGTGTTACCCAGTTATCCACTGTTTTTAGTATAATTTTCTTTCAAAATTGTAATTTTTTGCAGTTGTACTTTAAATCACTTTTTAAAAAAAATCTAGGTTTACTAATTTACATAAGACTTGATTTGATTTGCTGATTATTTTCGAACAGAAATATCATACATAAAATATCTTCAACAAAAAATTATACATTTTTAACATGGTCGAAAATGGAGCAGGATGAAGCACAAGCTTATTATTTTCCCACCCCATTACCACACACATAATTCGTCTATTACTTAAACTTATTTCTTCTTTTACCTTTCTCTTCTTTTTACAAAAGACATATTTTATCCTTTTGGCATCTTTGACATATTATATGTTTGATTCCATTTGTACATTTACATTTTATAAAATAGACCCCCCCCCCAAAAAAAAAAACAAACAAACAAAAAAAAACAGTACTACAAATAGCCATTAACTACAATTTCATCATGCCTTTCATTTTATGCTTTTCAATCACCTTCATCCTTATATTCCTTTAATAATATACATTTATACAACTTTTTAAATTGATTAATATCTTGACATTGTTTGAGAATCTGTTCTAAACTGTTACTAATTTCACACCACACACAGAAATACACAAACTTTTTATAGTTGTCTTTGTTTTCAACCTCCTAAAATTGTGTTCTTCTCTCAGATTATATCCCCCTTGTCTTTCTTCAAAAAACTTTTGTATGCATTTCGGAAGTAATTTATTCGGAAGTAAATTAATTTATATAGCTTTAAACATAAATTGTGCTGTTTTAAATTTAACCAAATCATTGAACTTAAGTATCTTCATTTGAAAAAATAAAAGATTTGTATGCTCCAAATACCCCACATTTTCTATCAGTCTAATTACTTTTTTTTGCATTGTACATAACGATTGTAAATTAGATTTATATGCATTCCCCCAAATTTCAACACACACAAAAAAAATTTACACAACATAAAAGCATAATTTCTGTAAATGACTAAATTCGATGTTTTTGAAAGTAAAATCTTAATATATTTCCAAAGTTTGATAATTTTTTGATGCATCAAGTTAATAAAGACATTATGAATGAAAAATGATAGTAAAATAAACAATGATAGTAAAAACAATTATAATGTTATGAAATATAATAATTTCAAATAGTCAATTTGCAAAAACAGATATCCACCCTTTTTTCAGAAATTACATACATACATTTTTTTGCAATTGTACTATGTATAAACATGATAATGTAAATGTAAAAACATAATATACTCCATATTTAGTCATTTCCATAAATGATGTTTTTGTAAATGTACTATTTAATACACAGCAAAAAAACATGATTTCTCAAAACTGAGATGGGTTTTTGCTAATATTATCATATATTTCCACCAAGTTTGATATCGGTAATTTAGTTGATTTAAACCATTTTTTTTTATTATACTAAAATAAAAAATTATTTTAAAAGCAATTATAAATGTTATGAAATTTTAGAATTTCAAATAGTTCATTTGCAAAAACTCATATACACCTTTTTAGTATTTTTCAGGAATTTTTTTGCAATTGTACCTCAGAACTCAGTGTAAAAACATGAAACTCAAATTCCAAATTGAATGATTTCATTCATTTTCTTTTCGGCTTAGTCCCTTTTTTAATCTGGGGTCACCACAGCGGAATGAACCGCCAGCTCACCCAGTATATGTTTTACGCAGCGGATGCCCTTCCAGTTGCAACCCATCACTGGGAAACACCCCCACACTCATTCACACTCATACACTAAAGACAATTTTAGCTTACCCAATTCACGTCTTTGGACTTGTGGGGGAAACCGGAGCACCCGGAGGAAACCCACGCCAACACAGGGAGAACATGCAAACTCCACATAGAAATGCCAACTGACCCAGCCGAGGCTTGAATCAGCGACCTTCTTGCTGTGAGGCGACCGTGCTACCCACTGCGCCACCGTGTTCGACAGGGTTCAACACTAAGGATTTTTTTTCTACTGGTCCAATCGGGCCATTGGTTCAGATTTTTACTTACCCCACCAAAAAAAAAAAAAAGGAGAGAGAGAGAGAGAGAGAAAGTTATAGTTATTTTTTTGCCACATATGTTAAATAATGTGTCAAAAATAACGTCTGTGAATCTAGAATTTAAAGCACTACACTTAAAAGCACAAACTTAAAATGCACGCAATTGACAACTAGTTGCATGCAAATGAAACTTTAGTTCCAAGGCAGCACTGTCCAGATCGGGCCAGTAATGATCCTGTCTACTGTCCCAAGATTCTCTCACGCTGTCCCCGGGCCATCGGGCAGTCCTTATTGTTGAGCCCTGAATGATTATGTTAATTCAGCATTGCATCACAGGAAAGAATATGCAGTCTCAATTATGTTCATATGTTATTTTAAATTCAAATAATATTTTGCAACATTACAGTTTTACATAAAAGACTTCATAATAAGAGTGTATCTTCATAATATGAGCATTATAAGACTATATTTTCTGTATATACTCATCCAGCAGCTAATGGTGCTGTTGAAATGCGCTACAGAAATGTAGAATTTGAATTGTTTTTCAGCCTACAGATGACATTGTGTTGATGGCACAGTCTCTGGAGAAGGTCTTCTTACAGAAGGTCGCCCAAATGCCTCAGGACGAGATAGAGTTGCCGCCTCCTACGCCGAGAGGAAGAGGAAATAAAAGCGTCAAAGCACGAAAAAGCAGAGGCAAGTTATTCATCATATTTTGCAATGTATTGGAGTCATTAGATTATTACAGGTGTAACCAAGGGATGTGACACTGAAAACAGGGGTGCGAATCCACATGAAGGGTTATTAGCATGATGGTCAGGCAAGCAGTGATCTACACAGGAGCAAACAGATATATAAGGGCAATCCATAGTCGTAGTCAGATAGCATGCAAATGGTCAAAGGCAGGCAGCAGACAGGATAAACAGACAGACGTGGCAAAGATCAAAACCAGGCAAACTAGACAAAGGAAACCGCGTTGTGGTGTCACTGAAAACAGATAACAAGACTCAGCAATAGTGTTAGTGTTTGTGCTCCTTATGCAGTGCAATTAATCAGTCCTAAATCAGTCCAATCAGTGGTGACTTGCATCAGGTGTGTGTGTGTGGCATGACTGAATATGTAGTCCATTTACCAGCAGATTTGTAGTCCTTGTGAATGTGTGTATGTGTGTACCAGCAATCTCTAGTGGTTGTATCTTGCTGGTGATCGTCACAACAGGGTTCCCACAACTCTTGAAAGTACTTAAAAGTGCTTCAAAAGTCAGTCAAAATTATTTGTCCTCATGTGAGAGTTTTTTTTTCTTTTTTTAAATATTTCCCAAATGATGTTTAACAGAGCAAGTAATTTTTCACACTATTTCTTATAATATTTCTGGAGAAAGTCTTATTTGTTTTATTTGAATAAAAGCAGTTTTTATTTTATTTAAAACCATTTTAAGGTCAATATAGTTAGCCCCTTACTGTGACGATCTTGCCGCCTTCTGTGTGAACGTAAAGTTCCATCTGGCCTCCCTGGCGGCAACGCTGTCTGCCTTCACAGCTCAGGCAGTGAGATCGTCAAAATTCGCTACATTGATCTTGTATTTAAAGGGGCCATTGCTGCATATCAGCAAATCACTTACATTCCCGCATAACCTGCTTTGTAGCGTTAAAATGTTGCACACTTTTTATCAAATTCATTTAACAATGGAAGATCAGGTTGTTGCGTGTGGTGTGGCTTTGCTCCACTTGTCTTATGTATGTTTCAAATATTCTGAAGTCGTTATAGTTAGCATGAGATTCCCGCTTAAAAAAAAACAAAAAAAAAAACGAAGAAAAAACATATAACATCAGTGACTCGCCAGTAGCTTTTTTAATGTATGTCCCTTCAAGAAAACATTATAAATAACTGGAAATCCGGCGACCGCAATATTACACTCTTGAAAACACCTGTGGTCAAAACCAAAAGTTTACAGGACTGTGTTCTCTGGACTCTTCTCAAGCGGTCGACTTCAACATTCTGATTGGTTGCCGCCGTCACAGCTTATTATCATAAAGTTGACTTGATTTCAACTCTCCTCGACGCGCCGCTCCCATTGAAAATGAATGATTTCTGGCTACTTTGGCGCTCTCGTCGCTTTTGTTGTGAAGGTAGTTACAGTAAGCAGTTTTTTTTTTGATAGCCTACAGAACAAACCATCATACAATGACTTGACTAATTACCCTAACCTGCCTAATTAACCTAGTTAAGCCTTTAAATGACACTTTAAACTGAATACAAGTATCTTGAAAAATATCTAGTAAAATATGATGTACTGTCATCATGAGAAAAGTAAAATAATTCAGTTACAGTAGTCCTTCGTTATTTGAGGGATTTAAGTTCTAAAAATAACCCACAATAGGCGAAATCTGTGAGGTAGTCAGCTTTAATTTTTATAATTATTATAGATGTTTTAAGACTGTAAAACCCCTCACTACACACTTTATACACCTTTCCTAGTCAGGCATTGACATTTCCACACTTTTCTCTCTTGTTGAAACACTCTCAAAGTTCAAATCTTCATAGAAAAATAAGTCCAGTAATATAAAATGTAACCAAAGATCAAAACCAATTGATCTTCATTTATTTATTCTGTAATGGCCCCCTACAGCCGCGTAACTTCTTTACCATGTCCAGCATCTTTTTCTGCCTTTTGGGTTCTACCGCAGTTGCCTTTGATGGTGTGGAACATTTTGTCGACATTGTGGGGTTTGTTGGAGAGAAAACTTGCAAACACAATACAGCACTTCAGAGTTACACTGCTTTAGTGATCAAAGATTATGTAAATTTTCCAAGCTGAATGCATTCTGTGCTGTACAGGAGATACGGCACGGAGAAAATTGATTGACAATGGTCTACAGCCAATCAGGATGCAAAACACAATGTGCTGTGGAAAAAAGTATGTCAAATTGCATGAAAAAAATCAGCAAAACTGTGAGGCCGCGAAGGGTGAACCGCATTATAGCGAGAGGCCTACTTTATTAGTTTTTAAAGCTATTATGTTTAGAAATTTGTTTAACAGAATTTGGGGGGGAAAATATACAGGGGGGCTGATAATTCTGACTTCTGTATACAGTATACATTCAAGGCCTGGAAAGTACTTGCTTGAATTAAATTTGAAATTAAATTTTTCTATGTTTGATTTCAACAATTGTACTCAATTGTCAAAAAACAAAATGTAAAAACTGAGAAATTCTTAAATTATAAATCTTACATTTAAATCTTGTACAATAACACAAAAATGACAAAGTTGTCAAAATGATGGAATTGTAATTGACAAAAAAATGCATATTTGATCAATATTTTAGAAACAACATTTAAATATCACCAGTATTGAATTTAACAATTTTATTAAGTGAAGTTTATTTGTAAACTAATTTCGAGAGGATCACATGCTTATGATTGCTTGCGGCTGGTCCCGCATTATTCAGTCTATGATTCACCAATTCAGTCTACCATTCACCAACCCTTACTCCTCCTTTCCTAGATGGGTGGCACGGTGGCCCAGTGGTTAGCACTGTTGCCTCACAGCAAGAACATCACTGGTTCTAGTCCTTACCAAGCCAGCCAACATTTCTGTGCCGAGTTTACATGTTCTTCCCATGCTCACGTGTGTTTCCCCCGGGTTTCCCGGTTTCTTCCCACTGTCCAAAAACATGCAACTTAAGCTAATTGACTAATCCAAATCAGCACCATAGACATGCTCCTAGTAAGTGGTTAGTTATCTCTTAAGAGCAATCACTATCTGTTCATTAGCTGCTACAGCAGGGGAGTTCTTGAGTTCTACCTGAGCTCAAACTCCCCTCTCACCCTGCAAACTGGAGGGAGCCCCGGGCTCGAGGATCTTATGAGCTTAGGGCTCTCTCCCCGGACAACATGCAAAACAAGCTTTATAATCAATCATCAGCTAAGTGTGAACTCTTGAAAATTATTGCTCTGACAATTTTAATGAAAATTTAATAAAAATTTTAAGTGTAAGTGAAATGTTAAAGTCCACATGAATCGGAAGCTGCGGCCGTTTTTATTATTTTTATTTTTTTTGTATTGTGACGTAGATCCTAAAGAAATAGAATATTAACTGAAAACAGGAACCGTGCAAGCTGATTAGATGTGGTAAAGTAGGCATTTTATTCAGTAAGATCGAGAAAAGGGTTTGGGGAGAGTTATTACAACCTAATAGACTCCTCCTCCTCACCATTTCTGTTTGCTGACTGACAGCTGTAGGGGTGTGGTTAAGTATGTTAGCTACTCCCAATACTTCAGACAGACATAATCTAAGAATTTAACTGAAAACTAACAGTATTTTTAGATTTTAATTAAAGATTACAAGAGCAACCTATTTTTATGACGTTTACAGATGAATTGTTCATCACAAAACTAACAATGTGAGCTAACAAAATCAATATGGTTAGTTTTGATTTTGTTGTACTTTTAAGGACTGTAAGGACTTTCATGGCGCTACATACTGTATGCTGGGGAATGAATTACAAAAGTGCCTGATTTAAAATGTAAGGTGCTTTAAAAAGTACTTGAAGTCCTGCTGTTCATGAAAGTGTGGAAACCATTAGCTAATGCTGGTGCTTTGTTTCTATCAGGAGGCAGTATAACGTCGGCTCACCAGGTTCCTGCCGTGTCTCAGTCGGCCTACTCTCCATCCTCACCCGAAACACCAGATTCACAGTTCTCCACCCCTCCACAGACCCTGCTGAGCAACAGTGGCCCTCCTCCATCTCTGATCACCCCACCACACACTCAACCCACAGCAAAGGTACTCACACGCGCACACACTTTTTATTAAAAGATGTTTAACAGAGCAAGGAATATTTCTCAGTATTTCCTATAACATTTTTTTTCTGGAGAAAGTCTTATGTGTTTTATTTTGGCTAGAATGAAAGCAGTTTTTTTTTACTATTTAAAGGACAATATTATTAGCACATCTACAGAGCTGTTGTCCAATGACTTATCCAATTAATCCAACTTGCCTAGTAAACATAATATCCTATTTAAATGGCACTTTATAATACTAGCTGAATACTAGTGTCTTGCAAAATAAGTAGAAAAATATTATGTACTGTCAACATGGCGAAGACAAAGGAAATTGTACATGATATATGTGTGTGTGGGTGGCACGTTGGCTCAGTGGTAAGCACTGTTGCCTCACAGCGAGAAGATCGCTGGTTCGAGTCTTAGCTGGGTCAGTTGGTATTTCTGAATTTGCTTGTTGGAGTGGGTTGGCGTGGGCTCCGGGTGCGCTGGTTTCCCCCCCAGGGGAATTAAATAAACTAAACTGGCCACAGTGTATGTGTGTGTATGAATGTGTATGTGTGTTTCCCAGTACTGGGTTGCAGCTGGACAGGCATCCGCTGTGTAAAACACATGTTTGATAAGTTGGCGGTTCATTCTGCTGTGGCGACCCCTGAAAAATAAGGGACTTAGCCGAAGGAAATTGAATGAAAGTATGTGTGTATATGCATATGTGTGTATGCACTGTGTGTGTTTGTGTTTTTATCAACAATGCATTAAATGGTGACAGTAAATATTATATATTATATATGACTATATACTGTTGAAGTCAAACATTTTTGCCATCCTGTGAATTAAATAATTTTTGTTTTGTTTTTTCAATTTTTTCCCAAATGATGTTTAACTGAGCAAGGATTTTTTTCACAGCATTTCCTATAATATTTTTCTTCTTGAGAAAGTCTTATTTGTTTTATTTCGGCTAGAATGAAAGCAGTTTTTAAGGTCAATATTATTAGCCTCCTTAAGCAATATTTTATTTTATTTAGCCTAATTAACCTAGTTAAGCCTTTAAATGTCACTTTAAGCTGAATACTAGTGTCTTGAAAAAATATCTAGTCAGATACTACGTACTGTCATCATGGCAAATATAAAAAAATCTGTTATTACTAGAAATAAGTTATAAACACTATTGTATTTAGAAATGTGTTGAAAAAAATCTTTGTTTAACAGAAATTGTGGGAAAAAATATATATAATTCAAGGGCTAATAATTCTGACTTGTCCCTCCTGAATTATAATATAAGGGATAATATTATTGACCTACAAATTTGTTGAAAAAAAATTAAACTGCTTTTATACTAGCAGAAATAAAACACATAAGACTTTGTCCAGAGGAAAAAATATTATTGGAAATACTGTGAAAATTTCCTTGCTCTGTTAAACATCATTTGGGAAATATTTGAAAAAGAAAAAATTCACAGGAGGGCCAATAATTCAATCAACTGTATATATAATATTCATTCCTTCATTTATTTTATTTTCGGCTTAGTCCCTTTATTAATCCACCACAGCGGAATGAACCGCCAACTTATCCAGCACGTTTTAGGCAGCGGATGCCCTTCCAGCTGCAACCCATCTCTGGGAAACATCCATACACACTCATTCACACTCATACACTACGGACAATTTAGCCTACCCAATTCACCTGTACTGCATGTCTTTGGACTGTGGGGGAAACCGGAGCACCCGGAGGAAACCCACGCGAATGCAGGGAGAACATGCAAACTCCACACAGAAACGGCAACTGATCCAGCGGAGGCTGTATATATAATATTATGTTTTATATAGTCTTGTGTCTCTCTTTTCTTTGCAGAAAAAGGGTGTGAAACGTAAAGCTGACACCACCACTCCCACTACACTCGGCTTCCCTGTGACTCCGGCTCCTCGAATGGGAGGCCTGGGCAAAGGTCACGGTTCGGGTGGAGATATGCCCCACTCTCTGTCCTCCATGCCTCTGGACTGCTCTCCCAGCATGGGTGTGAATGAGTCTGTCCACCTCCAGCCTGTACTGGGAGGTCGCCCGCTATCTCGACGTCCCATCAAACCTCCACGTAAGGATCTGCCAGACTCTGTGCGGCCGCATCAGCCCTCGCGGAGAGGAAAACTGAGCAAACAGCTTCGCTATTGCAGCGGGGTACTAAAAGAGCTGCTGTCCAAAAAACACGTGGCTTACGCCTGGCCCTTCTATAAACCCGTAGACGCATCGGCGCTGGGTCTCCACGACTATCACGACATCATCAAACACCCTATGGACCTCAGCACTATCAAGGTGATCTGCATGAACTACACCTACCATTACATTAGGGCTGCACAATACAGTGGGGAAAATAAGTATTGAACACCTCATGTTTTTGTCCATTTTTTTTCCCCCCTCTGAAACCACCCCCAAAATGTTCAGGCTCAGAATTTTTTGTTATTTTAACCCCTGTAATCATAGATGGTAGATAGTGTGTTTTCTTCAATTATTTAAAATCAAGTAATACACCCTTCATTCAAAAATCTCTCACTTGTAATTGACCCTTCGCTAAGCCACACCCGAAAACTGCCATACACCAATCGTGGCTTAGCAACCGTAGCTACACGCAGGAGGTCTGTCAAGCTTTCAAACGAGGGAAACAAGCCAAAGCGTTGTGCATATGGATTGTGCAAATCTGATACTGGTATCCTAAAAGTTTAGACAGGGTGGTGGAATTTTTTTTCCCTTTCTAAAACCTAAAACCCAAGGGGAGAAATGCCAGCATGGATCAAGCTGTGTGAGGGGCGCTAAAAGTTGGTTTTGTTTTCAATATTCCTGAAACATTCGCTGATAGACGGCAATAACTCACACACCTCTTACCCTAAAAAGATCTAAACTGTGTTTCCTACAAAAATACAAAGCAGGTTTTGTTTCCCAGCTGTCTTTTTCTTTTTTTCGCTCCATATTAGGAGCACTGCTCCGTTTAAGCCCTCGCAATAGCCTTAAGAGCAAGCACAGTCCAGTCATATTTCTATCTCTTTCAACCTACGAATATTAGAAATTACATATTAACAGAACAAAACCGAGATGTGATCACAAACTGAGCACTTGCGATCAATTAAAATACTTCACCTACAGCTGTTTTTCAGTCATTTATATCCCTCATGTCCATGTCAGAGCTACAATTCACCAATGCTTTCGTCGGTCTTTTGGAGATTTAGTCATTGGTGATGACGTTATAGCAGGCAAGTGTCTGCTTTTATATTTGGTATCAGATTAATATTCGCTGGTAGGAAAAATCTATTTGTTCACTTCTGCTATTTATACTTTGATTTGCATTTCAATTTATTTATTTTTTTCACTTAACTGCAAATTAGAATAGAAACGATATAAAAAGCACACAAACATACTTAAAGTTATAGGTAACTTACTGTACATTGTTATGGGTCAATGATGCTAATATTTGACACAAATCCATCAATTTCCCCTTTCTGGCCTTTTCTATGAATGAATTATGTAGAAGCACTGTCCATGTGTGTTTCCTCGTCGGTTAGTAACGCTTTATTTCATTGCACAGCAATTAATCTATCAGGCTTTTTTGGCTGGAAAAAGTGAAATCGCGGTGCATGAACTAAGCTGTTGAATGGCCAATGCATGAGGCGGCTAGGCTAACCTAGCTTCAATTTTGAGTAAATTATTTTCTAATCAGTTGCATTTTAAGTCGTGAATATACACCTGCAATGCATACTGCAGTGCTTTTCGTCTGGCTTTCTCAGATATCTCACCTGTTCGCCAAAAATGACCATTATCCATGGGAATGTCTGATATTGGCACATACATATTGTAATAGACGTGCCAGGCACGAAAGCTTGACAGTCGAGCAACTAGGAGGGCAGGGCTTAGCAAAGGGTCAATATGTGGGCATATTTACTGTACAAAACCTGTCAGGGAAAAACAATTAAATAATCATTTATTAATCGTAATAGAGTTAAAATGTTGATTTTAGGCTAAATGGCCCAGCCCTAATCAACAGGGAATTAACACAATTCTAATTCGGATTGTTCTGGCATATTTTAAGCTCCATAATTCACATAACAGTAATGTATGTATGTATATATGTATGTTTCTACAGCATAATTGTGGCTGTGCAGAAGTTACGTTTGCAGTGTAAATTCTGCTGAAGTGATGTAATCCTCCTCTGTCTTGTGTTCCTCAGAGGAAGATGGATGATCGCGAGTACAGAGAAGCTCAGCAGTTCAGCGCTGATGTCAGGCTCATGTTCTCCAACTGCTACAAATACAACCCACCAGATCACGACGTGGTGTCAATGGCACGAAAACTGCAGGTGCAAAAAATCAATAGCTTCTTTTGTTTTATGTGGAACTGCACCTATATAGAGATTTGAGCTGATACCAACTGGCTATAGCTCATGAAACCTGTTATAGTTCATATCCAGATTACAAAATGTTTTAAAAAGTTTAAACTTGCTTGAGTGCAAAGATATTAGTGGCATTTAAAATAGGTTTGAAATGCAAAAGGTGAATTGTAAATCGACATTGTAAATTGATGTTATAGATACAGTTGTTGTTATTCATTCATTCATTTTCCTTCGGCTTGGTCCTTTTATTCATTAGGGGTCGCCACAGAGGAATGAACCGCCAACTTATCCAGCATATGTTTTACACAGCGGATGCCCTTCTAGCTGCAACTAATCACTGGGAAACTTCCATACACACTCGTTCATACTCATACAGTTTGGCCAGTTTAGCTTATTCAATTCCCCTATAGTGCATGTGTTTAGACTGTGGGGGAAACCGTAACACACACAGAGGAAACCCATGCCAACACGGGGAGAACATGCAAACTCCACACAGAAATGCCAACTGGCCCAGCCGGGGCTCAAGCCAATGACCTCCTTGCTGTAAGGCGATCACGCTACCCACTGCGTCACCGTGACGCCATTGTTGTTATTATTATTATTATATATTTTTATTTATTTTATAATTTTAATACACATACACATCTCAGTTTGAGTAAGGTGACAACAAATAGTTAAATTGATTTAACAAAATGTAAAGACTAAAGACTAAAATAATAAATAAATAAATAATAATAATAATAATAGTCTTGTCTAATGACTAGGGCCAGACGGAATCTCCGGATGTTTTTTGCTATTTCTGCGGAGAATTTTGGTACAAATCTGCGGATTTCTGCGGAATTATTTTAGGAGTATCATAACTAAAACCTTAATATGTTAAATAAAAAATTATATCTTTTTAACTTTTATTTAATGTTTAAAATGCAAATCCAATTAGATTAACAGTAAATAGTTAACTTTAAGTAAATAAACATAATTAATGATGGGCTAAAAATCCGCGGAAAATCTGCAGAAAATCGGCGCGCAGATTCCGTGTGGGCCTACTAATGACTACTAATGTCACTTCTAATTTATTTTATTTTATATTTTATTTAGTTTATAATATATCATAAATGTTTTATAAATAAATAAATAAATAAATATATATATATATGGATTTAGAGGATTCTTCATATATATGTCTTATGTAAAAACTGAAAAAAGAAGTAAATAAATTGAGAGATAAATAAATATTAGTCCTGTCTGATGACTACTGCAAATTTTTTTAAGTAAAAACTATTAATGTTGTAACTTAAGGCATGAAATGACTATTGATTAAAATAACAAACCTTAAAGGGCACCTATTTCACCCCTTTTTTAAGATGTAATATTAATATTATGGTTCTTCTGAGTGTGCCGGTTTAGGTTCAGTTCAAAACACAATTCAGATTTGTTTATAATGATGTGTTAAAAAGTGTCATTTTGGGGGCGTGTACACAGTTTGCTGTTTTAGGGGCGTGTTGCTTCACATGAAAATTAGTTTCAACTTCCCGCCCAACTTAACAAGGGGGCGGAGCCAAGAGCTCCCCTCTTTGTGTATGGCTACAGACAGGCAGACAGAGAGAAGCAACATAAATGAGAGGACCAGCATTCAGCTGTACATGTACGACTCAGACACAGACCAAGCAGAGAGTACAAAATCATTTGTGTCTTTGTATAGTTTTACAGCCAACTGTGTGCTAGTTTAAAGCTCCGAGCTTGTAGCCTGCACTGAGACTAATAACCAAGCACACTGAATTAACTTTGACTGAAGGGCATCAAACACCGGATACACCGCGACACGGCGCGCACATGACAGTTGAAAGTATCGCACACTTGCAGCACCGGTGTGTGTCACCTGATAGAAACTTATGTTCAGAAATGCATACCGCTGCATGGCGCGACGCTCCTTGTCGTCAAGCGGCGCTTCTGGTGTATGACCTGCTTGAGGCTATAACTAAAGGGCGTCATACACCGGATGCGCCGCTCAGAGCCACGTCACGGCACACCAGACGCACACATTCACATGTTATTTAAAATGAAACTATTCAGATAACGCTCTGTGGCGCAGCAGAAATATGAACAGTGTCCTGAGCAGGGCCAGCGCGTCCATAGAGGCGACCTAGGCGGCAGAATAGTAAGCGAACGTGAGGCGCACGTGAGGCAACGCACTCGCACTTTCCAGCTGCACCTAGTTAAGATGACAGGGAGCTTCTGTGACCGCAGGAAATGCAAAACACTGAAGTTTAAGGAAGACACAATGAAAAGTACACATGTATGCAAACCCACCAAAACTCACAAACACTGGCGGCGAGGAGAGCGATAACTTGGTGAATGTTGAGCCCAATGAGCCTTACATCTAAAAATAGAGCAAGAGTGTTTCTTTGGTGACGTCGCTTTGACTCACACGCTGAAAATGGCGGACGTGAAAACAAACAGAGCATATGGTAATGCACACCTGTCAATCAATATTGGTGGGCGGGGGGACCGCACTCCTACGTCAAGTTGCGGTCGGTCTCAAAACCACTCCAATTGGTCCACCGTTTTTATGTTGTTAAATTGAAAGAAAAGGACTGGGTGTGTTTATATCACCCCAATATGACGGTCTATACACCATACATACACATATATCTGTCCAAACAGCTTAAAAAGTAGATTTTTTTTACCATAGGTGCCCTTTAAGACACATAAAACAACAACAAAACATGTATATAATTATTCCATTTAAAAATAATCAGGTAATAAAAGCAATATACAGTGGTCCCTGGTTAATCGCGGGAGTTATGCTCTAAAAAAACCTGCAAAGTACTCCACTTTATTTTTTGCAATTATTACAGATGTTTTAAGGCTGTAAAACCCCTCAATAAACTATTTTCTCACATAGACATTAACATTTTCACACTTTTCTCTCGTTTAAACACTTGCGTAACTTCTACCTTCTTTTAGCATGGCCAGAAGTCCAACTTTTTGTGTGATGGTTAGCATCTTCCTCTGCTTTTTGGGTGCTACCCTGGGTGCCTTTGATGGTGCAGAATGTTTCTTCAGCATTGTGGGGTTTGTTGAGGAGAATACTTTCAAACAAACAGGACAGAGTCACGCTGCTAGCGATTGAAGATTTATGTCAATTTGACAAGCTTAATGCATTCTGTACTGTACAGGAGACACGGCACGGAGGAGATTCACTGACAATGGTCTACAGTCTACCAGGAGGCAGAACACAATGCACTAATCAGGATGCAGTACACATTGCGCTGTAGCATGTAAAAAAAAGCATGTAAAATTGCACAAAAAAAAATCAGCGTGACTGCTAAAGGTGAATCGCGTTATGGAGAGTGTCTACTGTATAGTACTTTTCTAAATTACTTTTAGAGTAATTTAGTTTCAGTGCTTTATATTATGTCACTGTAACAAAAATGTACATCCTAAACAGCTTAAATTAAAGCAATTTCCTGTATTTTAATTTGACTTTCCTCCTCCGTCATCTACAGTTTTAGACATATCATATTCTCTCTTCCTCTTCTTCCACAGGATGTATTTGAGTTCCGTTTCGCTAAGATGCCGGATGAGGTTTCGGAGGAGGAGGATTTGTCCCCGATGCCTATAGGCCGAAACATGGGCATGCTGGGAATGCACCGCTCGTCCTCTTCATCCTCCTCCTCTTCCTCTTCATCCTCCTCTTCCTCCTCGTCAGAGAGCGAGCCGAGCAGTGACAGCGAGCCGAGCAGCGACAGCAGCCTGAGCTCTGACAGTGAAGAGGAGAGAGCTCAACGCCTGGCTCAGCTTCAGGACCAGCTCTGCACTCAGGTAAACTACACACTGTTTTCCATTCATGCACATCAACAGCATATAATCAAAGACCCTTAGAATAAATCCATTTTTTAATAAATCACTTTACACAAGTACAATTTTACAAAATGTGTATTTTCACAGCAACATGACAAGAATTGATGCAAATAATGACATAAAGTTTGAGAAAAGCTATCACAAACTCTTTTATTTAATCTACAAATATACAGTACTTTGCAAAAGCACTTTACCAGCTTTGTTGGAGCAGGAGCAAAAGAGTTTTGCACAATATAGAATCAGTCAGTTTCTTTATTAAAAACAAACAAAAAATATAGGAAATATGTACAAAAAAACAACAACAGCACAACATTTCCTCTTCAAACTAAAATATATGTTTAATGTGGCTTCCCTTGGCACCAAGCACAGCTTGAACTGTTTTTTTTGCAATATTTTTATTACTTTTTTCAATTTGCATGTCACAACAGATTATACAGTTACAGAATGATAAACATGAAGACTTTTTACACCCTATTCTCCCTCCCATCAACCCATTCCCAAAAATAAAAATATAAAATTAAATGAGGAAAAATAAATATATTAAATAATAAAATAAATAAATAAATAAATAAATAATAAAAAAAAAAGTGAGTGAGTAAAAAAACAAGAGAGTGTTTCCCTAGTCTAAGCTTGTTCTTGTTGTAGTAGACTGTCAACATTTACATTGTACTTCCGGAAGTTATTGAATGGTCTCCAGATATCTTCAAACACATTTTGTTTCTTTTTGACAATGTATGTGATCTTTTCCATTGACACATGTGATGCCATTTCTTTAATCCACTTTCCAATTCTAGGTTAATTTATATTTTTCCAATTAAGAGCAATAATACGTTTAGCTTGTAAAACACATATGTCTATGAATCTGACCTCTTTGCTTTGTAAGAGAAAGCTGACAGGATGTATACCCAGCATAAAAATCTTAGGATCCAATGGTAATTTCTTTGATAAAATTTGGTCAATTATTTCAATAACACCTTGCCAAAAGGGTTTCACTTTCACACATTCCCATATACAATGGTAAAGTGTACTTCTTACCTCATTACACTTAATACAGGTATCTGGAATATTATCGTTAAACTTGTGCAATATAGCAGGAGTTATGCATGTTCGCATTAACCATTTGTACTGTACGAGTTTCAGGCTACTGTTAATTGTTCGTATCTGAGCTTTCTTACATGCCTCATTCCAATCATCTAGAGAAATTTCATCTTCTATATCTTCTTTCCATAACCTTAGTTTTGATTCTGAGGATTCATTAGAGGCAGATACGAACAATCCGTACAAAGAGGAGATTAAACCTTTATCATAACAGTGTCCTATGATTGCTGCCTCTAATGAGGAAATGTTAGGAATATTTAGTGAATGATTTTGAGATGAGAATATAAAGCTTCTAAGTTGAAGATATTTAAAAAAATGGGTCTTTGGAGTGTCAAATTTTTGTGAAATTGCTGCAAAGGACGCTTGAACTGTTTTGTTCTAATTGTCCAGACATTTTCTGAAATAATGTGCTGTGTAATATTAGTGCTGTGCAATATCATACATCAACTGAAAGTTAATTTATTCACACTGCATAAACTCAATAAAAAAAATTGACAGACATAAGACTTTCTTCTGCCATTAATTTATATCTGCAGCTGACGTCAGAACAGCAGAAACTGTTGCTACCTCTCTCCTTAATTTAGGGTTATACAAAGAGTGGCCAACACAAAATGCATACATTCCTGATATGTCCCATCTCATACTAAATACACTACAATTACTATGATATAAATACAGCACTACAAAATACAAAAGAGAAATATTGACTTAGCATGTCACTTACCAGATTTATAATGATCTGATCAGCTGCAGTTTGTGGTTTTATGCTGACGTTTTCTCCTCTAAGAGCTTATGTGGTCTCTGTTGCCATCTTGTGGCAGAACGTCAACTGTCTTTGCTCTGCTCGGTGACAGGCTGCAGGCTGCAGACACGCTGTCTCCGAAATTATAAATATTTTAATATTTAATATTTATTCATGTGTGTTTCAGCTGCGAGCGGTTCATGAGCAGCTCGCAGCGCTCTCATCCGGTCCGATCGTCAAACCCAAGAGGAAACGAGAGAAAAAGAAGGACAAGAAGAAGAAGAAGAAGCCCGAGAAGCGCAGAGGAAGCCGAAGTTTGAGTGATGAGCGGGACAAACCTGCCAAACTGTCCAAAAGCAAATCCAGCAGAGCCTCACTCTCATCCTCACAGAGCAAGAAAGGCCCCGCCAAGAAAAGCAGGAAAAAGTTAGTTTTTTATTTTTTTTATATATCTTTCATGATTTATATTAACAGTGGTGTGATTCTTTTACATAGGTGCTGTTAAATAGAGTTCAGCATAAAAAAACATTCAGATATATGTGAATAAATATAAATATTATGAAAACTAAATGTTAGTATTGTGTAATACATTAATAATCACAGTGTAATATTATAACTAGTATGTAATATATAAAATATGTATTTCTTTATTGAAAAAAAACACACCTGTCCAACTGCTCGTTAGCGCAAATTTCTAATCAGCCAGTCACATGGCAGCAACTCAATGCATTTTGGCATGTAGACATGGTCAAGATGATCTGCTGCAGTTCAAACAGAGCATCAGAATAGGGAAGAAAGAGGATTTAATTGACTTTGAACGTGGCATGGTGGTTGGTGCCAGACGGGCTGGTCCAAGTATTTCAGAAATTCCTGATCTACTGGGATTTTCACACACAACCATCTCTAGGGTTTACAGAGAATGGTCCGAAAAATAGAAAATATCCAGTAAGCGGCAGTTGTGGGCGAAAATGCCTTGTTGATGCCAGAGGAAAATGGCCAGACTGGTTCCAGCTGATAGAAAGGCAACAGTAACTCAAATAACCACTTGTTACAACCGAGGTATGCAGAAGAGCATCTCTAAACAACCTGGAGGAGGATGGGCTACAGCAGCAGAAGACCACACCGGGTGCCACTCCTGTCAGCTAAGAAAAGGAAACTGAGGCTACAATTCACACAGGCTCACCAAAATTAGACAAGAGAAGATTGGACAAACGTTTTCTGTGACATTTGGATGGTAGGGTCAGAATTTGAAAAACATGAAAGCATGGATCCATCCTGCCTTGTATCAATGGTTCAGGCTGGTGGTGGTGGTGTAATGGTGTGGGGGATATTTTCTTGGCACACTTTGGGCCCATTAGTACCAATTGAGCATCGTGTCAATGCCACAGCCTACCTTAGTATTGTTGCTGACCATGTCCATCCCTTTATGACCTCAGTGTACCCGTCTTCTGATGGCTTTTTCCAGCAGGATAACTCACCATGTCATAAAGCGCGAATCATCTCAGACTGGTTTCTTGAACAGTTCACTGTACTTAAATGGCCTCCAAAGTCACCAGATGTCAGCACCCTTGGGATGTGGTGAAACGGGAGATTCGCATCATGTGCAGCCAACTCATTTTATGATGATGTCAATATGGACCAAAATCTCTAAGGAATTTTTTCAGTACCTTGAATCTATGCCACGCAGGATTAAGGCAGTTCCGAAGGCAAAAGAGGGTACAACCCAGTACTAGTAAGGTGTACCTAATAAAGTGACCAGTGAGTGTATTTTTTTATTTTATAATTTAATATTATACATATTATAATTAAATAATGTTTTATATATATATATATATAAAATGATTTGTTTTAATTTAGCATAATACTTTAACAAAATGTTTTGTAATATATAACATTAACTGTATTCATTAACGTAAGTGTATTTATTTTTTTATGTTTTATTTAATATTTAAACTAGAAATATGTTACTATATTGTTACTTTTACTTTTAATACTCACATACACAGATACATACACAGACACACATAAATATATAGACATTGAAAGATAACAAATGACAGTTCAAGCAAAATATTAAATTACAAATTGCTAAATTTGAACAAAAATTGCATATATTTTTTGTTTCTTTTGATATTCCCTTTTTTTTAATTATTTAATATTTTTCCCTAGCGTATATTCATAGCCTTATTTCTTAAGTTTAAATGAGGAATTTGTGAGGGGTGTACTTGTATATACTGAGCACTCTCTAGTTGTATTGTATAGAAACACTATTATGTAATGTTTATGGTGTGTAAATAACAAAACCTGAAACCAGCAGAACTATAAAAAGCTTAGTAAATCAAAAATGGTTAGAAAAGATTTTGAATTAGTTTACTGGAAATTCTACTACAAATTAGGGTTGTGACGATGAGGAAATTTCCCCACCGGTTAATCGACTTGTGACAACACCGGTGATACCGGTATCACCGTGGGGGTGGGCGTTTCCTACATTCCTACATTCCTACATTCACTTTCAGTTTTTCGGGAATTGGCAATTCGGCGTCAAACTACAAAAAATCACTGTTATTAAACGCAGAACTTTTGTTAACATAACAAAAAAAAAAACAACAACAATGCTACAGGCTGAAAAAAAGGAAATTTGAACCAAACAAATAACAACCATAGAACGTTTATTACTTAGCCCATGTTAGAATGTTTTTAAAACTAATAAGAAAATAAAATAGAAAGATAAATAATTAAATAGCACAACGTTTAAATAAGATTAAACAAAACAAGAAACAAATATAAAAAAAAACTTCCAAATGACATTAGGCTACAAAAATGACAGGTCGACAGTCTTAAAAAAAATAAATAAAAAGATGCATTTTTTTATTAACAGTGCAGTCTACATGCTCTTTGCCAGGAAACCCAACATGTTGACCATCTCTGATGGGATCTTGTGGGGCTCACTATGTTCCCCATTGTGCTGAACACTCTCTCGGATGCCCAGCTTGTTGCGCACATGCAAAGATACTTTTTGGTTCCCTTTGCCAACAGGGGGAACCTACTTTGGTTGTCTTTTGTTGTCCTATCTGACTTCAATGTCTTTATGTATTAATTAGCCTAATGTATTATATATTAATAGCTTAGTCCTTATAAACAATCCGTTTATAAAATACATTATTAACAAATCTATAGGTTACTGAAGAATAAACCTAATATGAAATATGAGCCTTGCATAATGATCACAGCTAAACAAGCTAGCACTCAATTTATATATAAACTATAAATAAAAAATGGAAGAAGTTTTAAGTAATCAAACATTATGTAAAAAATCTACTACAGGCTAAATAAAAGTGTCTCATCAAAGCTGAACATCACTGTGCGGTCACCTAGCGCGTGTCAGTTTACAGCTTCTGTAAAGCTCAGAGAGCCTATACAGATCACACAATCTCAAACACCATGTAAATGTATAAATATTTCGATAAGTATTGTTAATGGAATATTTATAACAACATGATCTTGCTTTTCGTTATATTAATGCCGGCTATAAGCTCACATGTGCTCTCTCTCTATCTCTCTCTCTCTCTCTCTCTCTCTCTTTCTCTCTTTCTCTCTCTCTCTCTCTCTCTCTCTCTCTCTCTCTCTCTCAGCGACAGTTGACGCACTACACAGCACAGTGGCAAAATGACAAGTGATCCACGGGACCAGTTTTATCTTTTGATTTGCGTGTTGTTCCTTTTTTAAAATGCCTTTTATTTTTAAAATCTCTCAAGTAAATATTGGCAGTCGGGTAACATAATCTCCCTCAGAGATATTGGAGTTCAGTAACATGGTGCGCAGTAGCTATGACTTTTGGCCAACACCTCTCTGTAAGTTTACACACTGCATAGATAGACTATAGGCCTACAGCTCTGGTGTGTTATGAATTGCGTGTTTTAAATGACAGCGACACATGCTACATTTAGTTTTTATTGTAAAATATACATTATAACTCAGTACACGGTCAAATATTATTTTTTGAATGGCTTGCCTATTGGCAGCGTATATAACCGTTACGCTTAAATAGGCTAAGCATATTTTCATTAATATTAAAGCACATGAATACAAACTAGCCACCTTTTGATCGTTTTTCGTATATTTTTATCAAACGAAAAATGCAATGAATTGTTTATTTTGGTTTTCATTTTATTATAATTAATATAAATATTAGGTGACTTGACTTGTGCGGCGTCTATCTATGGATGACAGCGAGAGAGAGATGAGATCAGACCTCAGTATCGATGTGTGGCCGCATGTCACATTTACTTTACTGCAAGTTTTTAATATTGGCTCATCTAAATTAACTTTTCATTCGATTAAAAGCTGAAATATTGCCAGACAGACAAAGCAACTTTCGGTTTTGGAAAAGGGAGACTTCAGTGAAGACGCACACAGACACAGGATACACTCTTGTCGGCCTTTTCATTATTAATTTTTTTTTACATTAAACTCATAATAATCAAGTGCACAAAAGAACAGATGAACTTCGGAAAAAGTGATCACTGCGGTTGCAGCGAGGTAGCTTTGTTTCTCTGCAGTTGGCTTGTCAGTGGCAATCACTTTTAGTTTAATAAAAAATAAGATTATTTATTACTAAACACTGTTGATGATGGTCGCTGGATTTTTTAAATGAGGCGCTTTTGCTTTGCATTTTGACACTAAATCGTCCGCCATTCTTTTTCTGTAAATTGGACTCATCTCGTTCTCCTCACGTGATAAATGAAATATGAAGCATTGTAGCTATGTTCAGATTTTAACTACAGCCTACTGCATGCTATCATCTTAAGTACATTTTTTGGAATTATATTTTCCATTTAACTAAATAAATATTGAATTAAAAAAAGGAATACTTTAAAAAAATGTGGGCGTGATGTCACCGGGGTGTTGCGTCCTAAAACCGGTAACACCGTCAACACGTCTATCGTGGCAAGCCTACTACAGATCTGAAGTAGGTTTGCACTGATAAAATGTAATTAGCGTAAACTTCAGTGTTATTAATATCTCCTGTTGCTTTCATTTCCACAGAAACACAAAGAAATCCTCATTATCTCATTTCCCAGCTGCTCCAGAGGTCTCGTTGCCTCATTATGACTCTGAGGAGGAAGAGGACGGTCTTCCCATGAGCTATGACGACAAGCGGCAGCTCAGCCTGGACATTAACAAGCTGCCTGGAGAGAAACTGGGGCGCGTGGTTCACATCATCCAGTCCAGAGAGCCTTCACTGCGCGACACAAACCCTGAGGAGATTGAGATAGATTTCGAAACGCTCAAACCGTCCACACTGCGTGAACTGGAGAGATACGTGATGACCTGCCTGCGCAAGAAGCCCCGCAAACCATATGGTGAGAGGACATGTTAGATATGCAATGTACAGTTGAAGTCAGACCTCTAGTTTCAATGCTTCTCTTCTCTATTTGTTGTGCAATACATGCAGTAATTCAGATGTGTGTGTGTGTGTGTGTGTGTGTGTGTGTGTGTGTGTGTGTAGTGGTAAAGACTGGAGGTGGAGGGAAGAGTCGAGAGGAGCTGGCTCTAGAGAAGAAGAGAGAACTGGAGCAGAGACTGCAGGATGTGAGCGGACAACTCAACTGTACCAAGAAACCCCAGAAACCCAAAGGTACACCAGCGGCTCTCTGTTCTCTAGCTGATCCAATATCAATAAGTGTGCTCTGAAGGCCTGAGGCTGATTTTATTGGATACATTTAGTGTAGCTGTTGCTGAAGAAGCAAACAACTGAGAGAGGGAGAGAGCAGAGGTGAAGAAGAGTCTGGGGAGTACACACTAGATGAGCTCTTGTGCTGATATTACAAAAGAAAAGCACATCTTGCATGCTGCTATTCAATACAAATGTTTTGCTGCATCAGATAAAATGGTTAATAAGGCTGTATTGGACCTTCTATCAATTTGCCACTTCAATATATACCTCTAAGTACTAAGCTAAATTAATAGTAATGTTATGATTTATTACATAACATTTTATATTATTGTTACTACTAGTAGTAGTAGTAGTAGTAATAATAATAATTATAATAATAATAATTATTATTATTATTTATCTTCATCCTACTTTTACTTCTTGTCAGAGAGCGAGGTGATGGTGGTGGTGGTAGTTGTATTAGTGTTAGTTATCGTCCTTGCAGTGTTAGTCGTAATAGTAGTCATTAGGTGCGTTCGACTTCATGCAGCGCTGCGCAGAGCGATCGAAATCTGTCTTAAATCGGTGCATGCCGGTTAGAAATTTTGTCCGGATTGATGCTGCACTGACGCCATGTGACTGTCACATGTGGCATCAAAGTACCGCGACCGCGTTTCGAGATCAGACGATTGAGTCAGCCTGCGCAGCACTTGAAGAGCGACTGCTGAAACTGCGATGACGACACTGATGTTACACGATTGGCCAAATTCACAGCATGACAACAACCACGTGTGTTTCAGGTTTATTGTTGAACAAATTCCGATTCACAAATTTCAAAACAAACAAACAATAAAATGTTCATACCTTCTCTATCTTGTACACATGATGCTTATAAAAAGACTACAAATATTTTACTGCAGCATCATCTTTGGTTAAATAATTTGTTCATAATGTCTAGATTGTTTAAACAGGTTTATTCTGCCATTTTTATACAGACTACTGTATTATACATTTTAGTGAATGACCAAATATTAACTCAAATAAGTCTTACAGACTTATAATTAAATAATTATCATTATTGATCCTGACACCTCTATAAAAATTTCTTAACAAATTAAGTAAAAAATATTTTATTAAATATAAAAATATATGATTATAAAATATTTTATTTCCTGTTAAGCCATTTATGCAGAAATGTTAAAAATGACATTGATATACCTGCTCTTTCTTGGTATTTTCTATTTAGTGTAGCTCATTTATTGTCGTCCTTTTGTTCAATCTCTATGGATTAAAGTGCTTTTTAAAAAATGTTTTTATTATCCAAAATAATCAGTGTTTAACACTTAATCAGAACACCTTGTTTTAGAACACCAAGTTTTATATCTATAAATGTAAATAAATGTAAACCCCTTTTTAGCATAGCCAAACAAGCACTGGAACAGTATGGCATAGCATTCAACATCTAGTAGCCCAAAGACTGATGTTTAAACTCCAAGAATTTGTGCTTATTGTTTTGTTTAATAGGCCTATTTGTGGATATTTATTTCCTTTTTATGTGCTCTCTCGTTTACCCCATATTTCTCATGCGTTTGTTATATAGGCTACTTAAACTTAATTAATAATTCCCTTGTTTAAAATGAGCTATAGTTTGTAGAGACTGCATTCTGTTTTTTTGTATTCTATAAATCTTTTGTTGTTATTGCAATAAATAAACAAATAAATAAATGATCCCACCATGTGATGGGTCATCATGACAGCAGCAACTTCAAGCTCCGAAGTGTCCTGCTTGACGTCTCCGTTTTCAACTCCGCCCCCGCCTGCGCACGGCTAATCTCGTTGATCACCGGCTGCAGCTGTGCTTCATGTCGAACGCACCTATTGTCATAGGATTAGTCATCGTAGTATTAGTATTAGTCATCGTCCTTGTAGTATTAGTAGTCGTAGTCGTCGTCGTCGTAGTAGTAGTCATCATCGTTGTTGTAGTATTAGTAGTCGTTGTCATAGTATTAGTAGTCGTCATCGTCGTAGTAGTCTTCGTCATAGTAGTAGTCGTTGCTGTAGTATAAATAGTAGTCATTGTAGTAGTAGTTGTAGTATTAGTAGTAGTTGTTGTTGTGGTATGAGTAGTCGTCGTCGTAGTATTATTGGTAGTAGTCGTCATCGTCGTCGTAGTATTAGTAGTAGAAGTTGTCTTAGTATTAGTAGTCGTCATCTTAGTATTCGCAGTCATCATCATAGTGTTAGCCGTCGTAGTATTATTAGTAGTCATTGTAGTAGTCGTTGTTGTGGTATTAGTAGTCGTCGAAGTATTATTGGTAGTAGTCGTTGTTGTAGTATTAGTAGTTGTCGTCATAGTATTAGTAGTCATTGTAGTAGTAGTCGTCATCTTTATAGTATTAGTAGTAGTAGTAGTAGTAGTAGTAGTCTTCGTCATAGTGCTAGTAGTTGTTGTCATAGTATTAGTAGTCATCGTTGTAGTATTATTGGTAGTAGTTGTCTTAGTATTAGTAGTCGTTGTTGTAGTGGTAGTAGTAGTCGTAGTATTACTAGTCGTTGTTGGAGTGGTAGTAGTAGTCGTAGTATTATTAGTAGTTGTTGTCGTGGTAGTAGTAGTCGTAGTATTATTGGTAGTAGTCATAGTATTAGTAGAAGTAGTTGTCTTAGTATTAGTAGTCGTCATCGAAGTATTAGCCGTCG
>CAIGQZ010033112.1:33909599-33939976 GCA_903798205.1 Danio tinwini
GTAGTATTATTGGTAGTAGTCGTAGTATTAGTAGTAGTAGTTGTCTTCGTATTAGTAGTCGTCATCGTAGTAGTCGTTGTCGTAGTATTAGTAGTAGTCATTGTAGTAGTCGTCGTGGTATTAGTAGTCATCGTTGTAGTAGTCGTTGTCGTAGTATTAGTAGTTGTCGTCATAGTATTAGTAGTCATTGTCATAGTATTAGTAGTACTAGTAATAGTAGTAGTCTTTGTCATAGTAGTAGTAGTCATCATAGTATTAGTAGTAGTCATTATAGTAGTAGTAGTAGTCGTCGTTGTAGTATTAGTCATTGCCCTATACTATAGTAGTAGTTGTTTTTGTTGTGGTATTAGTAATCGTCGTTGTAGTATTATTGGTAGTAGTCGTTATTGTAGTAGTTGTCTTAGTATTAGTAGTCGTTGTTGTTGTAGTAGTAATGTAGAATATAATGTATTTGTAATCTAATATAATGCATGTCTACTAAAGACCACAACATAGGTCACATGCTTGGCAGAATAAACTTATAGCAATATACTCTTATACAATTTTTTTCAATTCAATTCACCTTTATTTCTATAGCGCTTTTACAATGTAGATTGTGTCAAAGCAGCTTCACATAGAAGATTATAGTAAATTGTTCAAGTTCAGTTTAGCTCAGTTCAGTGGGGTTTAATAATCACTACAGAGAGTCCAAACACTGAAGAGCAAATCCATCGATGCGCAGCTCTACAGATCTCGAACCATGCAAGCCAGTGGCGACAGCGGCGAGGAAAAAAACTTCACCAATTGGCGAAAGTGAAGAATTAAAAAACCTTGAGAGAAACCAGGCTCAGTTGTGGACGACCATTATACCTAAGGTCAAACGTCTTGTGCAGAGCTGCAGTCTAGGCGCCGGAGGCTGAAGAATTTACAGTACTTTCTTTAATTACAAAAACTTTATTTTTAAGACATTATTTTGAATGTCTTATACTTATTATTAAAAAAAAAGCTACTAATTGTATTAGTTTTCCTCCTAAAGTAATCTTCTTAAGAATTTAAAACGTACTTTGCTTGTAGCATTTTGAAATATTGTTCATTGTCACTAAACTCTCTATTGTTGACACGCATATTGTTTCCTCCATAACTTAAAAACCAGTTTTGTTTTGTCTGTTCCAGCAGAAAAGGCCAGCAGTGCGGAGCCTCATGCGATGGCATCCCGTCTCAGCGGCAGCAGCTCCAGCTCCGACTCTTCCTCCTCATCTTCTTCGTCATCCTCATCTGACACCAGCGACTCAGACTCCAGGTGAAGCCGGACACTATCCATCCTGGGAAACAAACATTCACAGACACACTGTTTTTTCTGTGCTTCACCGTTTACTTCAGTGTAAAAACATACGTGTATATACTACGTAGGACAAGTTTTTTTCTTTTATAAAGAAGGCTTTTACCAAAATGCCCATAATGGGAAACCGTGGAATCATAACTACTTTTCTTAGTTGACGGAGTAGCTTGTTGTTTTGTTTTGCTTCCATTTTGGACTCTTTGATTTCCGTCTAGACATTTATGGCTTCTCTCTGCACTGCTTTACTGATCAGGGCCACCATTTAGATCTGATTTTGAGCCAGTGTTGAACTTGCATTTGATTTCATGAATGAAGGGAATAAGAGTTTAGGAACTGCTTTAGATTTGCATTGGCTTTAGAGAGTTCTGCTGCTGCGCTGTGATGCATTAGACCACTCTGTATATTTAATAGATTAAAAGCAAATCCCAAAGCTGTTTCCATAAGACTTTTGCAGCGAGTGCGTTAAAGGGGAGTTCATCTAAAACTTACAATTTGCTAATTTACTGATAGCTTTACACCATCCAATGTGTTTTGAATGCCTCCTGGTGACATTATTATTAACAACAGCAACGACAACTATTATTATTATTATTATTATTATTATTATTAACAATAATAATATTAATAATAATAATAATAATAATAATAACTACTACTATTAATTTCATTTCTCCAATATTACTTTTTTATGTTGTTGTTGTTGTTGTTGTAGTTATTATTATTATTATTATTATTATTATTATTATTATTATTACTATAATGATAATAGTAATAATAATAATAACTACAACAACAACTATAATGCAATTGCTCCAATATTAATAATAATAATAATAATAATTATTATTATTATTATTATTATTCATAACAACAATAATAATAATAATAACAATGTTTTAATAATAATGACAACCAACAACATTAATAATAATAATAATAATAATAATAATAATAATAATAATAATAATGTTTTTAATAATTATAACAACAACATCTACTATTAATGCCATTGCTCCAATATTATTTTTTATATTATTATTTTTGTTGTTGTTATTATTATTATTATTATTATTATTATTATTATTATTATTATTAATAACTATAGTTGTTGTTGTTGTTGTTATAATGATAATAATATAAATTATTATTATTATTATAGTTGCTAAAAACAACAACAACAACAACTGTTATTGTTGATGTTGTTGTTGTTATTATTAACACTTTAAGAGTAAAAAAACACATACAGGCAAAATGAAATTAATGTCATTACTCTAATATTATTATTTTTAATATTATTAACAACTACATAAACTGTTGTTGTTTGCTATTATTATTATTATTATTATTATTATTATTATTATTATTATTATTATTGTTATTATTATTATTATTATTAGCATGTTTGGAGTCAACAAAATAAAAACACAAAACGTATTTAATGTCATTGCTCCTGATTGATACATTGACCTGTTATGAAGCCAGAAGCTTATCTGTGCAAGAAACTCAACATTATTTACAATATCATTCGCTTTAATTCCACAGCTTGAGCAAATGATCCTTACTAATAGGTTGGAAAATCCAGTACATTTAAGACGCATTTGTCGAGGCTGTGAATTGAAAACAATAATATTACAAATAATTATTTTTTGCACAGAATGATTGATTTATAGAGGATCCATGGATATTAATTGTGTTTTGCCTGTATGTATTTAAATTTTTTGACTTCCAAAGTGCCAGTAGCCATTGACTTGCATGTTATGGAACAGTTTCAGCAAAAAAATATATATATATAAATCATGTAAAATAATACAAAAATTGCATTGGATTGAATAAATTAACAGCCAATATTCAATCTTGGGTAAGTCCCCTCTTCAAAAAGCTTTCTAATTTCATTTAGACATTGCTTTGATCTGAACGAAATTGATTTAATTCTAATGCGCGGTTAAATCAATATGATGATAGCGACTCATTATAAGCTTCCCTGAAAATAGCAGCCATAAATCCTCCCTGTACTGCATTTGTTCTTCTAAACTAGTTTCAGTGGATAAAATGAGCTGTTTAATTAAAAGTAATCTTGAGTGAGTCTAAAGGCGTCACATTTCAGCAATAGAGAGCCTCATTGTTTCCTGTATATAGAGTCAATAATGCCACAATCCTGTTTTTGCTTATTTCTCATCTGTATTTATTTGCACCACTCTAATCTCTCTTTTCTAGATTTATTCTTTTGGAACATGTGTAAGGAAAATAGCAGATGGTTGTGGCATAATATTCCCTGTCTGCAGTATGATTACGAGTTTATGCACTCCCGATTATGCATTGGGTTTTATTTGGATGGAAATACAAATACAACAAGTGAATGAAGCAATGTCGCGTGCCAGTGTTTTATTAGTAAATACTATTCAATATTACATTTTTTTTTTATTATTTTTGTTTGTTTTTGTTATATATACATGCATATTAGGGATGCTCTGATCAGGATTTTTGTAGCTGATACAGAGTACTATTTCTTTATCATGGTGATAAGCTTATATCGATTCTGATACTTCAAGCTTTATATAACTTTGCCATTGCAAAAGGACATTACCCTCCAAGTATGATATTTAAGTGAAAATCTCACCTTACCTAAGAGAATAAATGAAGTACGCTGCATATAATCCCCTAAACACATCTCTTAATACCATTTAGAGTGTCCATCACTGCTGCTCTCGCAATCTGATCTCTTGCTCATTCGCTGTCTTTGCCATGATTTCCAGGGTATTTGATCTAGTTCGTGGCCGTCACGCATACGGTTGGACACTAGATAGGGATGATTGCTCTGCTCGCGTCACAGCAGCTCAAAACACTGGTTCCAACAACAACAAAAAATCACTTGGGCAAGTCGCATAAATAGACTGTAAATATAGGTTGCACCACAGCTGTATGTATTTTTGCTGCTGTGTGATGCATCCCCCACATTCACATCATTAATCTCCTTGCGTGTTGTAGCTGCAGATGTGTAACCCAGGAGCACACGTCTTCCTCTGCTTGTAAACTCGTAAACAAACACTTGGGATCTGTTCGTTCCGCCAGATCAGCAAGTACCGATCGTGTCATGAAATGTGATTATCGGCCAATACCGATCTCCAACCAATCGATCAGAGTATAGAGTATCACAGTATAACCAATCGATATATCCATATAAGGATCCATATATACACATACTGCTTTAAAAAAAATTCCAAAGTTCTGTTTAACCTTAATAGTTTTTATACACAATAGTTTTCTAAATTTATTTCTAATAATTAATTTATTTTGTCAATGACAGTACATAATATTTTACTAGGTATTTAGTAAGATACTACTGTGCTTTTTTATTTATTTATTTTATTTTATTATTATTATTTTTTTTTATTCATGAAATAATTATAAAATATTCTTTAGTGAAATAATATAATCAAAAACTTTGCGAAAATGTCCTTGCTCTGTTGTCCCTCTCTCCCTGGACTGCCTGCACTCACATTGCATCCGAGCCGGAGTGTGCCTGAGCCCTAAAACAAAGACCCAATGTCACTTTTAAGGGACTGTTTCGTATGAATTTATTAAATATTTTTTCTTTTCAATGAACGCAAACTGTCATAGTTTATTAAAGACGCAAACCCCTCAATGCACGACAGCTGCACCTTCAACAAACCTCCCAATACCTGCAGCACGAGGACTTTAAGAACATTTATCAGCATCAAAAGTGGCTGATCTGTTCAGCAAAATGTTTGACTGCTTGTCACTGCATCCCAAACGACTAAAATGATGTAACTAAAGAAATCTCAACTGTGCAGGGGTGCGTTTCCCAAAACCATCGTTAGCCAACTAAGGTCGCAAGTTCCGTCGTTACAAAGATAGTTTGTTGATTTGCCGTTTCCCAGATCCATCGCTCCAACGAACATTCAAAAACTGCGTCCAAACTTGAAACGACACCTCTGGAGCTGTAGTTAGAAACATAGTTCCTGGCTGTGTTCTATTCCCACTTATCCCCCCTATGCCCAGGGACGCCGCTAGCAATTTTGGGCCCCATGAAAAAATATGAGGATGGGCCCCCTACTACCAAGCTAGCTATCCAAACTCTTTGTCTGCAATGTAGTTATACTGACCTATGCATTTTATTATTGATTTTGTCCACTATTATCAGTTTTTAGTAAGAGAACGACCATGGCTGTAGCTAGCAGACGATTTATTGTTCAAATGTAAATGTAGTACAAAAAAGGAACAATATTCAAATATTCACTGAAAATGTAACATTTTTAAACACACAAAACACCAATGTGTAACTATTTAAATAACTGTACTGTAGTAGTGTCTCATACAATGTGCAATACACTGGAACAGTGACAAAAGTTAATAAGACACAAAATTATATGACAATGACACCCATAAATAAGAAATGTTCTTTTGTCATTCTGGTGTAATCTTTCTAATAACTCATTTCTAATAACTGATTTATTTTATCTTTGTCATGATGACAGTAAATAATATTTTACTACATATTTTTCAAGACACTTCTATACAGCTTAAAGTGACATTTAAAGGCTTAACTAGGTTAATTAGGCTAACTAGGCAGGTTAGGGTAATTAGGCAAGTTATTGTATAATGATGGTTTGTTCTGTAGACTAAAGAAAAAAAAATTAGCTTTAAGGGACTAATAATTTTGACCTTAAAATGGTTAAAAAAAATGCTTTTATTCTAGCCAAAATACAACAAATCAGAATTTTTTAAGAAAAAAAAAATGATCAGACATACTGTGAAAATTTGCTCTGTTTAACATGATTTGGGAAATATTTGAAAAAAAAAAAAAATTCTAAGGGGGCTAATATCTGTGTGTGTGTGTGTGTGTGTGTGTGTGTGTGTGTGTGTGCGTGTGTGCGTGTGTGCGTGTGTGCGTGTGTGCGTGTGTGCGTGTGTGCGTGTGTGCGCGTGTGCGCGTGCGCGCGTGCGTGCGTGACTAAGTACATGCAGTAAAGTAATACAGACAGAATTCTGCAGATTTATTATGCCATTCACTATGGGCTTTACTTTAACAATCTAGGCTCAAAAGACTGGCTTGAGGAGCATCCTGGCTATGACATATTTAAAAGATACATAATTATTTTGAAACCTGTCTGCATGGACATTGACATTGTTTTATACTATTCTGCTGATATGGTATGAGTTTGACTAGTAATCAGTTATATTACTAGAAATGGTCCACTGCGCAAAATTTTTTTTAATAGATTTGTCAAATAAATTGTCACCCTGCCTGCCTTTAAAATCACAGCTGAAGTTTTGTCTTTGGGTTTTATGTTTGCTTTGCTGTTATACCCATTATTATTCTACATAATCAACATTGGGGAAAAATAGCAGTCATTTAATAGTGACCATGTCAACAATTAAGTTAATATCATAGTGAAATTAATACCTCAACGCAGACTGCAATGCACATGCTATTTTTAAAGGCAGGATCTCATTGATATACTTGTTACCGGCTTCTTTAACTGTGAGATGAGTTTGAGGAACTTCGTAGGGAAGAGCGGGTGAGGGCGAATCTGCGTCTATGTATGAGGTAGACATATAGAGCAAAGTAAATTAAGCCTTTAAAAGAAAGCTAAGTGCTCTGTGGATAAACATAATTATCTTCAATTAATGATTCAACAATTCACACATAAAACTTCATGTTTTATTAATCTGTAGGTGTATTATTTTTGAACACCTATTCAGTGATATAATTTTGATGGTTGTTTATCGCCACCTGTTGGTTACACAATGTAATTGCTTTTACCAGCGTCAAAAATTCACCAACGTCATGTTTTATTAAACAGTGGTTTTAATCCTTACCATAAACATCAGTGTTTACATCTGAACTATAAACTGTTCTCCAGCACTTCTGTGTTATTTAATTGTTTGTAACTCACTGAAAAAGTGTAAAAACTCAACCTCTCTCGATGCAGATTTGAATGCAGCGCTTTGAAGGATTAATAAACACATGCAAATCATTATCATTTATCGTTCATGTTGCGCGGCATTGAACTGGGATCACAATCTTTTAATGCTTAATTGTGCAGCTTTACACTGAATGCATTAATGCAGGCTAAACAAGCAGTGACAGAAAACACATAAAATTAGCCTAAGAAAGCATTTAGGTAGGTCCCATCAACTTTTATCAACGATCATTATATCTTACAGGGAAGCCAAAATGCTTTCATGCATGCAATTCGAATGACTCGGGAGGCGATCTCTCTGCAATGGTTATAAATGTTGGATTAACTGACAAATTTAACATAAATTATTAATCCGCAGGTCACGTGCGTTCCAAACCGTGAATTGTGATCCATACGAATCACGGATTAACAGTGATCCGTTTCACCCCTAAAAATGAATACATTCGTTTATTCTTTATTGAATAAATACAGGTTAGAATGTTGTTACATTTTTAAATTTATATATGTGTGCGTTACAGATATAAAAACATTAAAGAAGACACTTCATATGCATTTAATGTTCTTTTTGTGAAGTTTCACAAACTAATTTCGAGAGGAGCACGTGATATAATTGACTGCAGCTGGCTCTCATCTACAATCACTAGTTAGCCAATCAGATGAACCCAAACTCACTATAAGTAGCCTAGTAAAATTTACTCCCTTATCTTCATATTCCGAAGAAACCCCCCCATCCACCCCTTCTCCGCCTTTCTTCCTTTATCACGGGGAGATCTCGAGAACTACCTGATCTCGTACTCCCCTTACATGCTCAATCGACCAGGCGGGAGCCCTGGGCTCAATTATCTCCGAGCTCAGGGTTCTCTCCCAGGACAGCATGCCAAACCTGCTAATAGCATCAAGCAATATCTAAGTGTGAACTCTTGAAATGTATATAAGATCCTAACACAAACATTGTAAATCCAGAGAAACAGGATTATTTTTTTCTGAAGCTGTATATACTTTTTTTCTCGCATGGTAATATTCAGCTGCTTGCAAAACCGGATAAACCAGGTTTGAATGCTGTGGGTGTTTTAAACAGTGTTTACCAGTAAACTTCGTCACTGCTGGGGAAAAAAATGCAGCATGAGTGTTTTTAACTCAACTCAAGGACAAATAAGTTATGATGTCAGGATGTTGTAGGCCTAGTTCTAATAATATATATATACAATATAATTATAATGATATTTATACATGATCACACTAGTGTTACCTTCTCTGCTTCATAGATGTCCAGCTGCAGAGTAATAGCTTGTTAATTCTTGCTCGGACCGAAGTAATCAATGCATGCTCTACATGTTGTTAGGTTCACAGTGCAAACAGCTCCTGGGTGGAATAGCTTGAGTGAACATAAAACAAAGCCGAAAATATTTGTTTATGACCACCTTTTAGTCATGTCCCACACTAAAGTGAAATTCTTCTAAAGTCATGGTGTACACGGCAGTCTCTGGACTTGCTGCATCACAGACAAAGATTCTATACTTGCTTAGATTAGATCTCATTCAAAGCAAAGCATTGAACCAATCATAAATGAGCCCTGTTTGTTATGAAGGCCTATTGTTAGTTTGTTTTTACGCATCACAAAAGAAGTGAAACCAGACGAGCTTCAGGAATTCACTGCTCTAGTTTTCAGGTATGAGGAAACATTCTTGAAGGTGAATGCATGTGAAGGAGGAAGTGCGGTTTAAAAAAAAAAAAATCAGCTGTAAATTCTCAACCCGTGGCATTCGGCTGCTGGATTTGACATGCTGCACTTGTGTTTTGTTCGTCTATATTCAGTTTTCAGGTTTTCAAGAGCTCAAGGTAAGGATTTTAAATAGAGAATTTAATTTTAAATGTAATAGTGTGTATAAAGCCTGTGCCTGTACAATTTCAAGCAAATTTGTAGCTTTAACAAAGATTAATTCAGGGTTCATACAGTCATGAAAAACATTTTGACATGGCATTTTCCAGGTCTGGAAAAGTTTTGGAAAAACAGAAAAACCCACAAAGTTTTGGAAAAGTCATGGATATTATTTTAACAAATATCTGTATACTTGAATTAGGGCTGCATGATAGTGGAATAATCTGGCATTACCATATTTTGTATTTCTGTGATGTATATTGTGATGTGAATACAATTTCACCAGATGATTTAAAAGGTTTATTTAGATTGATTGGGTGGATTTTGTAGGGGAGTAAATCTCGAATAATATATAAAAAATAAATTACAACCATAGATAAATAAAACATAGTAAAGATAAAAGTGAATTCTAGTTTTCAGGTATTCACTATTCAGGTGCAGATATTGAATGCGTAGTCTTCATTGTATATTATTTAATCTTTATTAAAGTTACAAAACATTTCTTGTGGCCGGATGTTTTAAAATGTGAAATATTGAAATGTTCACACAGTCACAGGCCTTAAAGGGACAGTTTACTCAAAGATTAAAATGTACTCACTATTTACTCGCACTTCACTTTTTTCAATACTATAGGAGTTATTCAATTATGTTCTTTCTGTGTTCATAAAAAACATGTTTGAAGGGTGTAATGAAAATGGTAAGTAATTTTTGGCTAAACTATCTCTTTAAAAATGTATACAGATGATAAACATTTACTCCATAATGATTAAACTTTATATTAAACTATAATTTTAACATTGCATATCCTGCGATGTGACTTTTGCGAATGCACACATTGCGATATCTATGCTGAAACGATATATTGTGCAGCCCTAACTTGATTATAGGTTAGTTGTCTTTACTTCTTTGGTCTCCCATTGTTAGTGCTGTGTAAGCATTATCAAAATCAATTTTACAGATATAAAAATAAATTTAAACAAAATAGAATGTTGCGTGGGGGGGGGGGGGAATAAACTAGTCGAGCAGAATCTGGCTTTGACTTGATTTGCTCACTTAAGTCTCTGCATCGTCGGGTGACAGTATGTACATTTAAATATAATCTTATCAATTTACATAATTTAATCGAAACATTTGTTTTCAGTTAACTTTTAACAATAAAACAAATAAAGGGTTACATTAAATTTAAATTGAAACTCTTCCTCTCTTCTTAGATGGGATTGTGGGCCAAACCAAAGATTACCATGGGCCAACTTTGGCCTGCGGGCTCTAGTTTGCGCATCTTTGATCTATATGCTTACAATTTGTTTGTTATTTTTATGCAGATGCACTGCCCTACAAAATCATCAGAGTCTAAAATTATTACTATTTCTAAATAGAGCTGTACATGTCGCTGAATAAGTTATATTCACATCGCAATATACAGTTAAAGTCAAAATGTTTTGCCGTCTTGGGGATTTTTTTGTTCCAATATTTCCCAAACAATGTTTAACAGAGCAAGGAATTTTTCACAGTATTTCCTATAATATTTTTTCTTCTGGAAAAGTCTTATTTGTTTTATTTCAGCTAGAATGAAAGCAGTTTTAAATTTATTTAAAAACATGTTAAGGTCAATATTATTAGCCTCTTTAAGCAATATTTATTTTCGATTGTCTACAGAGCAAACCACTGTTATACAATGACTTGCCTAAATACCCTAACTTGCCTAATTAACTGAATTAACTTAGCTAAGCCTTTTGACTATCTAGTCAAATATTATTTACTGTCATCATGGCAAAGGTAAAATAAATCAGTTATTAGAAATGAGTTATTAACCCTCAGGGGTCTGAGGTGATTTTGGGGTCCCTAAGATGTTTTGACATGCCCTGACATTTGTGCTTATTTCAGCTACTTATCAAATGGTATTAGCCAACATGTATTTTTTTGTATACAGCACAAACTATATTTGTGCTATATGAGGAATATTGATGTGCATGCTTGCGTTTTTTTTTTTTGGAAAAAAATATGGGTGGTTAGTAGGTTTTGGAGAAAAATAAATGTAGCCTAAATAAGGTCCAAATAAACGCACTGAATGTGCCTGAACAAGTCTTTTAAGTAACTAGTCTTAGGCTAGTAGTAGGCTAGAAGTAGTAGGCTAGAAGATTTACTTCCCAATTATGTAAAAATTATTCTGTTCTCTCATTCAAAGTAAATATTACAATGATTTACATTTTGTAAAGTCTGTTTTGGGTCAGCACAGCTGTATGCGTGAGTGACAATGGCCATGAATAGAGAGACAAAAGACACTCCCCCACTGGCTAATGTTCACCCATCAAGACTCAAAGACTTTAATCTTTTTTTATATTGTATTCACAATATGTTTAGGAACTAAATGTGTCACAGGAACAGTGCTGCAACATATTTTACAAAATATTATACAAAATTACACTTTAAAGCATTGTATAGCGATATCCAGCTGCAAAAGCTAGCCCAAACTATTTATAAATGCTTCTTGTATTACTTGCTGTATGACCAAGTAAACACTATGGGTAAACAATGTATGTGCACTTATAATAAAATACAGCATGCAAAATAAAAAAATAAATTAGACAGGCATGACAGAAATTAAGGGAAATATACAGGGGGCTAATAATTCTGCAGGTATAATGATTCTGACTTTGACTGTATATCACAAAAAAACAAAACATTGCAATGTCAGTTTATTCCAATATGCTGCAACCCTATTTCAAATCATCCTTTGAACTCGCTGGACCAGTTTATATTGCTGCATGTGGATTGTGTTGATAGTTAAACATGGTTTTCCCCCTCAGAGAATAAGCATTTAATGTGAGTGCTGTTGTACTGTTGTACGGAGATGACGATGATGATGGATAGTAAGGATTTCTGGAGTTTGGATATCTCAGGCGTCATGGGGAAGCAGAGACCGGTGTCTTCTCAAGCGTGTTACTCCATCAGCTCCTGCTTCTGTAATGTGTCTCGCTGTGAAATGAATTTTCCTCAATCCCCAGGTAAGATCTCTCAGGGTGTCCGCGGCATCTTTAAGTCAATTTAAAGCCTTAAAGTGGAATCAAAACTAATCACACTGATTTTGTTGGCTCATATTGCTAGTTTTGTGGTGAACAACTTATCTCTTTTGCCCCCTTCATACACCCCCACACTCTCCTCATAACCACTGCATTATTTATTATTTACAGTAATATTTGCACAATTAAAAGTGCACATATTCATTGCACTACATTGCACTAATTCATCTTGAATTGTACATACCCACTGTACATATACAATTGTAATTTTTCATATCTATCTGCATACCTCAGATTATTAATATCAACATGTACATATATTCATCTATTGTAAATATCCATTTATAGATAATACAACATATATATATATATATATATATATATATATATATATATATATATATATGTGTGTGTGTGTATATATATGTGTATGTGTATATGTGTATGTGTATGTATATGTATACAGCTTCAGAAAAGATCAGTTCTAATGCAGTGAACGCTATGAAACAAGTTGTTTATATTTTTGAGGGGTATTTCACATGTTTTGAAGTACATTATGTGCAGACGTCTGGTGTTTTTTTGCTCACACAGAGGTGCAGATGCCTGAAGACTCGCAGGTCGTGGAGATGGCAGTGCTTGTGCTGGGAATTCTGCTGGGATTTGTGGGATTTGTTGGAGGAGTCGTTATTATCGTAATGAGCAAACTGGAGCCGCAGGCGGTATGATTATGACCTTCACACTGGACATTATAATTTCATGCTGATTTATTGTATAAATAAAGGATATTTATTGAATATGTGTGTCTTTAAAAAAAATTTGTTTGACATTTTTTATTTTATTTAGCGGACTCTTATCCAAAACAACTTGACAATTAAGAATATGATAGATAGATAGATAGATGGATGGATGGATGGATGGATGGATGGATGGATGGATGGATGGATGGATGGATAGAACTAACAAATGGGCGACTGATTAATGGATAGATATATATGTATATATATATATATATATATGTATATATGTGTGTGTGTGTGTGTATGTGTATATATGTGTGTGTGTGTGTGTTTACATTTTATTTTCCCTTTTTTTACAGTATGTGTAGTAATTAGTTATTGTTTTTGTTTGTTTATCTGTTTTGGGTGTTTATTGGAAGGACGAACTTGTAATAAAGCCATAAGATAAGCTTTTTAAATACTATATTTATACAATTGAAAATATTAAAATATCAGTAGGGGATATTAAGAGTAACGGGGATATTTGTTGTGGTGTCTTTGGTGCATGTTGCATTTAGCAACAAAAAATAAATATAACAAATAAAAGGCAAATATAATCATATATTTACATATTTAAATATGTACATAAATGGCTGATGAAGGTCAGTAATCCAAAATGTTGCATTTAATAGATTTCTAGCATGAACTGATAGTAAAAAAAAGGAAAGAAAAATGGACATATTATGACATGAGGTGCGTCCCAAATCGCATGTATGCACTTATGCACAGTGCGTTCACACTGAAACTTCTAAAAATATTAAGTGCAATTTAATTACCCGGATGACGCACTCATTTAAAGAAGGTCGCTGGTTCGAGCCTCAGGTGGGTCAGTTGGCATTTCTGTGAGGAGTTTGCACATTCTCCCTGCGTTCGCGTGGGTTTCCCCCACAGTCCAAAGACATGCGGTATAGGTGAATTGGGTATGCTAAATTGTCCATAGTGTATGAGTGTGAATGGGTGTGTATGGATGTTTCCCAGAGATGGGTTGCGGCTGGAAGGGCATCCGCTGCGTAAAACATGTGCTGGATAGGTTGGCTGTGGGACCCCAGATTAATAAGGGGACTAAGCCGAAAAGAAAATGAAAGAATGACACACTCATTCAACCATTAAAATGAAGTGTGTAATGCTGGACACTTCACACACTCATCAGTCGCAGATTTGCTCACATAGTGGAAGGGGCGGAGCTATCAGGCACACTTTTACTATCCTTTATTTATTTTGGATTGTGAAAGCAATATTCTCCTACAAGAGTGATTATAGCGCCTCCCGATGGTGAATGCGGTTATACTAATGGCAGGTATTATTTAGTAGTTTGGTCATTTATTTCTCTAATTTGGCAACCGTCAAACGTCATCAGGGAAACGGTTTAATTTCCGCTTAGTAAAACAAACCATTAGTGTTCCATTTGGGACGACACTACATAAATATACTAGGCTGTTGAGTGTGTAAGTGCATAAGTACATAGTGGGCCATTTGGGATGCAGCTATTATTAATTAAATACAAACATATTTAATTTCTTTTTATGGTTTTAGTACATTTTAATAGTATTTATTGCAAGTTATATAAGTATATATAGTTATATAATTATAAATAATTATTATTTTTTCAACATGTAGGTCATATACAGTATATTTATACAACAGTTCTGTGTGCTTCTCGAATCTGACTGGCTGATAGCCGTGTGATATTCTGCAAAATCAGAACTCGTACAGTCTCTTCACTCTTGTGTATTACTCCGCCCACATAGAGTGACAGCAGATCAATAAACTCACTACAGTTTGACAAATATTGCGGCTGTTGGACAACATAATGTACTTATAAGGCTTTTTTTTTAGGTGAGAATGAAGTTGTTTAGATTGCAACTATGCAGTTTATTTATAAGAATAGTGCCTATTTAAAATATTCATAATATCTGAGATACAGTTCGTCGGCATCCATGTCATTGATCAGAGCAAAGATGGTTGACGTTGTCCATCCACAAGATGGCGACAGAGACCGCATAATAAGCCCTTAGAAGAGAAAAGATCTGCAAAATTTCAAAGTACAGCTGATCAAATCATTATAAATCTGGTAAGTGACATTCTAAGTCTGTCTCTCTCTTTTTGTTGCAGTACTGTATTTATATCATAGTAAAAATTTATACCATAGTATTTATACCACCCCTAACCCTACTTATCACAGTGATGTCACTCACTACATTGAGTGCATTGTGTCTGACATTGCATCGCTGAGTGATGCAATCTCAGCTTGCATCATAAAGGCTGCATCCAGATACTATTGGTTTTCGTTACTGCAGACTAGTTCAGTAAACAGAAGAAAGAAGAAACGCCTGTGTGTGTTAAACGTTTTTCCTTATCACAAAAACAACAGTAATCCAGTAGTGATTGCGTTACTTTGGCTTTTCTGGGTTTATTATTGTGATCTCTCGATTGCAACAGAGAAATACTGGGAAATCTCTGTAGACTGATGGCATTTCATGCCGTTCAGCATTATAATCTTATAATGTGAGCAAAATCACCTTTTTTGTCATCACTTTAGACATTACGCTAGAGAATCACTCTAATACTAGCTCTAAAATGATGTTGGTGAATTAGTAACAGCTTCTGCTGTTCTGACATCAGCTGCAGATGTGAATGAATGGTGGAAGAAAGTAGTTCCTCTTACAAAAGGAATTTTGAGACTCTCCGTGTTAGATTTTCTTTTTTTATATACATGATTGTGCCGTCGAACTGTTGTATAAACGCAATATCACACTCGTAGCAGTGCAATATGGCTGTATATCATCACTGGTGGGACACTAACGCACTCGGCCTGCAGTCGCACGCCTCCCACCAGTACTGATATACAGCCATATCGCATTGCTACTCGTGTGATATTGCTCATATATATATATATGCAATCAGAATTATTCAACCCCCTGATTTATTAGCCCCCGTTTATTTTTTTCCCCCAATTTCTGTTTAACGGAGAGATTTTTTCAACACATTTCTAAGCATAATAGTTTTAATAACTCATCTCTAATAACTGATTTATTTTATCTTTGACATGATGACAGTAAATAATATTTGACTAGATATTTTAAGACACTTCTATACAGCTTAAAGTGACATTTAAAGACTTAACTAGGTTAATTAGGTTAACTAGGCAGGTTAGGGTAATTAGGCAAGTTATTGTATGATGATGGTTTGTTATGTAGACTATCGAAAAAATATATAGCTTAAGGGGGCTAATAATATTGACCCTAAAATGGTGTTGAAAAAATTCAAAACTGCTTTTATTCTAGCCGAAATAAAACAAATAAGACTTTTTCCAGAAGAAAAAATATTATCAGACATACTGTGAAAATTTCCTTGTTCTGTTAAACATCATTTGGGAAATATTTCAAAAAGAAAAAAAAATCAAAGGGGTTTAATAATTCTGAATGCAACTGTATATATATATCGAAGTACATATAAGGCTATATATTCAACATGCAGATTTTGCATACTTTTTACATTACCACATATATGTATATATATTTTAATGTTTCAACATTAAGCATTTTCAGCGTTGTACGTTAATTACGCGTCTGCTGGGTGTTTAAAATTAAAAATATAAAACGTAATATATTAACATATATCGAAACATTCGGTCAATTTTCAACTTAATTTTAATTTCAGTCTATATATAATCAAGGGAATGACCCATATAAAGCCGCACTCTTTGACCGATTTTCATAACAGCTCTTACATCATCAGTTCCTTTTATTTCCCAGAAATGACGAGCATCATCATATATACATCCTTCAGTTCAGATCTCCGTCATGAACTAAGCAGATCGAGGTAATTAATTCATTCACAGTGTCAGCTCTGACAGCAGCAGATAAGCAGGCATGAGGGGAAAGCTAAGCCTAATTGCATTAATTAAATGAGGGCAGGATAATCCTCATATGAACTCACGACTCACTTCACGTTTACCCTGAGCATAAAAAAGACGATCAATTAAAGGGATATTTCCCCCAAAAATGAACATTTACTCACTATTTACTGACTTTTGAATTAATTTTTTATTAGACAAATTTTAGACAAACTGTACAAAAAATACAAGTATCCCATACATTTTGATATAAAACTGTCGAGGATAAAAACACAAAGCCCTGGGCTTGTTTTCATTGTGGTCCTCGCTGTATGTACAGCTGCAAAATACAGTTAAAGCATAAAACAAACAGTTCCTCCATATTTTAAAACAGAAACAAAATTATTCACAAATACAGTGCATCTGGAAAGTATTCACAGCGCTTCACCTTTTCCACATTTTTTATGTAACAGCCTTATTCCAAAATGGGTTAAATAATTTATTTCCTAAAACTTCTACACATATTACCCCATAATGGCAATGTGAAGAAAGAGTTTTTGAAATTGATTAAAAATAAAAAACCCTGAAAAATCACATATACATCAGTTTTCCCAGCCTGTGTTCAATACTTTGTTGATGCACCTTTGGCAGCAATTACAGCCTCAAGTCTTTTTGAATATGATGCCACAAGCTTGGCACACCTGTCTTTGGGAATTTTTGCCCATTCCTCTTTGCAGTACCTCTCAAGCTCTATCAGGTTGGATGGGAAGCGACGGTGTCCAGCCATTTCAGATCCCTCCAAAAGTTGTTCAATATGATTTAGGTCTGGGCTCTGGCTGGGCCACTCCAGAACATTCACTGAGTTATTGTGAAGCCACTCCATTGATATTTTGGCAGTGTGCTTTGGGTCATTGTCCTGCTGGAAGATGAACCTTCGCCTCAGTCTGAGGTCAAGAGCACTCTGAAGCAGGTTTTCATTCAGCATGTCTCTATACATTGTACAGAAATTGTAATTTGTAAAAGTCGTTCTAAAAATATGTACTTTTACTTTCCCTTGAGTATATTTTTAGTGCTGTATCTGTACTTTTACTCCTCTACTTTCCTTATAAAAAGTGACCTGCAGTCACTACTTTATTTTCTTGTCTATGGGGATTAGAAAAATCAGTCTTGTGATTCCTGTCCAATCAAATCACACATAGAAGGTAAATCGCATAATAATGAACTACCTCAAGACACGGGCGATTTATATTTGCAGCAAACTGCTTGGAAGAATTAAAAGTGTCCAAATAGATGTCCCAAGTTTTTTCACGCATTGACCCAGAGACTGTTTACATGCATGTCACTGATGAGAAGATGAAGGAGGTTCACTGTATGATGACTGAAATGGCCTTAAACTCCTAGCAAGCACAAGAAGTCATCATGATGTCAGATTAAAGATGTACCCCAAATAGTCGGGACGTTGCATTCTGTTTGGAAATGAAAATCGGGTTGACCTCAGAACCCAACATCAGGCTGATGTCAATGTCCAAAATCCAACCTAAAATCAACCAAATAATGATGTGCTGAACGTCTAATGATGTTACAGCTTGACATTGTGTGGACATTACCACTATGACGTCTATCAGACATTGGATTTTGGTTGCCATACCTGACAAATAAATGTCAGTATTTGATGTCAATATGACGTTGGTTTAAGATGTTGGCCCGACATTGGATTTTGGTCACTCTCTAACACAACCTAAAATCAACGTTATTTGACATCATTATTGTAGACACTGGCTAGAATTTGAATTTTGGTCACCTGACATCACAATCTTAATCAATATTAATGTCTTATGACTAAATGCACTACAGAATGTTATGTTTACACACATCCACATATTACATGTAAACACATCAGCTTTTTTTTTACAGTGTAATACTTAATACTTACTACTCTTGAGTACTTTTGAAAGGGCTACTTTTTACTCATACTTTAAGTAATATTGACAACAGATACTTTTACTCTACTTGCACTACATTGTTAGGCAAGTAATGGTACTTTAACTTAAGTATTGTTTTTCAGTACTCTTTCCACCACTGCTTGTATGCTTTATTTAATGCACAATAAAAAAGAGACGGTTCACATAAAAAAAAAGAAAATTCAGTCATTATTGACTCAGTCTTGAATTGTATCAAACCATTTTTGTTCTGTATTGAGCACAGAATGTTTTAAAGAGTGTTGGAAACCTGTAACCATTGACTTTGATCATATTTTTTGAGTTTTTTTTTCCACTAATATGTCTTCAGAAAACCTTCCTTTGTGTTCAAACTAGCTTGAAACAGTTCAAGAGTGAAACTTTATTTTTGAGTGAACTACCTCTTTAAGTGAAAAAATAAGGCCAACAGTAAAAAGGCCTACTAGTCTATGGAAGTTAATGGTTACAGGTTTCTATCTTTCTTCACAATATCTTCTTTTGTGTTCAACAGAAAAAAATAAAGTCATAATAATTAAACAAGCGAGTAGCCTAATGATGACAGGACTTTTTGGGTGAACTATACATTTATTTCAGTGGAACAAAGACTGGTGTACAGTTGTATTGTCTACATTATAAGATAATGGTATCAGATATTAAAAATGTTTATTATATCGTTATTTACTGTAGGATTTACCTGTTTTGTCCCCGGTGAAGAAGTGTTGATGAACTCGATATGAGATATTGGAGTGAAAACAAGACTGGTGTACATTTGTATTGTGTACATTGTAAGATACTTGTATCAGACACTAAACATTTAGAATTATTATACTGGTATTTACTGTACTATTTACCTGCTTTGTGCCAGGTGAAGAAGTGCTGACGAACTCAACCAGCTATGGCACAACCAGATATTTGACTGGAAATTAGACTGGTGTACAATTGTATTGTGTACATTGTACGATAATTGTATCAGGCAGGAAAAAATGTTGAATTATTATATAATTACTTACTGTAGTATTTACCTGTTTTGTCCCAGGCGAAGAAGTGTTGACGAACTCAACCTGCTTACGTTAGATGGCACAATCAGATATTCGAGTGGAAAGAGGACTGTATTGTGTACATTGTACGATAATCGTATCAGGCAGTAAACATTTAGAATTATTATATCATTATTTACTGTAGTATTTACCTGTTGAAGAAGTGGTGACGAGCTCAACCCGCTAATGTGACCCAGCTAGAAGAGAACATTCTCTCAACTTTGGCTAACATTCCCTATGGTTGTGTTAATGTTTTAAAGAAAACATTTTAATGTAATATCCAATGAATATTCAAATGCCCCCCCTAAAAAAAAAAAAAAAAAAACAATAAACAAGAACATTCTAGCAATGTTTTGAAAATGTTGGTAAGGGACCAGATTAAACAATGTTCTCTCACAAAACGTTTCCATGATGTTTCATAAAACCAAAGTAAAAACATTCTCACAGTTACATTCAAGAGTTCACACTTAGCTGATGATTGATTATAAAGCTTGTTTGGCATGCTGTCCCGGGAGAGAGCCCTGAGCTCATAAGATCCTCGAGCCCGGGGCTCCCTCCCGTTTGCAAGGCGAGAGGGGAGTTTGAGCTCAGGTAGATCTCGAGAACTCCCCTGCTGTAGTAACTAATGAACAGATTGTGATTGCTTATAAGATATAACTTCTTACTAGGAGCATGTCTATGCTGCCAATTTAGATTAGTCAATTAACTTAAGTTGCAAGTTTTCGGACGGTGGGAGGAAACCGGGGAACCCGAAAGAAACCCACGTGAACACGGGGAGAACATGTAAACTCCACACAGAAACGTTGGCTGGCTTGGTAAGGACTAGAACCAGTGACGTTCTTGCTGTGAGGCAACAGTGCTAACCACTGGGCTACCATGCCACCCATCTATGAAAGGAGGAAGAGTAGGGGTGGAAGGGGGGATTCTTCAAAACGAAGATAGCTGTGATTTGGAACCTAGGGTATTTATAGTGGCTTAGGAATCGTCTGATTGGAGAATCACGAATTGAATAATGCGGGGCCGGCTGCAAGCAATCATAAGCACGTGATCCTCTCAAAATTAGTTTATAAATAAACTTCACTTAGAGAAATGTTATAAGAGCATCATCGAGATCTGAGGTGTGGAATGTTCTTGCAATAAGACATTTGAACAAAGCTAGCACATTTTATCTGCAACATTTTAACAACATTTTAAGATGATTGAAATGGCACCAGATTAAGCAATGTTCTCTTAGAAAACCTTTTCACAATGTTTCATAAAACCAAAGAAAGAACATTCTCACAGTTACATTAGAGAAATGTTATAAGAACTTGATTTCTTTTCAATAACGAGACAAAGACAACTAACTAATTTGAACCTCTACTTATTAAAATATATCAAATATCATGTTCAAAAACTTTTTGCAGAAAAAGAAGTAAAACCTAGTGGTTTGAAAAAATAGTGGCAAAGCAAACAGATTTAAAGTGACAAATAGTATTTCATACAATTAGTAAAAGTATTATGTGTCAGCAAATTATTCTTGTTTTAAATATACCAGATTTTACTTTTTTTTTTGCTTTTGTTTTATTTGTTACACGTTATACAATGAGCACAGGAATGTAAGAAAATGCAGGGCTTTAAACTTTCTTTTTCTCATTGTTACGGTAAAATAAAATATTGTAAATGCTTCTAGAGAATGTTTTATGTCTGTCATATTGTTACTGTTCATTTTGGAAACAAAAAAAACTAACAAACAATGTTATTAACAAACGTGTAGGCTATTTACAGAGTATTGTCCTGACTTTAAGGAAGACTTTCTGGGAGCTAGAACAAAACACCTGCTGAAAATGTTATGTGAGTATAATATTTCAACAATGTTACCATTAAACGGGATTAGAATGTTTTAGAGAACATTTACCAGTGTTTTAAGAGAATGTTCTGGGAAGTAAAATAAAACATTCATTCATTTTCTGCCGATTTTCCGGGGCCGGGTTGCGGGGGGTAGCAGTCTTAGGAGAGAACCCCCAGACTTCCCTCCTCCCAGACACTTCCTCCAGCTCCTCCTTGAAATGTTATAATAATGTTAAAGTTTAATGTTTTAACAATGTTACCACTAAATGAGTTTAGAATGTTTTAGAGAATGTTTTACCTATCTTTTAAAAGAACATTCTATGAACTAAACTAAAACTAGCCCTAATAAGGTTCTAACAACGTTACCACCAAATGTGGTTACAATGTTTTAGAGAATGTTCTGGGAAGTGAAATAAAACAATACATTAAAACGTTATAATAATGTTAGAGTATAATGTTGTAGCAATGTTACTTTGAAACGTAGAGAATGTTTTCCTACCATTAAAGAGAACATTCTGGGAATCTAAAGAAAACTACCTACTAATTATGTTATAAGAATGTAAGAATACTGTATGATCTAAAATTGTTACCAGCAAATGTGGTTAGAGTGTTTCTAGAAGATGTTTTCCTATCCTTTAAGACAATGTTCTGGGAACTAAAGCAAAACTACCCGCCAGAAACAGTAATGCAACATTGCTTGGTAATATTCTCAGAACATAAGAGAGAGAACTAAACATTTCTAGCTGGGTAGATGGCATAAGTGAAAATAAGACTGGTGTACATTTGTATTGTGTACATTGTAAGATAATTGTATCAAACCGTACACATTTAGGACTATTATACTGTTATTTACTGTAGTATTTACCTGCTTTGTCCCAGGTGAAGAAGTGTTGACGAACTCAAACCTACTATATATGGCACAACCAGATATCCGAGCGGAAATAAGACTGGTGTAGCCCACATTTGTATTGTGTACATTATAAGATAATTATACCAGATATTAAAAATGTAGAATTGTTATACCGTTGTTTAGCCTAATGTAGTGTTTACCTGTTTTGTCCGAGGTGAAGAAGAAGTGGTGACGAACTTAACCCACGTTGCACAACCATATTCGAGTGGATAGACTGGTGTACATGTGTGTTGTGTAGGCCTAAATTGTAAGATAATTGTATCAGATATTAAAAATGTTAAATTATTATATCGTTATTTACAGTAGTAGGCTTTTTTTGGTCTCAGGTGAAGAAGTGTTGACGAACTCAACCCACAAACGTTAGCTGGCACAACCAGATAGGCCTATTCGAGTGGAAAGAAGACTGCTGTACAGTTGTATTTTGTATATTATCAGATAATTGTATCAGATATTTAATATGTAGAAATATTTTAATATGTAATATTATATATATAGTAGTATTTACCGGTTTTGCCTAAGATGAAGAAGTGTCGACGAACTCAATCCGCTAGATGGCACTGTGTTCCTTCAGTCCACGTTAGCATAACTTGGCGCTAGTTGTTACCTGATTTGACTTTAGTAAACAAACGCAGCCCATTACCTCGAAACTTCAAGGTTACACGGTTGAATTTGGACTTTCCTCATATAAACCCTGAGATGTGGCCTGCTTTAAGACGGCACAGTGAGTTAATGATGCTCTCTGAGATGTTCCAGATGAAATAGCGGGTATACATTATTCATGGCGCTCGTCTTTCTACATCATTGAAGTGTCATTAGCGTTTTCTGCTATTGATTTCGTGGGCCTCGTGTTTTTTAGCTTGTCGTGTTTGAGTCTCAAAGAGCTTTTATAGAGGTCATTTAGTACACAAAATCGGTCATTTACTCACATATGCTTTGTGTTTGGATGGTAAGCCTGTTTTAGGGTTGTTGTGACAATAAGTGATGTATTATATCCAGTCAGTGCATCACATTATAGCAAGCATGTTAAAATTAATAATTGCAGTACATTTTTGGACAAAACGAATGAGAAAACAGCATGTTTTTTTTCTTGGTAATTTTGTTTTTCCTCACCAACACATCTAAACATGTTTACTTGGAAAAATAACATTAACTCTATGACTTGAATTTATGAACAGATTAAGTAAGTTTATGGTTAAAATAATTATAAAGTTGCTTAAAAGTTGACAAAAATGTATATACCCATCTTTCCCAGTGATGGGTTGGAGCTGAAAGGGCATCCGCTGCGTAAAACATATGCTGGATAAGTTGGCGGTTCATTCCACTGTGGTGACCCCTGATTAATAAAGGGACTAAGCCGAAAAGAAAATGAATGAATGTTTCTTGCTTAAGCTGTCAGATATTACATAAGGCAAGACACTGCAGGTGATTATAAGGGAGAAAAATAACATTATTATTGCCATACCCTTGTTGATTACATTACATTAAAAGGATAGAGTGCGATACATTAAAAGGAAAGTTCACCAAAAAGGATAAGGTTTTAACCTTTTATGAGTTTCTTTCTTCTGTTTAACACAAAACGAGATACTCTGAAGAATGTTGGCAAAATACAGCAGTCACTGGCTGTTTCCCCCCCAAAACATTCTTCAGAAAATCTTCCTTTGTGTTCAAGAGAACAGAGTGTAGGATGAGTAATTGATGACACATTTTTCATTTGTACTGTAGGTGAACTATCCCTTTGAGAATTGCACATTGTTTTTGTACAGGTTTTAAAAATCTGATGTTTAAATGCGCAAATAAGGTATTATTTTATTTAGGACTGCACGATATTGAAAAAATCGAACGTTGCGATATTTATTTATTCTACGATATATATTGCGATATGTGTTTGAGTCTCAAAGAGCTTTTATAGAGGTCATTTAGTACACAAAATCGGTCATTTACTCACATGTGCTTTGTGTTTGGAGGATAAGGCTGTTTTAGGGTTGTTGTGACAATAAGTGATGTATTATATCCAGTCAGTGTATCACATTATAGCAAGCATGTTAAAAATGAATAATTGCAGTACATGTCTGAAGACAAACAAATGAGAAAACAGCATGTTTTTTTTTTCTTACTTGGTAATTTTGTTTTCCTCACCAACACTAAGGAATCTAAACATGTTTACTTGGAAAAATAACTTGGATATTAACCCTATGACTTGAATTTATGAACAGATTAAGTAAGTTTATGGTTAGAAATAATCATAAAGTTGCTTAAAAGTTGACAAAAATGTATCTTAAAATGTTTCTTTCCCAGTGATGGGTTGGAGCTGAAAGGGCATCCGCTGCAAAAAAAAAAAAAACATATGCTGGATAAGTTGGTGGTTCATTCCACTGTGGTGACCCCTGATTAATAAAGGGACTAAGCTGAAAAGAAAGTGAATGAATGTTTCTTGCTTAAGCTGTCAGATATTACATAAGGCAAGACACTGCAAGTGATTATAGGGGAGAAAAATAACATTATTATTGCCACACTTACCCTTGTTGATTACATTACATTAACAGGATAGTTCACCAAAAAAGGACATTGTCCTCAGTTTGCTCACAAGGTTTTAACCTTTTATAGGTTTCTTCTGTTGAACACAAAAGGAGATACTCTGAAGAATGTTGGGAAAAAATTGATATTGACAGTCATTGATATTCATAGATATCATAGATGGAAGACAATGGCTGACCCCCCCCCCCCCCTCCCCCAAAAAACATTCTTCAGAATATCTTCCTTTGTGTTCAACAGAACAAACAAAGTGTAGGATGAGTAATTGATGACAAATTTTTTATTTGTAGGTGCACTATCCCTTTAAGAATTGCAAATCTTTTTTGCATTACACATTTTGTAAAATCCAGTATGTAAATGTGCAAATAAGGCATTATTTGATAAATAGTTTCTCTACAAACAAAATGTGAACATTGTATTTTACATATTGGGATTTTGGGTCTCTTTCTTTATCAAAATATGTATTGTGAATGAGATCTACAGACACCCATTGATAATTTGATATAAGTGTATTTTCAATGTTTTCTTTCCATTAGACTGAGAAGAAAGATTCAATTGTGCATTGGTTTTGTAAAATTGTCTGTTTAAATGTGCAAATAATTTTGGGCATTATATATTTTTTGTGTAAATACTAAATAATTTTTTAGTATTTCTACTAACAAAATATGAACATTGGATTGGACATAGGGGAGAAAATGGGGTACTGGAGTGGGCGAACCTAAGAAATAAGTCAGAGGGAGAGAGAGAGGGAGGGAACGAACGAGGGAGAGAGAGAGAGAGCGCACAGACACAAGCAAAACATACAGGCATATACATATGACTGTAACAATGACATTATTGCCATACTTACCCTTGTTGATTACATTACATTAACAGGATAGTTCACCAACAAAGGACATTGTCCTCAGTTTGCTCACAAGGTTTTAACCTTTTATGAATTTCTTTCTTACGTTGAACATAAAACAAGATACTCTGAAGAATGTTGGCAAAAAAACAACAACAACAACAAAACAGCAGTTATTGTCTTCCATAGTATTTTTTAGTTTTTGGATGTCGATGACTGCTGTTCTCCCCCCAAACAGTCTTCAGAATATCTTCCTTTGTGTTCCTTTGTGTTTGAAAATTGCATATTGTTCTTGCATTACATGTTTTAAAAAATCAGATGTTTAAATGCGCAAATAAGATATTGGAAAAATCTAACATTGCAATATTTACTTATTCTGCGATATATTTTGCGATATGAATACAATTTCACTAGATCATTTGAAAAACTATTTGTAAAGAATTGATCATTTTAGATTGATTGGGATGCTGCTGTAGGGGAATGCATAAAATATAATGAGCAATATTCAAGCATAGATTAATTAAAGAAAAATATATAAATGAAATAAACAGCAGTGTATTGTTTTCTGAGCAGTCGAACTGTATTCAGGTATACAGTAATTGATTAATCAATAATAAAATAATACTGCATAGGCTTCGTTTTATAAAACTTTTCAATTAAATTAATTGTTATTTACAAATGGTACAATTTCTTACAGTATGCCTGAATGGTTTTTGGTCACAGGCCTCAAAAAACACTTGATCAATTATAATTTCAACATTGTGTATACCCGCGATGTGAGTACTGCGGATGATCACATTGCGATATCAATGTGCAGCTCAAATTTTATTAAATGCTAATTTGCATGTCTACTAACAAAATATGAACTTTGGATTTTACAATTTGAGATTTTGGGTCTCTTTTTAAATCAAAATATGTATTGTGAATGAAATCTACAGACAGCCATTAATAAAATGGGATAAAATTATATTTGTTTTAGTAATTTCTATACATTAGTTAAAAAAAAAAAAAACTTTTTAAACTCAAAACAGAGCCCAACAAAGTCCAAAATCTCAATATTGGCAGGTTCATGAAATAAAAACAGTTTCTTCCTGCCTTTACTCACCTTCATTTTGGTTACATTGTCAGAAAATAAGGCAATAAGTCTTGTGCAAGTTAGCGTCTCAACTAAATGCACTTGTTATTTGCATTTATTTTAGAATAAAGCATTTGCATTATTATTTATTTTATATTGGATTACAATCTAACATAACATTGTGAACAGAACTGTGCACCATTCACTGAAAAAATGATGTCTGCAAAACTCATTCATTCATTTTCTTGTCGGCTTAGTCCCTTTATTAATCTGGGGTCGCCACAGCGGAATGAACCGCCAACTTATCCAGCACAATTTTTACGCAGCGGGTGCCCTTCCAGCCGCAACCCATCTCTGGGAAATGTCTGCAAAACTGTTGCAAACAATTTATTTGTGTTGAATTTAAACAAACAAATTAAATTTAATAAAATTGTACTTAATTTGTTTGTTTAAATTCAGCCCAAATAAATTGTTTACAGCCACTTAACGTAAATTTTTTTTAGTAAATCCAAGGAATCATTTCTGAATGATTTTTTTCAGTGTTTTTGTATTAGAATGCATGTCAAGTGAAACTTACAAAAAACATTTGCTCGTCATCTACAGAAATAAAGGGTCAAGAACAAGGTTAAAGATACTTGTTAATTCCACATTTTTGGCTCCACAACTTTATCTAACAAGCAATCTCATGACAAGTTTGTGTCCCTAATCTTTATGTATTTATGCAGACTAAAAAAGATATGCTTATTTTGCTAAGTGCAAGAATTAGCATGCAGCCTTATTTTTAAAATGTTGCTAGTTTTATTATGACTTGTATGTTGTTATCGATTGCTGCTGTGGCATCTGTCAAAAACCCACTCTTTTCATTACATCCTCAAATCATGCAAAGTTTATGTTTAAAATCATGCAGGTCTATTTTAGGACCATTGATATTTTTGTTTGCATTGCACAGGTGTATCTGTTCAGATGCTCTAAGTTTTAAGGAAATTTTGTAATTAACATTATTCTTAAAGATGATTCTCATTAGATTCTCATAACTGTGTTGTACAGTTAAAGGGAAATGCACTTAATTGTAATGAATACCATGAAAAAAAATTCTTAATGATCTTGAACATAAGGTTTACCTCCACTACCTGACAAAAGTCTTGTCGCCTTTCTAAGTTTTAGGAACAGCAAAAAATAACTTGACTTCTAGTTGATCATTTGTTATCAGAAGTGGCTTATATGAAAGGCAAAGGCCTCTAGATTACGCTTATTTTACTAAAATAAAATATGATCATGCCTTGATTTTTAATTTTCATTATAGACAGTAAGGTCTGACTTTGCTTAGACAAAAGTCCTAAATAAAGTACAGAAATAATGTACAGTATAGAATATAAAGTCATGGTGCAGTGGAAAAACAATGAATACTGTCTGTGACTCCCATGAGCTTGGAGGACTGCATCTATACACCTCTGCAGTGACTCGAATAACTTATTAATAAAGTCATCTGGAATGGCAAAGAAAGTGTTATTGCAGGACTCCCAGAGTTCATCAAGATTCTTTAGATTTATCTTAAATGCCTCCTCCTTCATCTTACCCCAGACATGCTCAATAATGATTATGTCTGGTGACTGGGCTGGCCAATCCTGGAGCACCTTGACCTTCTTTGCTTTCAGGAACTTTGATGTGGAGGCTGAAGTATGAGAAGGAGCTATCCTGCTGAAGAATTTGCACTCTCTTGTGGTTTGTAATGTAAAGGGCAGCACACATGTCTTGATACCTCAGGCTGTTGATGTTGCCGTCCACTCTGCAGATCTCTCGCACGCCCTCTTACTGAATGTAACCCCAAACCATGATTTATCTTTCACCAAACTTGACTGATTTCTGTGAGACTCTTGGGTCCATGGGGGTTCCATTAAGTCTTCTGCAGTATTTGTGATGATTGGGATGCAGTTTAACAGATGATTCATCTACCTTCTGCCACTTTTTCAAATGATCAACTAGAAGTCAAGTTATTATTTGTTGCTCTTACAACTGGGATCAAAGACAAGGCTTTTGTCAAGTAGTGTATAAATCAGTTTTTACTGTGAAATACGATTTTATCCGAAACAGCTTCATTTAGCAAACAATAAAAGACAGCAAACAAAGACTCCAAAACGAATCAAATATAAATCATATTTATTATATTATACAAATTGTACAGATGACATTATCATGTTTGCTTGTCCATACGAACGATGAAAAACATGTTCACAATGGCACAACAGTGGCAGACAATCAAAGAAGCGACCTGCAAATATGGAGGCAGAAATGGCGAAATCCTTTCGAGATACACAAGCACACTTTACACGTCTCGTACTGAGGAGGTAAACGCAGCACGTTTGATTCTTTTATCATCTGAAAAGCAAGAAAATGGACCATGAAATTAGGGCCACGTGAGTAAATGTGTGTTTGTAGCTATTATGATCTTTTCCTGCCACAGCAAAATGCTCTAAAGAGTAGGTTGTGTTTTTTTTTTTTTGAGAAATATTTAGCTGTCGTCAATGTAAACAGTATAGAAAGTTATTTATCAAAAAATTACATGACAATGATATTGTTTCTCAAAAGAAAGACTTAATGATCCAGTGAAGTGTATTGAAATGTGCATTTTTTTTTTTATTTGATGTTTGACAATCTCAAGGGAAATATGAAGAGAGGGTGGGACAAAGACTAGCTCCTCCCCTTAAAAAAACAACCAATAGCATTTTGTTTTTATCACAACGCCAGTGAGAGTGGTTAAGCTCAAGCTCATCAAATGAAAAGCAAATGAGAAGCGTCTTGAAGGGTGCGGGGCATGTTAGACACTAGAGAGCATTTGATTGGTCAGAAGATTTGATGAGAAACTGAGGTGATGTCAATAAAAATGTTGATCCATTTAGGCAGAAGCGACAAACTGCAAGCTTGGATTTTTTTTTTATCAGGTATATATTTTATAAACGCAAATTTAGTCTGTTTTGGAGCACTTACATAGTGATACTAACATCTAAAAAACCTAGTTTAAATTTCACGGGAACTTTAATAAGTATTTATAGATTTTTTAGATCCATTGCCTGCTACTAGTCCGTGTTAGTAAAAGTAAAATAACATATTTGCATGATCCTCGTCTGCCTGCTATAAACAAACACTCTGAAAAGCGTTTGTTCTTTCTGACATGGAGTAGATGCTAAAATGCCAAATCAAAAGAGACTTGGTCAGTTGACCAATCAGAGCAGAGTTGGCTTATGCAAGCTAGGGGTTTACAGATCTCAAGGGTATAGTTCACCCAAAAATAAACATTTAGTCTCACTCAAGTAGTTCTAAACTTTGATAAATTTCCAACACAATCTCACAGCAATTCGTAACTTCTTGAATTAGTGGCTAATTTGTATGAATTTGTACAATTTCATTGTACTATTTGGTA
>CAIGQZ010033112.1:33939986-33962531 GCA_903798205.1 Danio tinwini
ATACAAATTAGCCACATTTTGATATCATTGAACTCATATATATTCATACGAATTACCCACATTTCTGTATGACTGAACTTGTATAAATTCGTACAAATTAGCCACATTTCGGTATGACTGAAATCTTATAAATTATCACTAATTTGCCACATTTTAGTATCACTAAACTTGTATAAATTTGTACGAATTAGACACATTTCCATTAGACTAAACTTGTATTAATTCGAAAGAATTAGCCATATTTCGAAAGACTGAACTTGTATAAATTCTTACAAATAAGCCACATTTTGTTATGACAAAAATTGTGTAAATTTGTACGAATTAGCCACATTTCCATTTGACTGTACTTGTATAAATTCGGATGAATTACCCACATTTCTGTATGACTGAACTCGTGTAAATTTATACGAATAAACCACATTTCTGTACGACTGAACTTGTATAAACCAATTAGCCACATTTCTGCCATTTCGTTAATAGTTACACTTGCCTATAACATCAAGAGGTTTATGGAAGGCAATGGCTGTTTTCCAACATTATTAAGTATATCTTCCTTTGGGTCAAACAAAAGAAAGAAGCTCAAACAGGTTTGGAATAAGAGGTGGATGAGCAAATAATGACAGACTTTTCTTTTTTGCTAAACTATCCCTTTAAATCTCTAAATGATTCAGTCAAACCATATCAAAATGACAAAGTTTTCTGACCTTTTATGCATTAAAAGCTGTATAAATGTATACAATATTAGGACACTTTAAAATACCATACGACCTGCTCTTTAAAATCTGTTTTATAATTAATGAATAGGCTCTTTTCTGATTATAGAGTTTGAGGAGACAAGGGTCAACCAGTGCACGAGTCACGGCTCGACCTGTCCATACTGAAGAGGAGGGTAAATATTGCTCAGCATCATTTCGCTCATCCGGCCTCACACTTTCTTCCACATCCTTGTTTTTTCCCTAACAGCTCATTTGATGAGACCTCTCACCAACCCACAAACTGACCCGTCTGACCCGGAGAGCCCAGACCGGACCTAAAGCGTTTATAAATCCGCTGATGTCATGCCTGCATTGTGTGCATTTGGATCTGCATGGTGGGCGGTGAACATCAAGTATGTCACTTTTACACACTGCTAAACATTCATCACTGCCAGCTAGTTAAAGCACATGTTTAACAGACATCATTTTATCCTTCAAAGTCTTTAAGAAGCGTGGAGCTGCTGCTCGTGTTTGTTTAACAGGGTTTGAGCGTGGAATGAAAGGCTGTGTTTGAAATAGCATAATAAAAAACTGGCGTTTTTGCAGTGTGGGATTTGTCATGTACACCAATATTTACACTACTCTTGCAATATAACTAAAATAAGTCTCTTATGGACACCAAGGGTGCATTAATTTGATCAAAAGTACAGTAAATTCTTCTTATTGTTTTTTTTTGAATGTTTATGAAATGTAATTTATTCTTGTGATGCAAGCCTGAATTTTTAGCATCATTACTTCAGTTTATAGTGTCACATAATCAGCATTCCCTATACACTCACCGGCCACTTTATTAGGTACACCTGTCCAACAAATTGTTAACGCAAATTTCTAATCAGCCAATCACATGGCAGCAACTCAATACATTTAGGCATGTAGACATGGTCAAGATGATCTGTTGCAGTTCAAACCGAGCATCAGAATGGGGAAGAAAGGTGATTTAAGTGACTTTGAATGTGGCATGGATGTTGGTGCCAGGTAGGCTGGTCTGAATATTTCAGAAACTACTGATCTACTGGGATTTTCATGCACAACCATCTCTAGGGTTTACAGAGAATGGTCCAAAAAAGATCAAATATCCAGTGAGCGGCAGTTCTGAGGGCACCTTGTTGATGCCAGAAGTCAGAGGAGAATGGCCAGCTCCAGCTGATAGAAAGGCAACAGTAACTCAAATAACCACTCGTTACAACCGATATATGCAGAAGAGCATCTCTGAACGCACAACACGTCCAACCTTGAGGCGGATGGGCTACAGCAGGAAGGATTAAGGTAGTTCTTAAGGCAAAAGGGGGTCCAACCTGGTACTAGTACGGTGTACCTAATGAAGTGGCCAGTGCCACTACACGTGTTTATTGAAATATGCGACACCTTTTTAAAAAATTATACTTTAATAAATTGTCGTTTGTAGAGTTTATTTGAACAACTAAATTGTATTGTAACATCAAAAGTCACTTTTGGTCATTTAATGCGTTCTTGATGAATTAAATTATTAATTTCTTTACACCTTTGAGTAGTGCATATATTTTTACCATGCACTGCACTAAAGCCAATGCTTTATAATTATTTCTAATGCTTGATAATACTGATAAATATTACCTAATACTGCTTTTGTCAGTACATTTGACCACTTAATGCATGTAACAGTGATTTTACCTCCATTCAAGGTATTATTCAACAAAGAAAGTTGAAAATGTACCCTCCATTCCACAACAATTAGATAAAAAAATAATAACAATTGACTTGCATAGTAGCAAAAAAACATATACTATAAAAGTCAATAACTACCAGTTTTCAACATTCTTCAAAATATCTTCTTTTGTATTTATTAGAAGAAAGAAACTTGAACAGGTTTCCAACAAGCAGAAGGTGAGCAAATTATGACAGAGTTTTCATTTTTGCTTGAACAACCCCTTTAAGGCAGTCTTAGCATGAAAAGTAGGCATCACACAGTAATAGTCTCTTCTGAACACAACTCAATCTAGATAATAGACTACACAGGGAGAGTTTATCAGTGCAGATGCTGACAGTACAGCAGTACTGTATGCAAACTAGCACATACTGTAACATAATTACTATCTGTCAGTGATAAGCAGGCCCACACTGAGTCTTCAACCTCAGATGTCCACAGGAATTCAAACGCCCATCATTCACATACTCTTTTGTGTGTGTGTTTTCATTAGATGCTTTGGCTAATTTGGACATTTCTGCAGAACTCTCAGCGCAGTTTAGCTTATTTGACCATGTTTTAATTTGGAAATCGTGCATCTGGTTAGCCTGACAGAGCTGTTGATCATCCATAATGTATTTTATGTCTTATATAATCATATGCAAATGATGAATTCACTTGTGTAGAATGGGATACCTGTATACTGCATTGTACATTAATTTTCCTTCAGCTAAGTCCCTTATTTATTAGGGCTCGCCACAGCAGAATGAACCGCCAACTATTCCGGCATACGTTTTACATGGAAAAATTTTAAGAGAAATTAGAAATTTTCAGTTTCTTTGAATTTACAAATGATTGTTTTGCGTTTTGAGTCAGATGTAATTTTGGCTTCGTTCTGCAAGACATTTCTTCCAAATGTAAAATTTAAAAAAATAAATAACTACTAATGGTGAAAGGAAAATGACAACAGCCAATCAAAGTCAGAATATCTGTGGAGGTTTACACTCATTCATAGTGTTTTAAAGACTAAATGTTTGCATTTTATCACCGTTTTTCAGTCTAAATCGCAAGCAACAAATCTGACTAATATATTTTACCTGTTTATTTTAATATCAGTACATAAATAAATGATTTGAAATCATAGCTAATAAAATAAGCATTTTTAAAGGTAAATGTAATATTGTAAGAAACATCGCAATACTCAACAACAATTTTGCATATTTTTCTAGTATCGCATAGCCCTAATTAGAATTATTTATTTGAAATTTGGGGAAAAACTTTATGGACTAAAACAAATTAAAATTAAATATTTTACTCAAAGCCCCCAAAAATCGTAAAATTTTTTATTTCTGTAGCTGTATCTCTTATGGTGCGTTCACACACCAGACGCAGATGAAGCATCAAGCGCGAGTGATTTAATGTACATGTTAAGTCAATGCAAAGACACGAATCCGCTTAAGTGTGAAGTCATGCGAAGAGGCTTCCGGGTCTTTGCCTTATCAAACTGTATGGGAAGACTTAACAAATAGTAATAATAAATGTTTACGAAGCGATGTAATACTTATATCACAATCGCAATATATATATCCATGTTTAATATCCGATGACCAGAAAGTGATTAATTTTTTAGAAATTGTTGGTGTGTGTGATGCAGCAAGTCCAGAGACTTTTGTTTACACCATGATTTTATATAAAATTCACTTTAATGTGTGATATGACTAAAAAATAAATAAAAAAAGTATTTTAAAAGTATTATATAAGTATATAGTATTATATACTTAAGTATATTATTAAATAGTATTTAATAATATTATATAGTAATATATAGTAATATATAGTATTAATAATATTATATATTATATTAAATAGTATTTAAAAAAAATTATATACTTAAATAGTATTATAAAAGTATTTTAAAAGTATTATAAACGTATTATTTTTGATTATTATTTTTATATTATTTCATTATATGACTTTTTTAGTATGACAAAAAAGTCAAAAACAAATATTTTTTTCAATTCAAATGAGTAGCGGCTTGGACGCAGAAACAGTGTTCCATATGTCACTGACACGTCACGACTTAACAAGCGGACAGATATCCTGCGGCGATATTCACGCGAATGAGGCTACACGATTGACATGATCTTCTTAGAGTGTTTTGCACGTTCGACACGTTTAACATGCAAGTTGATCAAGTTGGAGAATGTGAACCAATCACAAGCTTGCTCTTGTAGGACCGTGTTTATGATGTAGTGCCTGTTGTTGGTGTCCCAAGGGGAAATCTGCTGACGACACTGGACAACAGCTGTGCTCAGTCTGAAGCACCGCTGAAAGCTTCCATCATCCAGGTATAGTTTCTGGAGGAGTTGATAAACTCACAGAGCTGGCTACATCTCTGAAAGAATCTAGTGGATCAGACACGGCGCCGAACAAATCTACGCTGTTTATCAGCCTTTCTAAAGCACATAAAGCAGAGCTACTCTTTTAATAAAATCCATGTCAGAATCCACGTCTATTTTGAAGTGAATTTGGCATGCGAATATATCAGATTTGACGAGCGAATGAAGCGAGTAAACTCAAAATGTTCACGTGTCTATTTACGCGCGAATAGCATGATTTATTCACGCAAGCCGCATCTGGTGTGAACGCCCCATTATAGAAAATATGTATCAGTAGGCATTTTTAAAAAAATGTTGGGAAACATCGATGAGAGGAAACTTGCAAATAAAAAATGAGGATTTGTAATTTTGTCTATAAATGTGCAATATGGCATTTTGTTACTATTATATTTTGTAGCAAATTAATGGCTAATTTGCATGAGTTTATACGTTTATGTTTGCAGTCTCATGGCACATTAAAAGTGCAGTAGGTGGTTGTCTTCACACTCTCAGAAATAAAGGTACACAAGCTGTCACTGAGGTGGTACCTTTTCAAAAGGTACACATTTGTACTTTAAGGGTCCATATTGGTACCTCAAAAGTATATATTAGTACCTAAAAATTTTAAGAGGAACGTTTTTGTCCTTTTTAGGTACCAATATGTACCCTTGAGGTATTAATATGGACCTTTTAGGTACAAATTTATACCTTTGGAAAAGGTACCACCCCAGTGACAGCTTGCTTACCTTTATTTCTGAGAGTGCAGGAACATTTTTGTTGTGCTGGTTGAAAGTCCCTTTTAAAATCCTGAATCATTATTGGAGTTAGTTTTGCACGCTAGGAAGGATGACCCCATGGCTGACGTATTTCTTTTATGTAAATTGTGTTGTTACGAATAGGTTATATGCACAGAAGTGTTGTTCAGCCACTGAAATCTTCCGGCGAATGATTGATGTGACTATTTTCAGTTTCATAAGGGACCTTACAGCATCGATAATGTAGATTTTAATTTTGTTTAACAACAAAACATCAGTAAAGCGCTATTCCGCCTAGCCTGCTTTACTGAGCTGGTTTTATATTCACATTGGTTCATTTTTTAACAATGACAACCTGTGACGCTCCTTATATTATTTACCACTACTCTGAATATTATGTCTGAAACAGCATGTAAGTATGGCTTAGTAATAAGTATAATTCCTGCACGCCGCCAGCCAACAACTAAGCATACAGTAGACGCTTTAGGACAAAGCACATGAGAGAATGAGACCAGCGATCCTTGCATGCATGAAATATTGCACATTATAACAAGGTTTGCCTGCTACAAAACTGAAAACGTGCTGATATAATACAGATTTCATTCAGAATTGTAGTATTATAAAGTACTATAAAGCATTCTAACTGGCAAATGACGTGATCTAGTGGGTCTCTGTCATCTTTAAGGTGTGCACGTTCGCGATTTCAGGAGGCGTGGCATTGAAGGGATTGTGTTTGAAAGATATTATGCTAACCGGTTAGCATTTAGACAGATCACCTGCTACACCTTTAAGGTCATATTTATGGATGAATTTGATACTTTTTGCAAAAAAAGAAAAAAAAAAGCATGCTTTAGGCCCAATCGCAATTCTACCCCTTAGCTCTTACCCCTCGTTTTGTGCATTCCCATGAAGGGGTAGGGGTGTCCCAATTCTCTTTAGCTTGAAGGTGTAGGGCTAAGGGGAAGGGGTAGATAGCCCTTCGAACAAAGACTTTTCAGGACCACACTCGAAACTAAGGGGTGAGAAAATTTCCCAGAATACACCAGCCACAATGGCAGGATAGCTGCACCCGGAAATAGGGAGATCCACAAATTAGTATTGTTTTGTCATTATTACGAATTTTTACAACAAACAAACACATGTCTTAATATATTCATAACCACGTTCGTGTTTTGTCATGCTTTAAAAAAACGCTAAAATAAAAATGTGGCTATCTATAACCCATAATAATAACTCCTGTACAGCAGTCTCACAACATTCTGACACTCGATGACACTCAAAACACCCTGTCAGGAAAGTCTAGTGGCTGGGAATGAGCTTTTTACAGTGTCTGCTATAATGTTAATGCTTTTTTTGGTGTGTTTACATAGATGCATATGGCCACGGTGTAAATGCACAGTATAGTTACAATCTTATTGCCACATTAGATTGTTATGATAACATAATATATGCCGTCAGTGATTTCCTGAAGATAAATACCAAAAAATAAAGCAACTGGAATAACTACAGCAGTCGCGATGCTACATCTCATATGAAGCAAGAGATTGCTATGACGTGTGCAGATGTTGTAGTGGTGTCCCATTTCTTAGGGGTAAATTTTGAAGCCCTTCCTCTTCACACTCAGTTTTAAGGGTCAAGGGGAAGGGGACATTGTCAACTTTTAAATAGTCATTATTTCAATGTTAGATTGAGTTAGTCAAGAACAAGAACGACTTGTTTCTTTATTTGTTTCTTTATACTTCTTTATACATCCAATAAGTCATCTTATGACAAAAATGCCTTTACATACTTTTAAAAATGAGCACTATTGTAAGTCTATGAATTAAGATGCAGCCTGACTCAGCCTGAAATATATTTTCATTTCTTTTTTTTTCTGTTTTCATTGATCTCTCACACGTTTTAATCTGATATTGCCTTCTTTACCACCTTAGAAAATACTTCAGATTCTAGCTTGGCTAACAGATAACACATGTGCATGTTAGTTGTGCTAAAACTGAACATAGAATGATCAGAATGTCTTTGTCTAGGGTTGAATCTGTCTTTCCCCTCGTATTAAAACAATAAACAAGCCATTTCCCCTCCAGCTACAGCCTAACAACAGCACTGTGACAAAGCACAATTATAATGACAACGTGTCAGAGAAAGAAATGAGTGTAAGAGGCAGGGAAACGTACGAAGGGAAGTGCAAAAATGAATTGCTTTCAAGCGTACGCGGGACAGATTGAAGTCGGCATCTTTTATTAGGGAGCTGGAAGGCTGACGTCCTTTCTGATGAGGCTGGGTTTGAGATGTTTCTCACAGCAGGAGGCCGGCGGAAAAGCCATTATGATTTTAAACATGACCCTGCTGGCCATTAGGGCTAATGCAGAAGCGTACACGCGTCTCCCTGAAGACCACATGCTGGAAAAACCCTGACACAGTGCGAACCCAGATTAGAAATACAGCCAGACGCCAACACAACAATGCTGACTTTGTGGAAAATGCACATGCAGCGCGGGTGAAGTGTACAGTGGGTGCAGAAGTCAACATGAAATTAAAAAAATTACCACGTTTAGATTCTTAATGGTCACATTAGTCTATTTAAAGTGGCTTCATTGTTATTGTTCGCATTGTTCATTACCGTGATGAATGAACCACAGTTTACACAGAAGTCACTTTTAAAATTAGTATATTTCTGTTAGGTTAGTGTGGAGAATTTGATTTCAACTTGATATTTTATTGTGTAGATTTTGATTGTGGAATGAGTGCATATTGTTCATGAAATTTTGTGGTGAACTAGATATGAAAAAAGTGCACCCTAAAGTGAACTTATTTGGTTTTCTGTGAACTAATTTATTGTAAAACAAAAAAAAAGAAGAAAAAAAAAGAAAGACAATTTTCAAAATCTTTTGAACATTGAAAAAACAATGAGTACTTTTACATGGACACCAATACTCTGATTTTAATATGATTAAGAGGCAGATCCCACCGAATGCCCTTTTTTACGTTTCAAAAACGCGAGGCACACCCATAGACTGTAAAAGATATGGAAGTAGTATCTGTGACGTCACTCATAGGTTTCTGAAGACAGCAAATGAAGCAACAAGTAGGCGTGGCCAACCATTGGCATTTTGTTCGCATATCATCACACCCACCGGAAGTGACCAAATAAGGGCAAAGAGGTGGAGTGTCATTGGAGCTAAAAACGCCTGCTAGCATTTTGCTTAGACAGCTTTTCTTTGGGAGAAATGCTTAATACTTCATTACCTGCGACTCATTTGTGTTCTGACCACATGTGCTTGGTTGTATACTATATCAATAACGTGTTTAGTCCTTTAAAAACACTGTTGTAACACATTGAGCCACTAAACATTGTTCTTATGACGTTAAACACTTAAAATATAGTCTGTTAGTAAACGCATGGCTATTTATAAAATCCAGGTATACCACTGTATGATGTTTCAGATGACTGTTCTAGAGCCTACAGCTAAACAATCTGTCAGATTCTGAAGTGCTTTACTGGTCTAAAGAAAATTATCAATGATAAATGATCGTATGTAAAACAAATACATTTATAGAGATGGTATATAAGTATATAATTTTACTCACCTGGGAAATTGAGGCAACTTACATGGTTTGTGAGCACAATTAAGTGCACACAGCATGCCATATCATCTGATAATTGTAGGAAATAACTTTAAAAGGCAATTGACTGTGTTAAACCACAAAAAACAACACAAAAGTATGATGAATTTGCAGAGTTTAGCAGCTAATCAGCCGGAATCAACTGAGGTGACGAGACAGCGAGCAGTGAGACTTAGCTGTCACTCAAGTGGCCACGCCCTTAATTATGCAGACTTAATATAACTTAATAAAAAATAAACGGATGAGTTAAAAAAATTCACAGTTGTAATGAATATTACAATATTAGGGCAATATTAGCTATATGCATCAAATCCATCTTTTGTACCAGGCTGTAAACATGTTTTTATCAGCTGTAAAATTGGCCAATTTACCATTGCAGTCAGAAATCATCTGGATTTTCTGGAGTTAGCCCCCAAAGGCGAGTAGATGAATTGCAGTTTTAGTTACTTCTGTATTGGTCTCCCAAGGGAGAGAGGGAGGTTGCTGCTTGGGCACACCACACTGCATTTTTGTGTTTTTTGTCACTACGCAACGACTAAATCAGCTTCGTATTGTGCTCTAGTGTTGCTGTTGATATTGGTATAATTGTAATATATAACTATTTTGTGATGTTCAAGATTTGTAGCTTTTCCGGCTTCTCCTTTTGTTTTTTGGCGCATCACTCTCGCGTTTGTCAGTTTCTGACAAGATCAGGTTTTAAAAGCACGTCAATAATCAAGCGCACGTTATTATCATCAGCTCAAGAAGTTTGTTATTTCAAATATAGACGCGCGACGAGCACAAGCAAAAAAAGCTAAACCGCTAGAGCTTCATACTGGCTCGTAAAAAACTTCGGGACACAGGGTAAAATCAACTCTTTTTTATTTTTTTTTAGCTTTGTGGCTGTTCATCAAGACAACGACAAGGTTCATTTGAGCCCAGATCGAACAGGGCTCGTTATTATATGTTATTATATGGATATATAATCTCTCGGCTGTGTATGAAAACATGGCGGCTCCTTTGTTTTCATTCTGGCTTGTTGCGTGAGGTCGTGACATCTTTGTAAACCAATAGCGTTCAGCTGCTCGTCTTGCTCCGCCTTTGGGACCCTTTTGGTATGCTTTCTCGTGTTTGGTACCCTTTCGAAAGGGTGCGGAAAAAGGTGTACGGTACGGTTCGGTTCGGTTCGGTACGCCTTTTGACAGTGGAAGCGGCCATAAAAACGTACCGACCCGTACCAGCCAGTGGAAACGAGCCATAATCTAATGATGTTACTAAACATCTAATGATGTTACTGCTTGACGTTGTGTGGACGTTACCACTGTGATGTCAATTAGACGTTGGATTTTGGTTGCCATACTTGACAAATAAATGTAAGTATTTGATGTCAATATGAAGTTGTCGGATCGACATTGGATTTTGGTTACTCTCCAACACAATCAAAAATCAACCAAATACCTACGTTACAATATAATGTTGTCCTTAGACACTGGCAGGACATTGAAGTTTGGTCACCTGATGTCACGACCTAAATCTAACCTAATATTGACGTCTTATGAGGTTGTGTGCCTACTGGGTAACTGCAGTTGAACTTGTCGCAAAATAAAAAATTTAATGGCCAAAATCACATATGGTGTCGTGTTGAACACAAACTGTTTTTATGTAAACGTCGGAGAAAAATAGTGTCGAATGGTGACAGAATGATGTTAATGGAACTATGTGCTAAAACATGTAAAACAGGAACATTAAAGGAACATTCAAAAAGCAACTCATGTAAACACCTTAATCATATTATTGTCTTATTCAGATGAAGGCAAATAATTAGATTACTGATGTCCATGTAAACGTAATCAATGTTATATTTAGTTATGCAAATGTTAATGAAACATTGATTAGTTTGGTTAATGTGGTCACACTACAAAGGGTCCATTTACACAACGGCAACTAAAAAACTAAAATGTTTAATCAATTTTGACCATTCATTACACAATAACTATTTTTAGGGCCTAAAAACACAAGCGATTGAAAACTGGTTTCAGATTGGACATTCTTGAAAACTGTTTATCTATAATAAAAAAACTATAATCTTTGGTAAAAATGTCATGTGTGTTACAGGTTGGTATAAGTAAGTGCCATCTTGATAGTTTGCATTTAGTTTTCTGTATAAAAAATGTGGCCTGGTAAATAGGGCTGCACAATATGTTGCAAAAGGTGTCGTTATCCCGATAATAGTAATATAACGTGATAAATTACATTTAATTTATGCATTGGTTGTTTATCTTAAAATGACCAGTCAGATGGGGCTCCCTTAGTAGTTGCTGAAAATAAACACTATTGACTTCTACTCAGTAGGTACTGCATGTAAATTTACTACTCGACATTTAGAAAAGTATGTTCTATACAGTATGAATGTGAGAAGTATGAATTGAACTTGGAAGTACTACATCCACCATTTTGTTATCATCACGTGATCTACATACGTCATTTGCGTCACTTCCATTCATGAATTCTCTCGTGGTGCATCATGCGATAGCATAGTGTCTATCGGATACACACTTCAGAATCTCGCTGGAAGTAGTAGGTCATCCGGGTACTTCTCGCATACTGTTCTATGAATTTGGACATACTACTCAGCTAACATACTGTTTACAGCGTACTATATAGTATGGAAGTGTGCGATTTCGGACGCAGCCTAAATGTTTGCAACTTGATAGTTTTACAGTCTGGAGTTAGATCTGAAAAACATTTATTCATTTTCTTTTTGGCTTAGTCGCTTTATTAATCTGGGGTTGCCACAGTGGAATGAATCGCCAACTTATCCAGCATATGTTTTACGCAGCGGATACCCTTCCATCTGCAACCCATCACTGGGAAACATCCATACACGCTCATTCACACACATACACTACGGGCAATTTAGCTTACCCAATTTACCTATACCACATGTTTTTGGACTGGGGGGGAAACCGGAGCACCCGGAGGAATCTAAAAAACAAAGTTTACCTATTTATTTTCATATTAGATATTTTATTATTTATTTTAGATAAATACATGATTTAAAAACATAGCTAATAAAATTTTCATTTTTCTTAAGGATACACTGTAAAAAAAATGCAGGGTTCCACACAATTCATTCATGTTGTCCCAACACAAATCGATTAAGTTAACACTTTTGACAAATTTATGTGGATTGAATATACAAAAATTAAGTTGTCCCAATAAAATCTCAAGAATTGTGTTGATTCAGCTCATTTTAAATAAGTAGTTTGAACGAGTAAAAAAAATATATATATATTTTTGAGTGTATGTTATGTCATAAGAAATATCGTTATCTCCACACTCAACAACAATATTGCTTATTTTTCCAGTATCGTGCAGCCCTACTGGTAAGCATAAAATAAGCGAAAGGTTTTTTAGGATTTGTGTGAGGAGGGATGGTTTTGACATCTGCACATGAAATTAAAAAGTAAATAAATAAAATCTAGTATATTATTGTCGTACAAAAGCACTTAATAGCATATTCTTATAGGGCAGGGCTATATAATTGGCAGCCCGTGGGCCAAACTCGGCACCCAAGTCAATTTGTTTCGGCTCTCCAATTAGTGTGAGGAAGACATCAAAAATAAATTTAGTTCATTCAAAAAACATCCGCTATAGTTATGAAGTGACGTGCGTCTGTTCAACACTCAAAATTTATTTTTTTTGCGTGTTCAAACTACTTATTTAAAATAAGCTGAATTAACACAATTCTTGGGATTTCATTGGGACAACTTAGTTTATGTTCAATCCATATATATTTGTTAAAAGTGTTAAGTTAACTTAATTGATTTGTGTTGGGACAACATGAATGAATAGGGTATATGCCGAGCTAGGGTTGTTCCCATACTGATAAACTTCCGGTGACCTGTTATTGTAAGTTTTTTTTCCATTTTATATGATTCCTTTTACAGCATCGATGTTGTAATGTAATTAAAATACAATCAGTTAAATAGACTTTGGCATTCATTTAGTTGCTCAAGCGTAAAACGAGACAAAAGGTCGTTTACTCGCATGCGCCTGTCAGAATCAGCAGGCTAGCGCAGAAGCTCCATTGAATATACTGGGGTAAAATAAATGCTCATATTATAAAGACATGGTGGGGAAAAATGTAATTTAGTGCAGTGCTTCTTGTACAATCTGAGACCCACTTTATATCGAATATCACATCATGGAGATCGATGATTTTTAAAGAAAACAGACCTTAAACGCGCCGATTTTCCAATGGCATACAGTTCACCGGAAGCGCTTAACCCAGGTTACTGGCAAACTAAAAGTCCTATTAGCATACTTCGGCATTTACCTTGCATTTTTTACAGTACATACAGCAAGAGCTGCAGTTGAAGGATGCACAGAGCCTGAGTCACGTGACATTAAGCGAGTGGTACGGGCAGCTGAAAACATATGGATATATTTGTAAAAAAAGACATTTTGTACAATGCACTGATATTGTTATTAGGGATGCAACAATTAGCCGATTTCATTATTAACTGCGCTTTAATTCATCACGGTTAATTATCTTAAAGGCTGCTCCACACCGCATTGCTGTTGCATGCAACGAAACAAAGTTATGCCAACTGTGCTCTAGTTTAAAGTTCCGAGGCTAATGCCCACACACACTGGATTAACTATAGCAGCGGTCTGTTCACATATTGTGTCTTTTCTGCGTGCAAGTTCATTATTTCTAATCATAGATATTTACATTAGATGTCGCCTGCCCTGTTGTTGTCTATTAGAAGGAATGTGTCAATAGAGCCGCCATTTTAGTACAGGATAGCGCTCTTTTGAAATGAATGCAGGACCAAGCTGTAGTGGAGGACTGTGGCAATCTAGAGCCAGAGATATACACATATATCTATGATCGGGAGTTTTCCCGGTGGTCAGTATGCAAGTTTATTTATTTTTTATTACGAAAATTATAATTTTACATCACTTTTCTATATTGATGGATCAGTGACCGCACAGGCATTGCTGATAAAGAGTGTGTGTTTGTGTGCATGGAAATGTTTTATCCTCCCTCCTGTTAGATTTGATCTAATCCATGTCCTGAAACACACCACCTCTCCTGCTTTCACTTCTCATTCTGACGGAGGGAGTGATTCGTTTGTGAATGAATCTCCGTTATGAATGACTCATTCACTTAGCTGACAATAATACAAGTTTCTGGCACCGCAGCATCTCGTTGTCATATTTCTTTTGCATTGTTTGCTGATTTTTTCCACAAAACTAGCATATGCCCAGTATTAGTGCAAGTTGGTGCTACTTTGCCTTATAGCGAATGCAGTAAGTGTCTGTATTATCATCAATAACGTTACTTGTTGAGCACAGAAGTTCAGAACATAAAAACGTAAAAGACGAAATCTTACCTATGAAATGTTCTGCCTTTGTGCTTTGTTGTGCTAGTGCAGTTGAATGACATTTGTGCTGGGAGCACTGTACAAATGTGGTGGTGCTATTGACGCATGCTCAGGGTCCGTATGCGATATCTAGTGTATATATCTATGATTTCTAAAGCAAAAATATATGCTAATATGCTTGCACAAGCGGAGCAACGTGCTCGAGCCTTTCCGAGCGCACTCAGTAGAAAACTTGTGCGTGGCTTTCAGTGCAATGTAAACAAAAGACATGTTGGACGAATTATTATTAAAATGATTATGTATGTATGAAAGCAGATGATAACAACAGTTCATTTAAATACTTACCTAATATAAAGCTTGATTTTACATTAGGTGTGAGAACCGTGAAACCATGATTACTCTTCAGACTATTTAAACTTACAACCAAACTCTATAATAGTTGCATCCATAATTGTTATGCAGTTCAAAACATAACATATGCATGTGTCTGAATGTCGAAGAAGCCTACTTAAGCAATGCACTGCTTCTGTTGTGCTTTGAAATACAAAAAAGCCACATTGTACATTGCAGTGATGTTATGTAGTTTCAAAATACAATATATTAACATTTTACCGTAGAAAAAGCCAACGTGGGTGTCTTAAGGAGCAAAAATACAACATATGGGGGATCTTATATGCTGTTGTGTCATCACTCATGTTGCAAGTCATATCTCTCCGGCCCCTCATTTGGGATGCTTTTCATGAATTAGCCCCCATCACAAATTGAATAGCCCTGTTATAGGGTATGATGCATGTATGATATAGGGTATAAATGGTAAAATGAATACAGCAATTCTTTTTTCATTAGCACATACTATTCATTCAATTTTTTTTTTACTAAAAGTTTCAGTGAAAAAGCCACATGTCAGACAGGATAATTCTTCCTATCTAAATGCACATTTTCTGTTGTTCACTTCACATCAGACAAATCTCAGATGATTATAGCGGTAATATCATTGTCATGAAATAACCCCATTACAACCTCCTGTCACGGATTATCCACGTATCATTTATTTTCTTATGCAAATTGAAAACGGATGGCGGTCTGCATCGCACCCAAGTTTCACTTTTCTATTTCGCCCTCATACGAGAATGCAATTTTCATAATGGAAACTGTCAGTATCTTTATGAATCCTGTGCTGTGCTATTTCCTGTCCTTTTAACGTGTTTTCTGAGCAAAACATGCTTCATTTTGATTTCACGTTGGCTCATTGGTTGAACAAATCGCTGTCAGTTTTTAAAACATGGACATTAAATGAATCGCAGGATGAGCATCTTCAGGTTGAATATTAGCACGTGTCTGGGAGTTAATGTGCCTGTAAATGCACGCTTCAACTGTTTTTAACACAAGAAAAGGTCCTGTGAGGACGGCCTGCTAATTAAAACAGGGAAAGGATCTGTTCATGAGTGTATCTCCGTCTTTCTGGTGTCTGCTTTCACTTGCGATGCTTTATTGCTTCTGAGAGCAATGTTGGAAACGCTTGTATCAGAGCTCGAGCAGATTGTCTCCTGCGCAAAAGTGAACCGAAGCCCAAACTCGCACTCGTTATACCATCTGCCTCTTTTAAAAAGGAATAATTCAGCCTATAAATGATACTTCTGTCGTCATTTAATCACCATTTGTTGCACAATGCATTCGGTGGATCATTTATTAATGTAGCTTGTGGCTAGGAAAACAATGCAATGTTCTAATGAGCATAAACACACAATTATTGGGTAAAATACTTCATTTTTAATTAGATTTATGTACTACGATTTAGAGTGTATGTGATTGGAAGCCTATTTCTGGCATGTAAAATGGGGAAAAACGACATGCATTGCTAAATTATTATTAAAATGTCATAATCATGGTGCATAAAGTACAAATTATGACATACTAAGACTAAATTATGAAGACTTACTGTATATCATGAGATTATTATCATAATTATGACATTTTTGGGTTTACCATGGCATTGTTTGGATTATTTTGCAATTGTACACTGCAAAAAATGATTTTCTTACTTAGATTTTTTGTCTTGTTTCTAGTCCAAATATCTACAAATTCTTAAACCAAGAAGAATTTTCTAGACAAGCAAAACATGTTGTCCTGTTTTAAGAAATAATATGCCAAAATTAAGTCTGTTTTTCCTTAAAACATGCTAAATAATCTGCCAATTGGGTAAGCAAAATAATCTTATGTCAAAAGGAAACACAAGATTATTTTGCTTACCCCATTGGCAGATTATTTTGCTTGTTTTAAGGAAAAACTGACTTAATATTTTTTATTATTTCTAGATACAAGACAATATGATTTGCTTGTCTAGAAAATGCTTCTTGATTTAAGAATTTTTAGATATTTGGACTAGAAACAAGACAAAAAATCTAAGTAAGAAAAGCCTTTTTTTGCAGTGTAAATGTATTTCACACTATCAACTTTTTTTATGTACATTTCACGAGTTCACACTTACAGATATTTGACTGAATAGAATATGCATATTTGGCGTGCTGTCTGGGGAGAGGACTCTGAACTCGGAAAGACACCCTAAATCGTATTATTCCCCTTATGAGGATAGAGAAAGATAGGGTCCTAGCACAATGTCTAGCTCGACCCTAGAACACTCCCCTCTCAGATTTAAGTAGGTATCGGGTTTGATAGTGTGGAGTTGGGGTGGTGGAGGGATGCCGAAGTCAAGAAAAAACTAAGGTATGACGTGTTTCACTATTTATAGGGGTTTTGTCTTGAGCTGATTGGATAACAGAATGATTATCTGTGATGAATTAGCCTCGTCAAAGACTGATCGTGCTCCCCCCGAAATTTGTTTATAAAACATCACATAATTATGAGTTTAAAAATCTAAATAAGTAGAAATATACAGTTGAAATTTACAAAGTTGATCCATAAAGTTTAAATTGATATAAAAGGTAATAAAAATGGCATACTATCTCATAATTATGATATATTATGCAAATTTTGTTATTGTTTCATCCCACAATTGTCTTTTTATATTATAATTTGATTGTTAATTGATTTTATTTATTTGATAATAATTTTTACCAAAACATGATTTCTTTCTTAAAAATCTAATAAGAAAAAATATTTTTTGTTCATTATTTAGCTTTATCTCATTATTATTATTATTATTAAGAAATCAAAATTATGAGCTTAAAGTGGACATTGAAAACAGTCTGCATTATGAGAAAAACAGTAAATAGAATTGATGGCCTACTGATCTTATAATCATGATTCATGACTCAATGTGTAATAATTTCTACTTTTTAATCTCCTAATTATGACTTAGATCACTGTTAATTTTGACAGCAAATTTAGATTTAGTCTTTTGACTAAAATTCCATTTTAGTTTAAGTCTTCTGAATCATTTTAGTTTTAGTCGACTAAATTTCATAAGATTTTAGTCGACTGAATCTACTCTACTCTTATGATGATGTAATCGCATGCCATGTCTACTGTGGATCAGTTACATTTCAAATGTGTGTGCTTGCGTCATGCATCACTCACCAAGATTAAGTCTGATTGGATATTTTCCAAAAAAATGTCCCCAATCACATTCTCCTCTCGTTTTTAATAGTCAACGAAAATGTCAGTATATTATTATTATTATTATTGTAGTCATCATCACTTAATTTTTATAAAGTTTTCATCTAGTTTTCGTCGGTAGAAACTTGTTTGTCAAAATTATGACGAAGAGGTTTAGAGGTTAGAAAAGTTAAAAAAATAATCTACCATACAACAGTTTTGCATTTTTGCAACAAAATGAGGGTGAGTAAATGATGACAGATATTATTATTGTTATTATTTCTACACAAATCATTCCTTTAAATTAGTGATGGATTAGCTCTGAAAGTTACCAAGCAAACCAAATCCCAAAAAGTTGCTCCAACTACACAACAAACTTAATAGAAACATCCCCAGTGCATTTCTCAACCAGGTGCATTTTGGTCACTTTACAATAAGGGTCATTAGATAATGCATTTACTAACATGAACTACAAATGCATAATACTTGTACAGCATTTATTAATCATAATTTAACATTTACTAATGCATTAATAACATCCAAGTTCATGCTTGTTAACATTAGTTAATGCACTGTGAGTTAAACTAACAATGAACAACTCCATTTTCATTAACTAACATGAACAAATGCTGTAGTAAATGTATTGTTCATTGTTTGTTCATGTTAGTAAATGCATTAACTAACATTATCTAATGCAGCCTTATTGTAAAGTGTTACCTTCTCCTAAATTCTTAAAAAAAAAAATCTGACCCTTCTGTTTGGATGCCAACATGAAATATTGATATAAACGTAAACAAAAACATACACAAACATATGCACCACCTTACATCACAATAGATTGCTTCTCGCAACAATAACCATCTCCTCCATGCCGTCTTTGAGTCTGTCTCGGCCCTCTGGGCTTATCGAGTAAATATTAATGTGGTTTTCCCATCCAGTGCATTTACCGATAACAATCTCTCCCCATCTCTGCTCCTCCTTCCTGGATACCGGAGTCCTTTCGCTTCATTTAAAGATCTCGATGGGGAAGGGATGCTATCGAGCGAGTAAAACGTTCAGTATTGGTGAAAATGTCAGGTGAGGTGTTTGCCATGACAGTGTACCTGTCGGAAACCGTAAGCTACTCAACAACAACCAAGTCGTTTTGTTTTGGTATCTAAAAATCACTATAACAAGACATTTTCCAGTCTCGCTGCATTGTTTGTCTTTGTCTTGTTGTTTCATGCATAACGCCAGGTGATCTGATCTTGTTTTCGAGAGAGAGTTCACAGAGGAATGAAAAATCTGTTATTATTTACTCCACATGAGTTTCTTTATTCTGTTAAATACAAAAGAACATGTTTTGAGAAATGATATTAACTGGTAGCTACTGACCATAGTAGAGCTGCACAATACACTACATGACAAAAGTGTTGTTGTCGATCCTAGTTATAAGAGCAACAAAAAATAGCTTGACTTTTAGTTGAAAAAGTGGCAGAAGGTCAATTTTTTCTGATGAATCATCTGTTGAACTCCATCCCACTCATCGCAAATAGTGCAGAAGACAACTTTGGTGAAGGAAAAATCATGGGTTGAGGTCCAGGTGCTCCAGGATTGACCAGCCCAGTCATCAGACCGAAACGTTATTGAGTATATCTGGGGTAAGATGGGTATTAAGTATATCTGGGGTAAGAATGCTTTCTTTACCATTCCAGATGACTTTATTAATAAGTGATTTGAGTCATTGCAGAGATGTATGGATGCAGTCCTCCAAGCTCATGATGGAGTCAGACACAATATCTATTCTTTTTCCACTGCACCATGACTTTATATTCTATACTGTACATTATTTATGTTAAGTGACAAGACTTTTGTCTAAACAAAGTCAGACCTTACTGTCTTAATGAAATAATTTAAAAACAAGGCATGATCGTATTTTATTTTAGTAAAATAAGCATAATCTAGAGGCATTTGCCTTTCATATAAGCCACTTCTGATACCAAATGATCAACTAGAAGTCAAGTTATTATTGGTTGTTCCCAAATGACTTTTGTCAGGTAGTGTATATAGTTTTAGCATCGATATCACAATCCACGATAGTCACATTGCAGGATCTGCAATGTGGAGTCTAGATTATAGTTGACCAGGTAGACAGTTCAGAACACATAAAAATTGTGGAGACATTTCAGTGCAACCATAATAAATTGAAGGTTTATCATTTGTGTGTAATCCGCAAGCATTTTAAGTGAGTTTAAAGCGTTTGGATTTACAACCCCAAATCAGAAATAGTTGAGACAGTATGGAAAACACAAATAAACAAAAGACATTAGTGTTTTTTAAATTTACTTTGACTTGTATTTCATTGCAGACAACGTAATAAACATTATTTAATGTGTTCCTTTTATAGTTTTGTATGTATTACAATGTTGGTTCTTGCAACACATTTCAAGAAAAGTTGAAACAGTAAAGCATTTACCACATTGTAATGTTTCCATTCCTTTTCACAACACTTAAAATACATTTAGGGACTGAAGACACCAAGTGTTTCATGTGTAATTTTGTCCCATTCTTCCTGCAAACAAGTCTTAAGCTGGGCAACAGTACCAACTTTTACTGATTTGGGGTTGTATTACATTCTGTAGCTTTAACAAAGATTACTTTTATTTAATTATTTACACAATGAAGACTATGCAACTTTATTGTACATTTGATTATTTTATCTCTGTAGCTGAATAGTGTTTATTTAAATCATTGCTCAACTTTGTCTATGCTGGTAAGTATTTTCTGGAAATGCACTCTACAAAATCACCCCAAAGATTATAAAAGTATTATTTCCAAATCGAGTTATTCAAGTCGTTTGCAGTAATAATCGCAGAAAAAAATATATTGGAATGTATGTTTTTTCTGATATCGTGCAGCCCTATTCCATAGTAGTACTATTAGTGTTTCCTACTGTCGCTGTCAATGGCTACATTGTAAAAAAATTATATGATCAATTAGTCCTGAAAGCAAATGTTTTTAGGTTATTGTAACTTTAAACTAAGGTAATGTTCTTACTTAAATTTTATAGGTTACGCAAGTTTTTAAGTCAGTATAACATAATATAAGTTTCAAAGTTTAATTTGATTCAACTTAAAATTTAAGGCAACCAGCATTTATTACAATTTTTTTTTAGAGTATACTGGTTTCCAACAAAATCTTCAAAATACCTTCTTTTGTATTTAACAGAAAATAGAAATCTGTAACAGTATTGAATCTCATGAAAGATGTAAGGTAAAGGTACTTTTTCATTTCTGTGTGAACTCCCTTGAAGAGGCCATTCAGACATCTTTATAAACATGAGACTCAACATTAAGGAATGTTTTTAAAAATGTTAAACACTCCGCCATGTTGTTGTCAATTAAGACCGTTGTCATGCTAACTTGCTACTGCAAACAGAAACAGAAACCCGCCTCTGAGACCTTCTGATTGGTCCACTGCTTTATCAACGTTTCCATTTAAAGGTGTGAGTTAAATGAATTCACAAATTCTAGAATATGTCATGAATCATTTGCAAATAAAGCAACGTTTCCAATCAGAAAGAGAACACAATCATCGCTTCCTGAATAAATTTTGGAATGATTAAAACAACATTTCAGCTGTTTTACAATGTGCTCGCTCCACTGGTTTGTTCATTAATTCTGTCCAATTGCGACCATGTTTGTTATGACATAATTTGTTAAAATAAAACCCCATGATATATTTTTTTAATGCACATATACTTGAATTTATTTAGTAAATGTGTTGTTTAAGAGATCATGTGCATTTTTTTTATTATTGGAACTCCTTTTTTTTCCTGTTTTTATGTGCATTTTCAAAATTTATGTGCATCTTGGTATATCCATTAAACATTTTTCAATGCAATATTACAAAATATTACAAAATGCCCATTAAAAAAATACAGTCAAAGTCAGAATTATTCGCCCTCCAGTATATATATTTTTTTCCCAATTTCTGTTTAACGGAAAGATTTTTTCAACACATTTCTAATCATAATAGTTTTTATAACTCATCTCTAATAACTGATTTATTTTATCTTTGCCATGATGACAGTAAATAATATTTGACTAGATATTTTTCAAGATACTAGTATTCAGTTGCTCTACCAAATGGTTGACCATATGTTGACTGTTTTTAATAATGGTTTACACAACACAGCATTGTTGGTTTACAAAAAAAAAATCTAACAAACATAATCCAGTTGCACTACTACACTTGATTTTGGTTTTATTGTAAAACAAACAAGAAAACATGTTAAATGAGAATCTGAAATATTTTATGGCATACTTCAAAATATAAAGATGAATTAGATGGATAAATCTATCCATCTAAATCCATCCATCCATCCATATCTACTTTTATTTTTCTATCCCATCCATCCATCCATCCATCCATCCATCCATCCATCCATCCATCCATCCATCC
>CAIGQZ010033112.1:33968820-33991482 GCA_903798205.1 Danio tinwini
GATCGAATCAAATTTGCTTAAACTAAGCATTCTAAAGTATGGCTTTATTTCTCAATCAAGGATTCTGACACATCAACGTGAAGCAGACACTTTACAAAAGTTGCGTGTAGTGTGAAAACATGTCAAACTTAATGATACATCTGAGGGTGCTTGGAGTCAACTTAGAGAGCAATGGGCTGTCTTTGACAGCTTGCGACATCATCTGGCGCTTTCACTGAGCACATTTACATGGATCCATATTCTCCTTTATCCATATTTCTTTGCACATTAAACACGCAGGGCCGGAGCAAGCTGAACTGGCGCTGTAGGCAAACAGTGACCACGCCGCCCTCAACCCGAAAGTGAAATAGAAACTTACCGGTTTGCGGATAAAAGTGAGGACCGGGAGGGAGGGGGTGGGTGTCGCGGATAAAAGTGAGCCCTAAACACACGTCGACCACAACAGGAAAAAAAGAACTGCAACTGCGATAAATGCGTAAAAAAAAATTTACGTGTTAAATATTTCTAATTAATCACATGCGTTAATGCGCTAATATTGACAGCCCTAGTTTAAAGCTTTTGTCATCACGCTACTTCAGTGTCTCAGTCATTCTGAAATGCTTGATTAATGTACAAGAAAGTTTTTATTACAAGTTTTGCAAACACGTTGTATACCATTTCGAATATATTTTCTTTGCATGCTGTATAAGTGCACATACATTGTTTACCCAGAGTGTTTACATGGTCATAATACTTCAAGTAATACAACAAGCATTTAGTTTGGGCTAGCTTTTGCAGCTGGACATTGCTTTACAATGCCCTTGATGGGTGAACATTAGCCAGCGGGGAGTGTCTTTTGTCTTTCCAGGTATGAATTATTCACGATCATTGTCACTCCCACACATACAGCATGCCGACCCAAAACAGACTTTACAAAATGTAAATCTTTGTAATGTTTTTTTTGAATGAGAGAACATAATAATTTTCACATAATTGTGAAGTAAATATTCTAGCCTACAAGACTAGTAACTTGGTGTTCAGGCCCATTCACTGTGGCTTTTTGGATCTTATTTGAGCTTCATTTTTTTCTCCAAAACCTACTAACCTTGCATAATATTTTTTTTCTAAAAAACACAAGCATGTACATCAATATTCCACACATATTATTGTAGCACAGTTTGTGCTGAATACAAAATAATACATGTTGGCCAATACCATGTGATAAGTAGCTGAAATAGGCACAAATGTCAGGGCATGTCAAAACATCTTAGGGGCCCAAAAATCACCTCAGACCCCAGAGAATTAAAGGTCCCCTAAAATAAAAATAAAGTTTTTTAGATGTTAGCATCAGTTTGTTAGTCTTAATGATATCTATAAGCTAGTGTGCTCCAAAACAGTGACAAAATTAGTCTTTAAAACATATGAAGAGTTCAGATGCAAAAATCTCCTTCAGATGCAAGTGCCATCTGTCTTTTTCTCCTAAAATTAGTATTTCTCTCAGGCTACTATGTATAAGTTGATTAATTCCCCTTTTATGTCAATTAATATGCTCATTTTAGAAGAAAATTTCAGATGGCCCTTAGAGGTTTTTGCATCTGAGCTCTTTATATATACAGTATATCCAAAGCTTGTAGTTTGTCACTTCCGCCTAAATGGATCAAGGAGTTTTTTTTTATGTCACCTCATACTTCTGTTTCTCATCAAAACTTCTAACCAATCAAATGCTCTCTAGTATCTGACATGCCCCGCCCTCGTCAAGACGCTTTTCATTTGATGTGCTTGAGCTTTAACACTCCCACTGGCAGAACTGTGATAAACACAAAATGCTATTGGCTTATTTTATTAAAGGTGAGGAGCTACTCTGTCCCAACTTCTCTTTATGTTTCAGTTGAGATTACGCACCAATCTTGGGTTTTAGGTACCATGTAGGCAGCTCGACTTTCATCATTCTTTGTTGCCATGGTATTATGAAGCAGCTGAGCTATCTTTATGATACCTAAAACCTAGAACTAAACTGAAACTTAACTGGCTAGCAAGCTAAGCTGGCTTTATGGTACGGGCTCAGGTCTTGGAGAATCAGCTTTATTTATTTATTTATTAATATTATTATTTTTTTTACCATATACAATGCCCAGCATAAATGAGTACACTCCATACAGATCTCTCTTATAAATGAATACCTTCTACTGTATATAGGTTGCTGTACAATAAGATATTTACTTATATACATATACACTAGTCAGTACCAAAGCCCAAAATTTGAACAAATTTAACAAAATAGCTTAAGATCACAAGTGATCTTAAGTGCAAAAATAGTACACCCAAATGAATATGTTAGGGACACATATTAAATTAAAATTTAACCCTCAGGGGTTTGAGGTGACTTTGGGGGTCCCTAAGATGTTTTGACATGCCCTCACATTTGTGCTTATTTCAGCTACTTATTACATAGTATTGGCCAACATGTACTTTTTTTGTATTGAGCACAAACTGTTCCTTAATAATATGTGAGTAAGGTGGATGTGCATGCTTGCGTTTTTTTTTTTTTTTTTTATAAAAAAAATATTATGCGTGGTTAGTAGGTTTTGGAGAAAACAAATGTAGCTGAAATAAGGTCCAAAAAAACACACTGAATGGGCCTGAACAAGACCTGTAAGCTAGAATATTTACTACACAATTATGTGAAAATTATTCTGTTCTCCCATTCAAAGAAAAAATTTCAATGATTTACATTTTGTAAAGTCTGTTTTGGGTCAGCATGCTGTATGCGTGGGAGTGACGATGATGGTCGTGAATAATTCACACATGAAGACACTACCCCATTGGCTAACGTTCACCCATCAAGGGCATTGTAAATGCAAAAGCTAGCCCAAACTATTTATAAATGCTTGTTGTATTACTTGCTGTATTATGACCATGTAAACATTCTGGGTATACAATGTATGTGCATTTATACAGTACGCACAAAAAATATATATTTGAAAAGGTATAAAACGTGTTTGCAACATTGTTGTAATAAAAACTTTCTTGTGCACTAATCCAGCATTTAACAATAGTGTAATGACAAACTCTTTAAGAATAAATAATATTTTAAACATGAAAAATATTTAATATTTTATATTGTTGCCCAAATAATCACAGCCTTTGTTAATTCTTTCCAAACTTTGACTGGTTCAACTACGGTAAAATAAAAATAGATAAAATAGATAAATAACACGTATAACATGTCACGTTTTGAATAAAGCAGCATCAGATCACGGTGGTCCAGTGAGGTTAAATGGGTCATTATTCCAACTTATTCCTGAGAATGAAAATGAAACAACCTTTCTAGCCAGTGTGCTGTGTGCTGTGGGCGTGCACAGGCAGCTACCGTCATCATTTGAAAAGGGAAAAAGAAGAACTAAAGCAAAAATTACATTGTTGAAATTTTGTTTTGTAATTTATTTTTGATTTATTTTCCACAAATTCTGTATTTTCAAAATTCTATAAAAAAACTATATAAAGTTAAATCAGAATTATTAGCCCCCCTGAATTATTAGCCCTCCCTGTTTATTTTTTTTCTCCAATTTCTGTTTAAGATTTTTTTTAACACATTTCTAAACATAATAGTTTTAATAACTCATCTCTAATAACTGATTTATTTTATCTTTGACATGATGACAGTAAATAATATTTGACTAGATATTTTTCAAGACACTTCTATACAGCTTAAAGTGACATTTAAAAGCTTAATTAGGCAAGTCATTGTATAACAGTGGTTTGTTCTGTAAACAATAAAAATCCTTAAAGGGCTACGAAAGCTCCCTATCTCAGCAGGATGTTTTCACACCTCTAGTTTGGACTTAACTAGGTTAATTAGGTTAACTAGCCAGGTAATTAGGCAAGTTATTGTATAATGATTGTTTGTTCTGTAGACTATCGAAAAAAAAAATAGCTTACAGGGGCTAATAATTTTGACCTTAAAATGGCGTTTAAAAAATTAAAAACTGCTTTTATTCTAGCTGAAAGTGATAAAAAAAATATTTATATATATATATATAGAAAAAAAAATCGGGGGACAAACTGAACAAGACAGATTTAATGCTAAAATCAAAGCATGTATGAACGGCCTATTCGTTAAAGAATAAAGAATATAGAAATGCTTAATTAATTTTACTATTATTCACTCAGTGTTTGCTCTACTACAAAATGTTAATTTATTTCACATTCAATGCTTAAAATAATATGAATAAAGCTGTGGCATGGACTAAAAGTCTGAAAGCCGTGATTGTTGCATTATATCCATTTATATTAAGTAAAAAAGTTCATTAAAAAAACCCAAATCAAACAAAAACTACACAATTAAATATCATTTGATATAATAAATACTTAAATGTCATAGCAGACCAAAATCAAAGGTCATTTTGATTTTACACAAGCTGTAAATGATCAGCCAGTTAAAGTGCTTGTTTTTTCAGCATTTTGTGTAGCAGCCGCTCTCTGTTTATTAGATTGCTTTTGGTTATTTAGCATCTTATCTAGTATTTATAACTGCAATAATGCTGCATGGTGCAGAAACCCCCCTTTCCCCCAACCCCTGGAGATCTGTTTAAATATTTTAGCCGTGAGCCCCAATGGGAACATCCGGCATTGAAAAGATGAACAAAATAAGTGTTTTGTGAAATCCTGTGATGACTAAATCTCTCTTTTCTGCCGTCTTGTCAGGGCTTTATCACCAATATGTGTAGAGCAGGAAACTTAAACACATCATTGAGCAAACATCGAGTTCTGCTGTAAAACCTGCATTTAAAAGTTGATAAAACAGACAGTTCAGATAAGCTGCGTAATCTTCTGAGAAGATGGAGTTGGGTTACACTCAGAGAAAAAACAAGATTTTTGCTGCATGTACAAACTACTTACACTATCGGACAAAAGTCTTGTCGCTTATCCAAGTTTTAGGAACAGCAAATAATAACTTCTAGTTGATCATTTGCTATCAGAAGTGGCTTATATGAAAGGTAAATGCCTCTAGATTACGCTTATTTTACCAAAATAAAATATCATCATGCCTTGGTTTTTAATTCTCTCATTAGGACAGTAAGGAATTTGCTTAGACAAAAGTCTTGTCACTGAACAAAAATAATATCCGGATATACTCAATAATGTTTATGTCTGGTGACTGGGCTGGCCAGTCCTAGAGCAGCTTGACCTTCTTTGCTTTCAGGAACTTTGATGTGGAGGCTGAAGTATGAGAAGGAGCGATATCCTGCTGAAGAATTTGCCCTCTCCTGTGGTTTGTAATGTAATGGGCAGAACAAAAGTCTTGATACCTTGGCTGTTGATGTTGCCATCCACTCTGCAGATCTCTTGCATGCCCTCATACTGAATGTATCCCCAAACCATGACTTTTCCTTCACCAAACTTGACTGATATCTGTGAGGATCTTAGGTCCATGCGGGTTCCTTCTGCAGTATTTGTGATGATTGGGATGCAGCTCAACACATGATTTATCAGAACTAGAAGTCAAGCTATTATTTGTTGCTCTTACAACTGAGATCGACAACAAGACTTTTGTCAGGTAGTGTATTTAAAATGAGTTGAAACATCACAATTCTTATGCTTTATTTAGGGACAACTTAATTTTTTCATGTTCCAGTGTTCACCACACTACACACTACATACAAACTTTTTATATGGGATGAATTTAATCAAACAAATCAAGTTGAACATTACTACATTTAATTTGTTTGCTTAAATTCAGCCCATATACACTGTAAAAATAGCTGGGTTCCACTCAACTTCCTTAATGTTGTCGCAACACAAATCGATTAGGTTAACTTTTCTGTTTTAACAAATTTAAGTGGATTGACCATAAAACAAATAAGTTCTCCCTACAAGCACCAAAAAAAAATGTCAATGTAAATTGTTTGCAACAATTTAGCAAAAAAACATTTTTTTCAGTGTACTAAACATTCTCAAGCTTTCTTACACTCCCAGTTTCAACTAGGCCTCGGCATGTCTGGCCTAAGCTTGCAATCAATACCAAATGTCTAATTCGCCCTGCTTTTTTTTCATTCCCACTTCCTATTTTCTTGCTTGTCAAGGAACTGTATATTTATTCAACTGCTTCCTGCTTAAATCAAAGAGGCAAAACTCGAATTCCTGCAAGCCTCAGTCCATTAAAATGTAAACGAGTGGCTGGACGGTGAAATTACAGCTGTGCTCTTCTGTCTCTTCAGTATCCAAACTAGTTTCCACTTTATAGAGGACGACACGCACCGCCTATACAATCCCCCATCATTAAGGGCTTAATTGAATGGTAACTTAGGCAATTTTGAATGTAATAAATGCACAAGCATTCGGTGCGCTGTGATGCATAGGAATGAGAAGCCGGCGCCTGTGTGTGTGGAAATATTATAGTGCAGATAACAAACAAACTCATCTGCATTCAAACAAGTGCCATGGAATTATCATGTTTTGTTTGGACACGACTCGTGATTGCTGGAGAAGAACTTCTTTTTTTAAAGTCATTTTCTGCAGATTATACTTACAAATGTGAGCGTAACTAGAATAAACAACAACCCCCCCCCAAAAAAAAAAAATAAAAATAAGTCAAAATTTCCATGATATTTTTAGTGCTTTATATAGTGTTGAATGCTTGAACTTATTAGCCGTCCTGTGAAATGTGCATTCAGATATTTCCCAAGTGCTGTTTAACAGAGAATTTTTTCCAACACATTTTAAAAATAGTTTTAATAACCATTTTCTAATGAATTACTTCTTTTTTTTCTTCGACATGATGACAGGCTATGGTAATTTACTAGTTGTTTCATGAGATATTAAGCTACATGTGCAATTTAGATGCTTTACTAGGTTAATTAAGCTAACTCAACCCTATTCCTGGAGATCTTCCTTCCTGCAGATTTCAGTTGCAACCCATATCAAACACACATGCCTGCAATTATCAAGTGCTGTTCAGGTCCTAATTAACTGGTTCATGTGTTTTTGATCAGGGTTGGAGCTGAACTCTGTAGGAAGGAAGATCTCCAGGAACAGGGTTGAACACCCCTGGGTTAACTGCACTCCAAAAATATATGTTTGCTGCTTGTTCAAATTCATTCATTCATTTTCAGTTTAGTCCTTTTATTAATCTGGGGTCGCCACAGGGGAATGAACCGCCAATTTATTCAGCATATGTTTTATGCAGCGGATGCCCTTCCAGCTGCAACCCATCACTGGGAAACACCCATACACACACTTAATCACACTCATACACCACGGACAATTTAGCTTACCCAATTCACCTAGCGCATGTCTTTGGACTGTGGGGGAAACAGGAGCACCCGGAGGAAACCCATGCCAACAAGGGGGAGAACATGCAAACTCCACACAGAAATGTCAACAGGCCCAGCCGAGACTCGAAGCAGCGACCTTCTTACTGTGAAGTGAAAATTTTACCACTAAGCCACCATGTGGGCAACTTGTATCATGATAAACAGGATCTTTATCAACACTGGTAACAATTTTAATGCTATTATACTTACAGTAAGTGCTAAGTTTTACCAATTTGTTACCACACAGTTTCCCGCCACCCAAGAAAACAAGGTCAAGCATTTCCAAGACATTGAAAAGTGACGGTTCTGTAGTATCTAGGACAGCGTTTTGATTAATTAGCCACATTGCCGCTGCTGTTGTGTGCTGTGGCATTTTGTGAAAGTTTAAAATAGGCCCGTAATTAATCAGCAGGGGCTGCGGGACGGATAGAAGGCTGACGTATGGGAGAAAGGCCAATGCAAGATCGGCCCTGACGCAGGCGTGGGTTTGACAGATGGAGATTACATGCTGAACTTCAGGTTTCCACGTCGCCAGAAGCTTCCACTCGCCATTACAGCAGTCATCAGTTAGCTTGTATTGACAGTTCATTACGGTGCACAAACAGAGGAGTTCTGCCTGTGCCAGTCATTAGATCTGACTCTCAATGCGGTCCAATGAGTCTTTATACCCCCAGCACTTTGTCATGAGTTTTGGGATGTACCATTAGTCTGTGTGGGTCGTACTATTGCTTTTGGGTTGAAACTGTAAATGACGCCCCAAAGGGTGTTGAAAATGAATTGATTACTAATGTTCTCTGCCTCTGAAAGCCTGTTCCTGCTGACAGCAGTTTGATCTGGAATTTGTATAGTCATTATATTAGTTTGTGTAGTTACTATAGTCAAGCCTCAACCTACAGTTTGGTCTGTTGCATTATTCTGATGACAAATCCACCAGGGGGCACTGTCTATATTTTTGCATGTCTGAAATATGTTACTTGTGGTTCGTTTTGATAAATGTTTCAGTAGGGCTGGGGGATTTAATAGAGGTGATCTACATGTGCATTTTGTCAGTTTAGCCAGTTCTTGTAAACCTCCAGCACATGAGATTTTATTGAGCAGAGTTTACACTAAGCAACACAAAAAAACAAACAAACACAGAAATTGTTTAAATACGAATTTGGTTTAATTAATCAATCGCTTCTCAATAAACTATGGCTGTAGCAAATGCTGCACTTTAAATCGAAACATACTCCAAACTCACCTCACAACTACAGTCGAGTGTTTGAAGTTTGAAGCACTCCAGAAAAGTTGCGCATATAGAGATAGATGGGTAGGTGAATCAAACCCATTTGGTTATTTCTGGGCAAAGATTAAATGCGACTAATTGCAATCAAAATGTATATATATATTTGACATAACATAGTGCATCTGGAATGTATTCATAGCGCTTCACTTTTTCCACATTTTCTGTTACAGCCTTATTCCAAAATGGATTAAATTAGTTTATTTCCTCAACATTCTACACACAATCCCCCATAATGACAATGTGGAAAAAGAGTTTTTGAAATTGTTGCAAATTTATTAAAAATAAAAAAGTTAAAAAATCACATGTGCTGTGTTGGGGAGTAACTTGTTAAATGTAACGGTTACATGATTACAACGGTTACAACATTAAACAATACATAATTTAATTACGAAATAAATTTAACTGTAATTCGTTACAGTTAATGAGAAAAAAATGTGTAATTAAATTACAGTTACTTATGAAAATGTTAAAGATTACAAATAGGGTTACATCTAAACATTTTCTTTAAATCTCTGGGATATGTTGAATAATATTAATCTGTTGCTTTGCCTGTTTTTTGCCCTCTATTTATTAAAGCAGTGCTATTCTGTTATAACTACATTTCTCAGTAGCGTTGCTATTTTTAAATCAAATAGCTTTTCAGTAACAAACCTTTTTTTTAGTTAAGTAGCAAACTTGAGCACTTGAAACGACACCTCTGGAGCTGTAGTTAGAAGCATAGTTCCTGGCTGTGTTCTATTCCCACTTATCCCCCCTATGCCCTTTTCGTTTAGAACATTCTAACATTCAAAGTTGGAATTATTAAAAATAAAAAAGCATTAAAGTTAATCTCTCTTAGGTGTAATTTGCTTTCAAAGTATTTTTACAGTTCAGTTTTAGCGATCTTCATGTTTACAATTGTGCTCCCAATTGTGCTCCCTCAAATTGTAAAAGTACTATTTTTTAAAATAAATAAACAATATCCTACTTAATAATAATAATAATAATAATAATAATAACAATAATAATAATCATCATCATCATTAATATTGTTTAAATTAATAATTAATAAAAAATATAATAATAATAATAATTATTATTATTAAAGTAAATATATTTATAATAAATAGCCTCATTATTTATTTATTTATGCAATAAGAATAGTGTTAGCTTTTGTAAGTGATTTTATGTTTTAGAATAGAATGTGTAATGTTCAACTTCTAAATAATATTAGTAAAGCAAACATAGGCCCTACACTCAAAAAACGCTGGGTTGTTTTTTTTAACCCAAATGCTGGGTTGAGACTGCTAGGTCACACAATTGGGTTGAAAATTCATGAAAATGGGTCTTGATCTATAACCCAGCAGTGCTGGGTTGGGAACGTGGATGAAGAGAGCACGCACATCATGTCAACATGCGATTTGCATGTGTCAAGCTGTAAAAGTAGACTTTTTAAAACAATTAAATAATAAATAATATCCTACTTAAAAATAATAATAATAATCATCATAATCATCATCATTGATATTATTATTAAATTAGAATTTTCTTCATTTCCTATTAAATAATAAATATTAAATTGTATTTCTTAATAGTCTCATTATTTATTTATTTATTTATATGATTTCTATATGATATTAGAATAGTGTTAGCTTTTGTAAGTGATTTATGTTTTAGAATAGAATATGTAATGTTCAACTTCTCAATAATATTATTAAAGCAGACAATGGCTCTATATGTGCTAATTACATATATTTCAATTAATATGGAAAATGAGTGCATGTTTTTACCAAAACTAATATTGGTTTTTATTTTAAATGCATGTTTGTGTAAAACAATAAAATTTGCACAAATACATGGTGGGGTTCATCTCTAAAGAAGTTACACCCCGTTTAGAGCATCATTATGAGCGTTTTGCGTTATAACTTATGTTGTTCAAGCGATGGATCTGCGACAGAGAAACTACGGGTTTTGGGAAACTCTTGTCACTACATGGTTCTTTTCCCAAACGATGCATCGTAGTGTGATACTTCAGCCGTGAGTTATGTGTTTGGGAAACGCACCCATGGTCGGTGATGTCGCCAACCAAGGCTAACACAAGAAATTCGCTTGATGGAAAGATGACTGCGGGAGAGGATATATATATATATATATATATATATATATATATAGTTTACTGTAGTAAAGGCTAAAGTATACTATGGTAATTACTATTAGTTCAGTATAGTTACTAATGATACTACATTGTGTAATTTATTAATAAAGAATTGTAAATATATATACAATATAATGCTCATTCCTAAATATTTCCCTTTACTATAAATGACTATAGTATTTTAAATGTGTAACACCTGATTTAATTGGATGTTTTTGCTGTTATATACTATAACTTGTTTCTGTTTAGTTCAGCATATTATTTGCAGTAAATAATTGAAATGAACAGTTATGCCTCATATGTTTCATTGACAGTTTTATTGATCACTAAGATATGATTGACTTGGATTTAAGTTGCTTCGATTTAAAAATGGAAATGGCAAAAATAGCTCAGATGTATTTTTTTATTGCAAATGCCACAAAATGTAGATTTTGTAACAACAGTAAACTATTTTTTGTTATAAGGTCTGGTTTTGAGGTGGCTGTACTTTAAAATTAAATTAATATAACCTTAACTCAAGTAATGAAAGATGTTGAAATTCTAACAGTAAACAGAGCTGCTGTTAGCTCACACCTGCTTGGTATAAATGCTTGAAAATGATTTAGTTGAAAATATCCATTAGAAACTTAAAAGTAATCAAAAAGTAATCAGATGTAATCAGTTACTTTACTTTTATAAAGTAATCAAAAAGGTACACTACTTACTACATTTTAAATAGGGTAATTTGTAATCTATTACATTTTCAAAGTTTTCAAGTACCCTCCCCAACACTACATAAGTATTCCCAGCCTGTGTTCAATACTTTGTTGATGCACCTTTGGCAGCAATTACAGCCTCAAGTCTTTTTGACTATGATGCCACAAGCTTGGCACACCTGTCTTTGGGAATTTTTGCCCATTCCTCTTTGCAGTACTTCTCAAGCTCGTTCAGGTTAACTGGTAAGCGACGGTGTACAGCCATTTTCAGATCTGTCCAGAGATGTTCAATAGGATTTAGGTCTGGGCTCTGGCTGGGCCACTCAAGGACATTCACGGAATTGTTGTGAAGCCACTACATTGATATTTTGGCAGTGTGCTTTGGGTCATTGTCCTGCTGGAAGATGAACCGTCGCCCCAGTCTGAGGTCAAGAGCACTCTGAAGCAGGTTTTCATTCAGGATGCCTCTGTACATTGCTGCATTCATCTTTCCCTCTATCCTGACTAGTCTTCCAGTTCCTGCTGCTGAAAAACATCCCCACAGCATGATGCTGCCACCACCATGCTTCACTGTAGGGATGGTATTAGCCTGGTGATGAGCGGTGCCTGGTTTTCTAATAGTTTTTACAAATTTAAGTGGATTGAACATGAAACAATTAAGTTGCCCTAAAAAACCTTAAACATTGTGTTGTTTCAACTCAATTTAAATAAGAAGTTTAAACAAACAGCACAAGTCATTTTTTGAGTGTATTTGCCATGAGTCTGTGTTGACTATATTATTGATCATGGTGGGTGTTCACAACTCTGGATGCCTTTTGGATCTGTCTTTAAGAGGCAGATTTATTAAAAATTAGCATGAGCGCAAGCACAGTTGGGAACGTAAAGGTCTGAGAGTGATCTACTGACAATGTAAATTAAATAACACAGCAGCTTAATTCAACGCCATCTACCCACTGCAAATTAGGTTGAATACAAGCAGAGCTGATGATAATCAGCTGAAAGTAATCTAATTACAACACAAATAAAAAAAAAAGAGAAATGCTTTTTGGGTGATTAAATTAAAGTGCAAATTGCAGTGAATTAACTGCCACAAACCTCATATTGAATGTGATTAAAATCTTCATTCATTCAATAATTTCCTTCAGCTTAGTCCCTTATTTATTAGGGGTCCTCACAGTGGAATGACCCACCAACTATTCCAGCATATGTTTTATGCAGTGGATGCATTTCCAGCTGCAAGCCAGTACTGGAAAGGGATTAAAATCTGAAATATAGTAAATCACATGTGAATATTCTTCTGTAAATTGCTCGTCGCTTTCACCAATCTACATATAGTTGAAGTCAAAAATATTAGCCCCCCCCCCCCGGAATTATTAGCCCCTCTGATTATTTTTCCCCCATTTTCTGTTTAACGGAGAGATTTTTTTCAATAAAGTTCTAAACATAATAGTTTTAATAACTCATTTCTAATAACTAATTTATTTTATCTTTGCCATGATCAAGTAAATAATATTTGACTAGATATTTTTCAAGACACTTCTATACAGCTTAAAGAGACATTTAAAGGCTTAACTAGGTTAATTAGGTTAACTAGGCAGGTTAGGGTAATTAGGCAAGTTATTGTATAATGATGGTTTGTTCTGTAGACTATCGAAAATAAAATTAGTTTAAAGGGGCTAATATTTTTTCCCTGAAAATGGTTCTTTAAAAAATTAAAAACAGTTTTTATTCTTGCTGAAATTAAACAAATAAGACTTTCTCCCGAAGGATAAAATATTATCAGACATACTGTGAAAATTTCCTTGCTCTGTTAAATATAATTTGGGAAATATTTAAAAAAGAAAAAAAAAATCAAAGGGGGGCTAATAATTCTGACTTCAACTGTATATACGCCGTACAAAAATAAAACTGTCCATATTTTTTGTCATTAATGTTGCACTGCATGTTTTTAAGAAATCCTGACAGTAGTTACCTTAAAGGCAAAGGAGCAGTGAATTTAACAGTGAATTCCCTAAATGATTATTTTGTGCAGTGTTGCAAATGTAGGGATTTTGTCACCAAATTAAGCAACTTCATTTTTATTCATATATTGCATCAAGGAGACATTTCAGTATAATTTGTTTTAATATTATTTACACTCACTGGCCACTTTATTAGGTACACCTTACTAGTACCGGGTTGGACCCTCTTTTGCCTTCAAAACTGCCTTAATCCTTGGTGGCATAGATTCAACAAAGTCCTGGAAATATTCCTCAGAGATTTTGGTCGATATTGACATGATAGCATCACGCAGTTGCTGCAGATGAGTTGGCTGCAAATCTCCTATTCCATCACATCCCAAAGGTGCTCTATTGGATTGAGAGCTGGTGACTGTGGACATCCCTAAATGAGCTGAGTTGCTGCCATGTGATTAGTTGATTAGAAATTTGCGTAAACGAGCAGTTAGACAGGTCTACCTAATAAAGTGGCCAGTGAGTGTACATATATAACTATTCTAAGTTAATATAGATAAATATAGAAATGCTTTCTTTAACCACTGATGATGTCTAGTTTACAAACCTCTAGTAAGAATAAAATATAATTCTGTTCTAACGCAGCCTCGGCTTTCTGCAACCACAAATTAGCATTCTGCAGAGGAAAGTGTTTTGAATATGAATTACAGCAGTGCATAAAGCTAAGCATCATATCATGAACACCATTATAAATGCATGAATCAAACTCATCTAGAACGCCGCCAATTCCTCACATATTTTCCATGCTTTGTGTATTTTCCCTCTCTGTGTGAGACGGATCATGACAGAGCGGTGAAATCCTGCCTACACTCGAGTACAGTATCTCACAGGAGAGAAAAAAAAACACACTCGAGCTGCTCCGGAGCTCACATTAGTAGCTGGATCAATGCTTTTCTGATCAAATGCATAGTTAATATGTCTCAACTTTGTTTATATGGCCAGTGATCACATAGAGTTGAAGTCAAAATTATGAGCCCTCCTGTGAATTTCTTTTTCAAATATTTCCCAAATAATATTTAACAGAGCAAGGAATTTTTCACAGTATTTGCTATAATATATTTTCTTCTGGAAAAAGACTTATTTGTTTTATTTCGGCTAGAATAAAAGCTTGAATAAAAGCTTTTCTTTTTTTTTAAAGCATTTTAGGATCATTATTATTAGCCACCTTAAAGGGTCACGAAACACCAAAACACATTTTTTGAGTTGTTGATAGTCATATATGTGTCCCACGCTGCTATAAACACTATTAGGACACATATATTGCACTAAAAAGTGACGATTGCAAATTTGTTCTTCTGGTTTGAAATGAATTTTTGAAGCTGCGTCGCGGTGTTTAAATACTTGCGTGCATTCCAGCGTGGAGAGTGGATGTCTGTACCTGCGAGTGCATCGTGACGTCTCTGAGTGTGTGGCATTAATTCATGAGAAAGACTTGGTTCAAACCAATCAGCAAGCTCTATTGTGTATGCGGTGCAACTTCATTAATATGCATGATAGCTTTGAAGACTGTTTACCTGTTACAGTGTTCAGACGACAGAGAGACGCCACGTTGTGTTGCCAAAACAAGTGGAAGAACAAGAATTTGGAGACATGGGTCGTCAGTGTTGCATTTATTATTGTGCTGCAACAAAGGTTTTGTTTTCATTTTCCCTCTATGAGAGCACAGCTGGACTCACATGTGGATTACAGAGCACGCGACAGAAATGCATTTGTAAGAAACATTTTTACCCGAGAGCTTTTCGCATCTGGAAATGATGAAATCCGGATTTGCCGCTCGTCTCCTTTTAAAAAAGACACGGCTCCAGTTTAATTGTCCTGTGTCTACAGATTTGGTAAGTGTGTGTGTGATTAGTGCCCTTTGTTTGTTCATTCAGATGGCAAAGTTAGTTCATATCGTCAGCAGTGCTCTTTCAGTTTTTAAAGACATACTATAGTCAAAATGATTTAGTTATTAAGTTTACAGTATGTTAATATCACTGCAATATTATAGTACAATATTATAGACTGAAAGATCCACTGTAAATGCTGCTCTCTGAATGTAAATATGTAAACAATCAAGCTATTACTGTCGTGTAGGATTTTCTACGCATTTTGTGACAGGATAGTCTATACACACACGGCTTTCTGACGCTACCTACTGAGTACATCTAAGTGCGTTATCAAACATTTTATTAAAACTCCACTCTCTAGCAGTTCCTCTTACGAGCAACATGCAGGAAATATTCCTAAATTAAAGTGAGAGTGCCAAACTGCAGTTAAAGTCGACAAATCAATAATTTGGCAAATAATTTGATTACTGATGTCCATGTGAACACAGTCACTGTCTTTCTCCCCTGCATCTGTGTGTTTATGTTGCCAGCGTGTGCCCAAATGGAAACTCCCTTCTATCTACTTCCTTCCCTCTTTCCCTCCCCCGACACTCCCACACTCCCAGAGCTGGACACGCCCACTTTCCTGACTTTTTCCAAACTAGAGGTGTGAAAACATCCTGCTGAGACAGGGGGCTTTCGTAGCCCTTTAAGGATTTTTTATTGTCTACAGAACAAACCACTGTTATACAATGACTTGCCTAATTAAGCTTTTAAATGTCACTTTAAGCTGAATACTAGTATCTTAATATCTAGTCAAATATTATTTACTGTCATCATGACAAATATAAAATAAATCAGTTATTAGAGATGAGTTATTAAAACTATTATGTTTAGAAATGTGTTTTATCTCTCCATTAAACAGAAATTGGGGAATGAAATATACAGGAGGGCGAATAATTCTGACTTTAACTGTATGTTTCTTCCGATCACCAGCTTTCATAATGTATGCTTTCTGCTTACTAGCTGAATATACCACCTATCCATGGCAGCTTTCCAGTCTATTTGCACACACTAATCCCAATCACATGTACTACATGCAAATAGTGAGATTTGGATTTAGTTTTTAAATCCTAGAGTATGCTGAAAGTAGCATGCATGGATGCATTATGTCCTCACTATCCTTCAGCTTAGTCCCTGATTTATCAGGGGTTGCCACAGTGGAATGAACCGCAAATTACTCTGGCATATGTTTTATGCAGTGGATGCCCATCCAACCGCAACCCAGCAGATGCATTATATTTTTAAGCAGAATAGACAGAATAAATTTACGGTCTGCTTTAGACTTGTCCATTAATAACACAGAGGCCAGCAAACACGACATATAGCTTTCAGTTCAGATGAACAGTTTCCATAATTATACTTTATTTATAGATAAAGGTCTATGGCTCTGCATACAAAAAACAATGACTTTGTCTTGCTGGAGTTTATAGCCGTTTCACTTTACTTCAGGACACATCAATGCCGTTCTGTAGGTCTATTGGAGACATTCATAAATATTCCTAGCCAATCTAATAAATGTTGGAGACATAGTCACTACATAAACGCGCTGAATTGCACTTGAGCAGCGTATATATTTAAGGGCGTGCAAGAAGTTTTGTGCATGAACAGAGGAAATCCTCGCGCAAGCAAAAAGATCTGCATGCTATTACATAAATCCGATCTCGACCTGTAGTACTGCGTCACGACATTTGCCATTGAAATAACGCCTAGTTGGTAGATCAAAAGGCCTGCCGCCAGGCCCGCCACAGGCTGGAAAAAATCCTAGAGGAAACACTAAAGTCTATTCAAGTTTTACAGTATAACTAAATAAAAATCTGTGCAAAAAATAAAAAATGATAAAAATATAAGGAAAAATAACCTCTTTCAAACTAAATATTCTGAATTAAAAAAAATAATAATAATGCGTTACCCTCTTCCTCTTCGCTGCTTTAACAGTGGTTGTTGTGGCAACAAAGCTCAACCTAGTGGGCATATGTCTTTTCAAAAAGATGGTATCAGACCAATTTATGGGTTTTATGGTATACTAGTATCTGTATCGGAACAACCCTAGAAAATACACTACCTGACAAAAGTCTTGTCGTCGATCCCAGTTGTAAGAGCAACCAATAATAACTTGACTTTCAGTTGATCATCTGTTGAGCTGCATCCCAATCATCACAAATACTGCAGAAGATCTATTGGAACCCGCATGGACCCAAGATTCTCACAGATATCAGTCAAGTTTGGCGAAGGAAAAGTCATGGTTTGGGGTTACATTCAGTACGGGGGTGTGCAAGAGATCTGCAGAGTGGACGGCAACATCAACAGCCTGAGGTATCAAGACATTTGTGCTGCCCATTACATTACAAACCACAGGAGAGGACAAATTCTTCAGCAGGATAGCTCCTTTTTATACTTCAGCCTCCACATCAAAGTTCCTGAAAGTTAAGAAGGTCAAGCTGCTCTAGGAGTGGCCAGCCCAGTCACCAGATGTAAACATTATTGAGCATGTCTAGGGTAAGATGGAGGAGGCATTGAAGATGAATCCAAAGAATCTTGATGAACTCTGGGAGTCCTGCAAGAACGCTTTCTTTGCCATTCCAGATGACTTTATTAATAAGTGATTTGAGTCATTGCAGAGATGTATGGATGCAGTCCTCCAAGCTCATGGGAGTCATACACAATATTAATTATTTTCCCACTGCACCATGACTTTATATTCTATACTGGACATTATTTCTGTTAAGTGACAAGACTTTTGTCTAAGCAAAGTCAGACCTTACTGTCCTAATGAAAGAATTAAAAATCAAGACATGATCATATTTTAATTTGGTAAAATAAGCGTAATCTAGAGGCCTTTGCCTTTCATATATGCCACTTCTGATACCAAATGATCAACAAGAAGTCAAGTTATTATTTGCTGTTCCTAAATGTAGGATGGGCGACAAGACTTTTGTCAGGCAGTGTTGTTGGAAAAGGTGACTTTAATTGACATTTGTAATAACTTTTCTTTGCAGTATATTGTTTTTAACGTAAAGAAATTGAAAACACCAGGAAATCACAAATTAAAGAAACTGTATTTTTTATGGTGTAATCTACAATATGTAACTGTAATTGATGCATTGTGTATAGTACCTGTTGGTCTTAGTGATGGGTGTAGGCAGAACACAAGTGAGTCTCCATCCGAATGAAGCCAGTGACTGCAGCAGGGGAATGTAATCTGTCTTCACCTCCAAACCCTTACAAAAATAAGAAAAATATTCAGTGTAAAAGTTAGTACAAAATGTAGAAACAAGGAAATAGCTGACTTAAACCTGATCTGAGCCTCTGAGGCCTTAATGACAAATAGTTTATATGGTGTCTGTCGCTCTTTTGTTCATTGTTTGCTGTTTCACAGGAGCATGCTGTGAGTAATTTGCATGTTTATGAGTTTGAAAATGTTGACCCAACTTCCATTTTTAAATCTAAATCATTATCGGTCTTGAAAAGTTCTTGATAAATGATGCTGATGATAAGTAATAGCTGTTTAACTTAAATAATACATTCTCTAGATGTAGATACAGGCGACGCTCTGTCATATACTGGGCGCTCTGTCATATACTGGGGATGAGGGCTTAGTTACCATTGTTACCCTTTCATTTACTCTGATTGAAAATGAAAAGGTGTCCTTTTTAATAGGTGTTTTTGGGTCAAAGATGATTTTTAAAAAGCTTTATAGTAATAAAAGTGTAATGTAACCCTGTGCATTTATTTAAAAGTTTAAAAGCATAGGATGAAAAAACAACAACAATAAGGTAAATATTTTTCCACCCACTTTTACTGTCAGACTTCTTTACCAACATTAATCCTAATCAAAACATCCAAAAACACATTCATTTTGAGGGTTTTTAACACAATATTTTAATTGTACACAATTTGAAGCCTCCAACAAAAGGTAAGCTTATTCACAAATGCATTTATTTTATGCTGTATACGCACTGGGAATAAATATTGTCATTTAAATGAGATCTGATGGGGATTTATATTTTTTGTCACCTATAATAAAATATATTTATGAAAAAAAAAAGTGTGTGAAATACAGTGGTGGAAAGAGTACTGAAAAATCATACTCAATTAAAAGTACCATTACTTGCCTAACAATGTAGTGCGAGTAAAAGTATCTGTTGTGAATATTACTCATAGTATGAGTAAAAAGTAGCCCTTTTAAAAGTGCTCAAGAGTAATGAGTATCACGCTGTTAAAAGCTGATGCATTTACATGTAATTTGTGCATGTGTGTAAACGTAACATTCTGTAGTGCATATAGTTATTGTCAAAGCAGGCCCACAACGTCATAAGACGTTAATATTAGCTTAGATTTAGGTTGTGATGTCAGGTGACCAAAATTCAACGAACAACAGTATTTTTGATATCCAATAACGACGTCAAATGACATTGATATTTGGTCAATTTTAGGTTGTTAGAAAGTGACCAAAATCCAACGTTGAGCCAAGATCTTAAACATCATATTGACTTCAAATACTGACATTTATTCATCAGGTGAATGAAACTACAACGTCTGATAGACGTCATAGTGGTAACGTCCACACAACGTCAAGCTGTAACATCATTAGACGTTGATATTTGGTTGGTTTTAGGTTGGACATTTGACATTGACATCGTCGGCCTGACGTTGAGGTCTGACTTTAATCCAATTTTCATTTCCAAACAAAATGCAACGTCCCCATGACGTTAGAGTACAACGCCAATCTGACGTCATGTTAATGTCTTGTGCCTGCTGGGTGCTTAAGGCCATTTCGGTCATCATACAGTAAACATCCGTCATCTGTGGGTCAATGCGTGTTAAGGTTTTGGACATCTTGGACACTTTTAATGCTTTCAAACAGTTTTCTGCATTTATAAAGCGCCCACGTCTTGAGGTTGTTCATTATGATGCGATTTACTTTCAGCGGCATGTGCAATTTGATTGGACAGGAATCTCAGGACTAATTTTTCTAAGCCCCACAGACAGGAAATAATAAAGCAGTGACTGCAGGTTGAAGGAAAATAGTGGAGTAAAGTATTGATACAGCACTAAAAATGTACTCAAGGAAAAGGAAACGTACATATTTATAAAACTATTTAGTAAATTACAATTCCTAAGAAAAACTGCTTAATTACAGTAATTTGAGTATTTGTAGTTAGTTACTTTACACCGCTGGTGAAATATTAAAATGACAACAAAAATACACCTTTTTTTGCTAAATGTAATTGCATTACCACAGTTATAATGATAAATCAATGGTATAAAAGGTCTGTAAGGATTTATTAGGGTATTTTTTCTAAGAAAAAAGATTATAATGCATCATTGTTATGATTTACAGAAGACACACACTAAAATGTCATTCAGCGTAACATTAGTTCATACAACAAACAATAATCATATGGATCATACTCTCAGTAAAATAACTCATTAGATGAATTCAATTTAATTGAGAACAAGATTTCCATACAATTGTTTAGCACAAACTAAAAAAAAAATATTTACACAATAAAATGGAATTGAGTTGGTGCAACACGATTTTATCAAATAAAAGTTTGAATACATTTTATTTTTATTTAACCTAAACTCAAAGGTCTGATAATATCGTGTACTGTGCAATAAACGAGCAATACTTTTTCACACGCACTTGTACACAGCACCTTATAACAATATTCAATGCAATACTTTCTCACACGCATTTGTACACAGCACCTCATAACCCGTATATTTATAACAAATCTGTACATCCAACTCAACATTCAGATCTTTTTGACTAACTGCATCTCTGTTTAATGTTTATCGTCTTTTTTCATATTTATTTTGTGTTGTCACTTGTCAATTTATGTACACTGGAAGCTTCTGTTGCCAAAACAAATTCCTTGTGTGTGTGTGAAGCACTCTTGGCAATAAAACTGATGCTGATGTCTATTATGTGTCGTACATTTCAAAGTCTCTTAGCTTTATTTGAAGTTATCCTACTGTGAATAAACTAAAAGAGCCATTTTAAGCTTATTTCAAGAGTTACATATACAGTAGATTGAGACTGATCTCAGAAGTAATTTTAGGACAGTCATTGCTCACTGAGCAAAGAAACAATCTCCTCTTGCTAATTAAGCTGCCAACACCCAAAGCATGGCTGCTTCTGCAAGATGGTAATTTCTAAATCCAAAGCATTACACGAAAATCTTCTAAATCTATAGTAAAGATTAAACTCTAACAAGTCTTTCTGTTAACTTTAAACAACCAAAGATTACTTTTATTATCAACATTTCCCTCTCCTAATTCAATCCCACGCAAAACATGCTAGGAACTACGAGTCCCCTAACCAGGTAGTTGGACCAACACAATTTCTTCATGTTGTGCTTAAGTTAACTTAATGGCTCCGCCCCCTTTTAAAAAGAGCAGAATCTCATTTGAATTTAAAGGGATAGTCATTTAAACGTCACTATTCAGTTCAAAGCCTGAAAGGGTCAGTTTCAAAGAGTAACTTTGTGGGGTATTTTGAGCTGAAACCTCACATAGACACTCTAGGAACATCACATACTTATTTTACATCTCGTAAAAAGATGCACAATAGGTCGCCTTTAAAGTGGCAAAGATGAAGGTTTAATCTCTGCTAATGAAACGGATGTTAAAGTTAAATATGCATTGTGCAGCGAGATCACCAACGCTTGCATGTGTAATACAGAGGGCGGCGTTCATCAGAATCAGCTTGTTTTTGAGCAGTTGGAGGTTGTGCTGTGGCTTCAGTGCGAACGCTTAGTCTCATTTCAGTGCACAGGAACTCAGTGTGGTTTAACGGCACCTTCCCCAAAAAGGAAACCATGTCGCGTGTCAGCCATGCGCTCGTACTCATAATGATAACACGAGAGAGCTGAACCATGATGCTTCACTTGCAGGAATATTCCATTGGTTTTGACACAGCCTTGCATGAATTCACTCTACAGTTGTATATGTGAGTCACTCTGGAACGTTCAGAATAAGCAGATGATGACTAGTGAGGGAACTTCATCTAATGGATCTCAGTGCAGAGCCTGTGTTCTAAAATCGTATGTGTTCACATCCTGCTGGCTGCCTTCATAAGCTGCTACCTTCAGTTGACCTAATAAGAGCAACTGAACTTCATACATGATACATAAACACACGTAGCACACGTAATTCAAATTAGGTCGATTGGTTGAAGCATTTATTGTTATTCATAAATATTTTATTGATGCTTTGAAAAAAAGAAATATAGTATTTTTTTACTTTTTATACTATAGAAAATAATGCATGTAAAATATGAACTTTTTACTAATTAGTAGTATGTAATTACATGCTGTCATACCTATACTGTTTGTGTAGGCTGTATATATATATATATATATATATAT
>CAIGQZ010033112.1:34007227-34019861 GCA_903798205.1 Danio tinwini
TCCATCCATCCATCCATCCAACCTACACATCAAAACATTCATCCATTCATCCATCCATCCATCCATCCATCGTTTCTAAAATCCACCCATCCATCCATGATTTTTTTTTGTTTTTTTTATTACTCCCATCCTATTTACCTTATTCTGAAATGCAGACATTTGCTCGTTTTTGTTTCTGAACTTCTGATTCAGTTGCCTATTGGTGAAATGACGAGGAATAATAAACAGCAGAAAATGCTACAATCTACCTGCTCTACAAACATATGTGTTCATGACTATACATAAAAAGTAGAATAATATAATAAGAAAAGATCAGTTTGCAACATCAAGCAGCATAATGAGCCATTTTTACCATCTAAACATCAATGGAAGTGAATGAGACCGGTAGTCTCGCGCCAAAAATATTCCAATGGCTGCGTCCACTCGTACTTGAAGTATAAGATCAATCCGCTTGTTAAGTGGTGACGGGTTGGGGACGTATGTAATACTGTTTCCGGGTCCAACCCGTCACTCATTTGAATTGACTAAATACTCGTTTATGATCACTTTTTATTCATATCACACATTAAAGTAAATTTTATATAAAGTGTGTGTACACAACAATCACTGGGCTTGCTGCATCACAAATACCAAAATTTTAACAATTTATAAATAATGTATTACTTTCTGACCATCAGATATTAGGCATGGACATATATATTGCGATCGTGATTTTCGAAAGTATTACATCGCTTTGTAAACGTTTATTAACATTTGATGAGTCTCCTCATTCAGTTTCATAGATCGCTTGGACCCGGAAGCTCCTTCGCGTGACGTCACACTTAACAAGCGGATAGGCACCCGATTCGAACGTTATCATTTGATTAAATGGGCGTTATCAGTGGATATCAGCTGACAGATATGGGCCAGTAGGGGCCTTCTGCGCCTTTAAGTAGGCTCAGAAGGCTGTAATCATCCATCCACGTTAATCAGCTATAATTAAGAGCCCCTATTATACAAAAAAAAGGGTCATATTTTGGTTTTGGGGGTCTCCAACAACAGGCTGATCTGCATGCAAGGTCAAAAAACACTTTCATTGTCTTATAATATACATTTATTTTTACCTAATTATCCCAGTGACTCCCATATGAAACGTTCAGCGATTTATTTGTTCCCTTTGTTTGTGGGCGGGTCCGGTGGGTTAAAATTTTCCCGGGTTTGCGTGCACAACAAATGGGCGGGGCTTAAGTTCTGTACCCATGTCACGCTCGTTTTAAAAGACTCGTTATCAAGACGATTCATTTAAAGCACTATGAGTCGACTCTTTTATAGTTGAATAAATAGTTTTAAAAACTGTGCACTTTCAGATTTAACCCTTAGCCGGATATTTCACTTTACATAGAGCTGTGTTACACACTACATGGAAGGTCATTTTAAAAAACCCATAATAGGGGCTCTTTAATAGAGAAGACTCTAGATCCAGATCTGTTTTTACATTATTATGACGGTTCGGTTTAGGGTTGGGGTAGAGGTAGACATTAATCAAAAACAATTAATGGGAAATTTTACAAATAATATCAATACTTATTGTGGTTATTCACCTATACTAATAGGGAAGACTGCAGATCCAGATCTGTTTTTACATTACTGTGACAGTTGGGTTTAGGGTTGGAGTAGGGGTAGACGTTAATAAAATACAATCAATGGAAAATTTAACAAATAATATAAATAATTCTCTTTAACTTGCTGATTAACCATGTGAATGGATGAGTACAGCCTTCTGAGCCTACTAGTAGGTGCAGAAGGCCCCTAGTGGCCCATATGTATCAGCTGTTAACCCCTGCCCATTCAATCGAGTGATAACATTCGAATCAGCTGCAATAGGAGCGCAAACAGACTACACTGTAAAAAGCACTGTAAAAGTTGATTTTACTTAAATAAAGTCAGTAAACCATTGACTTAACTTTTATAATTATGCACATAGTAGGTTTACTTAAGGATAAGGCAAAGTATTTACTCTCTTTTTTAAGCCTGGCTCGAAATTAACTTTTTTACTTGGTAGCACCGGTGCCCCCAACTTCAAATATTTAGGAGCACCAGAACAAATTTAGGAGCACCCACCAAAAATAAATGAGCACCACTGCAAATTGTATATTAAGGGATTTTATTGTATTTGAAAACAACATCAATCAGGACTAACAAAAACCAGAAACAACTAACTAATGCTGTGATGACTTATTGATATCTGTGCAATAAAATGAATGTCTAATGAATATAAAATATTATTAATAATGATGATGATGTCAATAATACTTAAAATGAATTACATTTGTCATTATCATGCTGCCTTGAATGTGCTTGAATGCGAGTTATGTACTGTAAAAGGTCCTGCTGTTACTTTCTGAAAAATAAATGTATGGTTTGCATCAAACTAAAATGAAGCATTGCAGTAAGAAATATTTATTTTGGACTATTGTTTTTTTATGCATGTCAATTTAATAAATAATATTTCTGCTACAAAACATACACGTAAGATTATAATAAATCATTCAATCCAATGCTGAAAGCTGCAAAGCAGTCATCAGTAAATAGAAAAATAACATACATCTCAAGAAAGAATGGACCAAAGAAAGTAAGAAAAGTCTCACTTCTGCCACTCTTTTAAAGTTTTGCTTTTGGTTTGTGTCATTGTAAATGCTCAGTCTCGTTATGCGCTGATTTTCATTTTTCTGTGTTTGTGGAAAAGCAGGCGAGTCAGCCGACCCAATATAAGAGCAGGCAGAGCAGGATTCTCGTGATGACCACCGGCGCAAATACCGTTCTTTGTTATGAGCCGCAGATTCAGTTTAAACTCAGTAAAGGCGAGCTTCTTTGGCGATGAAGTGTACAGTGTTAGATTTTACATTTAGCTGACATTTGCGCTGAACACGCAGTGAATGCAACGCATCGAGATTCAGCCACTTTCTCCGAAAACACTCGATTGATCTCGGCTGGCGCCCTTATAAGCTCCCTGTTTTCTGACAGCGAGAAGCCTTGAGTGATTGACAGCTAATATGAACCAATATAGTGGCATGGAAGTCCGATTCAGCACGTTTTTAGAAAAAAATCGAAACAAGTCGCACTACAACCATTATATGCAGTCGCACAAGTGGTCCCAAATATATTATGAGGTCGCATAGATAAAATTTCGGGTGCATATGCGACCAAAATGGTCACAATTTTGAGCCCTGAATCACCACTTGCGTTTTCTTCAGATTTTTTCCCCAGTCGATCTTTGGTTGAAATGTGACCTTGGCATGTTTTGTTGATTTAGATTTTTTTTCACAGACTTCAACAGAGTGTAAAAATCTTGATGGTTCTGTGGGCCTCGTCTGTCAAATCTGATCTTTATTTTGTATTTTCTATTGGATTCAAGTCAGGTGATTGGCTGGACCATTCTACAGCTTGATTTTCTTTCTCCGAAAGCATTTGATAGTTTCTGTGGCTGTGTTTTGGATCATTGTCTTGCTGACAATCCTGGTTTGATCACCATCTTGATAATGTAGATGTTGGACTGAAGCAGCTAATATTAATTTACACTAAGGTAGGGCAGATGGTTGCTGAAAAACTACTGAGAGATTTCAGCTGCTGTCTGGGCTTTCACTGCCGTTCTACACCTCCCTTTCTTCATGTGTTCAATACTTTATCCCTGTGTCACTTCATTTCATTACGCATAACTTACTATTTAGTTTTGTTTTCTTTGCATGTATGGATTTCTTGGTTGTTCCCAACATCTGTCAACAGCACCTTTAAAAAAAATGTTTTCTGAAAAAAAACGGTGACGTGTTCCAATACTTGTTTCCCCCACTGAATGTGTGCTCATTGCTGCTCACACATTACAGACGTGTTGATGTTTACAGCGAGCGACTCTGTAGGAGCGCATGCATCACCATGGAGCTCTCATTATGCATTGGCAGGCCAGACTCAAAGAGAAGCTAAATTTGGTGCTCACAGGCCTGATAATGAATGCGTCTCCAGCCTTTCATGTAATCAGACACTTATGAAGAGTCTACATGCTGGCGCTGCTTTGATATCACATTGTTCCTTGACTCCGTGGGGCTCCGGCAGCACCTCGCCATCCTCCCGCTTTAACACGGCTGCTCTTCCTGTTGTTTTTCTCCGCACGTGTCGTCGACATGAACACCGTCATTTGTCTCCAGTCATGACGCATATTGGGTTTTATGGTTTATTTAGATTCATCGAGCTTGGTACGGGTTATACTTTGCATTATTTGGTAGCAATTTATTTTAAAGTCCGCATGAACCGGAAGCTGTGACTGTTATTATATATTTTTTATATTGTGATGCAGGTCCTATAGAAATTGAATATTAAATGAGAAAGCAGTGGGCGTGGCTTATTTTTCTACTGCAAGCTGATTTGATGTAGTTAAGTAGGCATTTCGATGATTCGTAGGTTGCTAGACGACCAAGCGAAAAAATACGGTCATTTTTCAAAATAAAAGATCGTTCAGACTAATTAATAAAACGGAAATAATTAATGATTTCTTGTGCAGCCCGGTACCAATTGATACTACGGCCCAGTGGTTGAGGACCACTGCTTTATGGCACAATTCATGTTATTGACAAATCGTTAACTTAGACTTTCATCTCAATAAATTACTAATTGGAAATAGTTAGTAAGGTAGTAGTCAGGTTTAAGTTTTGGATTGGATTAGGGATTTAGAACATAGATTAGGGATTTAGAACATAGATTAGGGATTTAGTATAATATAGACAAGAACACCGTCATTTGTGTCTAGTCACGATGCATGTTGGGTTTATGCGTTATTTAGATTCATCAAGCTTGTTAGGGTTATGCATTACACAAAAAAACAAAAACAAAGAAAAACGTTTGCTGTTTGTTCAAACAACTTATTTAAAAGGAGCTGAGACAACACAATTCTTGAGTTTTTGTTTTTGAGACAATATAAGTGCTTTATGTTCAATCCACTTAAATTAAGTGTTAAGTTAACTTAAAGGTGCAGTAGGTGATTGTCTTCAGAAACACTTTTTTTGTTGTGCTGGTTGAAAGTCTCTTCACATTCCAATAGTACTGATTAAAGTAAATGATCTCAATGTGTTTATATGTATTTTTATATTCTGGGTGAGGCATAAAATAAAAAAATGTTCATTCAATTAAATATTGTAGGCCGACAATTCCTATAATTCTGATAAGTAGCCCAAACTGTCTGTCAACAAATGTAGATTTGGACAACGGTGCATCTCTGTTCACGCAGATCCGCCATTTGCGTGTGCACGCGAGACAATCACAGTCGCAGTAAAATAAAATGCAGAATCAAAACCTTTTAAAATCCTGAATCAATATTGGAGATGGTTTTGCATGCTGGAGGAAGGACGACACCATGGCTGAAGTATTTCTTAGGTAACAGACAGGTAATGTTCTGTTTAAAACTATTTTAGTCACGCAAAGCTGATGTAGATTGTGTTGTTACGAAAGGGGTATATGCACAGAAGTGTTGTTCAGCCACTGAAATCTTTTGGCGAATGATTGATGTGACTATTTTCAGTTTCATAAGGGACCTTACAGCATTGATAATGTAGATTTTATTTAATTTAACAACAAAACATCAGTAAATAGCGATATTCTGCCTAGCGTGCTTTACTGAGCTGAAGATGGTTTTATATTCACATTAGTTCATTTTTGAAAAATGCCGTTCTGTGACGCGCTCCCTATATTGTTTACCATGCTACTCTGAATATTTGGTCTGAAATAGCATGTAAGTATAGCTTAGTAATAAGCGTAATTCCTGCACACCGCCGATCAACCACTAACTACATTTCTAACTGGCGAATTACATGAACTAGTGGATTATCTGCTGTCATGTCACGGTTTGCGCGTTTCAGGAAGCGTGGCTTTGGATGGCAAAAATAAAGCGTTACCCTTTATTTTAATCTTAATATTTATCATTTAATTACTCTCTCAGGAATAAACATACAAAGGCTGACACTGGGGTGGTACCTTTTCAAAAGGAGCACATTTGTAACTAAACAGTCCATATTGATATACCTCAGAGGTATGTAATGGTTCCTAAAAGTTTAAAGAGGTACATTTTTTTTTCTGGTACTAATAAGACCTCAGTAACAGTTTCTTTACCTTTATTTCTAAATGTATTGTCATTTAGTTGGCAACAATTAAAATTATTACCAGAAAAAAAGACTAAAATTGAAAATATATTTACAGTGCATCCAGAAAGTATTCATAGCGCTTCACATTTTCAGCATTTTTTATGCTACAGCCTTATTCCAAAATGGATTACATTCATTTATTTCCTCAAACTTCTACACACAATCCCCCATAATGACATTGTGGAAAAAGATTTATTGAAATTGATTCAAATTTATTAAAAATAAAAAAGCTGAAGAACCACATTTTACATAAATATTCACAGCCTTTGCTCAATACTTTGTTGATGCACCTTTGGCAGCAATTACAGCCTCAAGTCTTTTTAACTATGATGCCACAAGCTTGGCACACCTGCCTTTGGGAATTTTTGCCTATTCCTCTTTGCAGTACTTCTCAAGCTCTATCAGGTTAGATGGGAAGCGACAGTGTACAGCCATTTTCAAATCTGTCCAGAGATGTTCAATAGAATTTAGGTCTGGTCTCTGGCTGGGCCACTCAAGGACATTCACAGAGTTGTTGCGAAGCCACTTCATTAATATTTTGGCGGTGTGCTTTGGGTCATTGTCCTGCTGGAAGATGAACAGTTGCCCCAGTCTGAGGTCAAGAGCACTCTGAAGCAGGTTTTCATTCAGGATGTCTCTGTACATTGCTGCATTCATCTTTCCCTCTATCCTGACTAGTCTTCCAGTTCCTGCTGCTGAAAAACATCCCCACAGCATGATGCTGCCACCACCATGCTTCACTGTAGGGATGGTATTAGCCTGGTGATGAGCGGTGCCTGGTTTTCTCCAAACGTAACGCCTGGCATTCACTCCAAAGAGTTCAATTTTAGTCTCATCAGACCAGAGAATTTTGTTTCTTATGGTCTGAGAGTCCTTCAGATGCCTTTTGGCAAATTCCAGGCGGGTAGTGGCTTCTGTCTGGCCACTCTATAATACCTGTAACCTTCCCCAGCCTTGTGCCTCGAGACAATCCTGTCTCGGTGGTCTACAGACAATTCCTTTGTCTTCATGCTTGGTTTGTGCTTTGACATGCACTGTCAACCCTGGGACCTTATATAGACAGGTGTATGCCTTTTCAAATCATGTCCAATCAACTGAATTTACCTGAATGTACCTGAGCTAAATTTAGAGCTTTTCGGCAAAGGCTGTGAACGTGAACTTCTGTATATATGATTTTTCAGCTTTTTTATTTTTAATAAATTTGCAACAATTTAAAAAACTCTTTTTCCACATTGTCATTATGGGGTATTGTGTGTAGAATGTTGAGGAAATAAATATATTTAATCCATTTTGGAATAAGGCTGTAACATAAAAACATGTGGAAAAAGTAAAGTGCTATGAATACTTTCCGGATGCACTGTATTTAGTCTATTTTATATAGACACAGACATTTATATCTCTATTTTTTTTATTCTGATCCATTTTATTGACCGTTTCATTAATTTATCAGGCAGTAAACCTCTTTATTAAAGATATTAAATAATATTAAAATATTATTTAATTTATTATAAAATTACTAATATCATATCAAAAGACGTGTACAAATAATTGTATTAAATCAGACAAGTCTAATGTAATGCATTTTATTAAATTGTAATAATTAATAAAGCACACTAGAAGATCAATATCAGTATAATGGTAATAAAAAAAAGTTCCCCTTTCATTAGTTTATGATACATTTAATTATTTACCACTTATATTACTGAAAAACAACGACATGCCATCATAAATGTAATTATTCATTTATTAAATGTTTTCCAATTTATAACTTTAATATTTGAGATATTTGTTTATTATTAATTCTTGTGCATAGTATTACTTATAGTCGTGATCGAATAAATAGACTTCATTACTTAACTTGTCCTCATTACCTCAAATGATGTGGTTTGTTAATGTGTTTTTGCCTTTATAGTCTATTATTTTTATATACTTTTTATATTATACCAAATAAACTAAAATCTGCATCTTTTTTTCTGCATTTTGTAAATTTGCATTGAATGAAAAACTCATGCCACATCGATCCAAATAAAGACAGTATGAAAAATCGCGCTTTTATATGTTTCGCAAGAGCGAATAACACTCCTGATATTTTCAGAAAATGCCAAAAAAAGTGAATTAATTCCTGCTTCGGCTGAGAGATTACCTCAGGACATCTTTCCAGATCTTGGCTGAGGTTTACTGACTGTACAGGGGAGTCATTAAAGGAAATTAATTAACTAATACGAGGCTTGGGTTTTGCGTCATTGCCACTTGAAGATCCAGAAAGCTCTAAATGATGACAAATACCCTGCTCTCAATGAGTCCCCAATGACTTAAAGCAGCCACAAGACAAGACAGACTGTATCCGGAGCTGAAAACTCTCCTTCAGACAGACAGAGCCCATCAGCTGTTAGTATAGTATAATACACTAGTATAATAGCAGACTAATCACTTTAGTAAAACATGCTCATCCATTTATTATTAGGAGATGCATTTATTATATTTAGGAGGAGATGAACTCATTCATTTGTCACTTAGGATGGACACACATTAATATTAATATATGTACTTATTTATTTATATTGGGTTTTTGACAACAGTACCATGTAGTGCTCTGGATTTGTTTTTAATTATGCAGTTTTTTATTGCAATTTTTTCTTCAAATGTTAATTAGTTTAGATTTGTTTGTTTTTTTGCATCTGCTTTATATTTTATTTCTAAATTTCGGGAAAATCACAACTATTTTATATTTATTTATTTTATGTATGGATGGCAAATCTATGTATGTTTTATGTATGTATAAGGGTTGGACGATGTCGACCAATTTGGCATCGTACGATGTCTAATGTGAAACATCGAAATAGACAACGGCATCGTTGTCGTAGGACAACGATAACAGATTAATTGTTTGTAGCCTACTGTTTTAACTACCTGACCCACATGGTCTTTGTTTTACCCATAAATAAAGATAAGTTACACACAAATTACCACCTGTCAATCCCTTTTTCCGCAGGACTCTGGCATGAATAGGCAGAGTGATCTGTGTCGTTATATTGGCGTCGACAAACTTGGTTGGTAAAAAATGTGCACAACCAACAGGAACCAACCAACAGTATGTGAGTTTTTCGCTAAAATAACTAAGTACAAGCGTGAAAGCAAACGATTGAAGCAGTGTGCTGACGCTGTGACACGTTACCTGATAGATTCAAAAGACTGAAAAGTCGTTAGATAGAGACAAGATTAATTAAATATCACGTTTAACAATTATAGTGAGAAACAATCCAGCAGTACTCTCTGTACTCTGTGGGTTGACTGCTGGAGCTCAGACGCTGCAGCGCATGACAGAGTTTGTGTGTTTGTGTGTGGTCACATGATGTGCGTTTTTTAGCAGTATAGTGTGGATGGAGAGATCTTTTCAGAAATGCTCGGTGAAACGCTATTTTAAAACTAAAACATATTAGTGTAAACAGGGCCTAAGTGTGTATTTTTCACGAGTGGGTTGCTGCTGCGAAGGGGGCGGGGCAGAGGATTGCGATGTCAGCTCAGCATCGTAATGTCTATAGGCCATCGCGATAAACGATGACATCGTCTATCTACCCAACCCTAGTATGTATGTAATTTTATTTTTATTTAATCCGTTTTAATAATCCACTCTCTAGTCTATTTTAGATACATAATATATTTTATTTAGTAGTAGTAGTAATTATAATAAAATAAAATATTTAGAATTTAATTACTAATATTAAAAATTAGTATTTAATTTAATTTATTATTTACGTAAAATTGTTGTTTAATTTATGTGAATTAATATCAATATATTTATTTTAATACAAAAATAAAGGTTAAATGAGTTTAAATTAGTATTTAAAATAATAATATATAAATAATAATAATAATAATAATAATAATAATAATAATAATAATAATAAAAACAATAACAACAACAACAATAATAATAATCTGCATTACACTTGACAGGTAATATGTGATAAATGTGCAATAGAAAACATAAACTATATTACATCAAACCATGATAGAATTAAAGAAAGTACTGTTTCATGGTTTAATAATACAACAGTCGCTCTGTATATATTCACACGCAGACTGTAAAAAATATCTGTTAGTTAACAGGTTCCGTATTTTGAGGTTCACATGGTGTTTTCTATTAATTAACAATTGTGAATTGCTTCATGGGAGTTTTATCTAAGTTCTGTCGACTTGTTGAAAATTTTACATTGCAGGTTAACCAAGTTACTTTTATTGACATTTTTAGTAGTTTGAGACACGATAGCGTTTAAGAGATAACATATAGAGACAATTAAGTCTGTAAAGTAACAGAAACAAAGGTACTGGCTTACCAGGTTTTAGTATCGTAATTTACAACACAAACACAGACAATGACTTCAAACTATTACAAATGTCAACAAGAGTCACTGAAAATGAAAATACAGCTGTTAACTCACTGCACATTAACTAATGTCAACAAGCAGGAATTTGAATGTTAATATTGCATTAATATGCTGTAACTATAGGGGAATTACCAACCTACGTCACACATGACGTCTCAAAGGTTCAACCGCACATACCGATTGCAAAAAAAGGCCGGTTGCAATACATACACAAACATGTCGTGTTTTGCGGTAGGATGCCAAATTCGACTTAATTCGATGACAAATTCACCTAAATGTTACTGTACACCACACTGCTTTAAATGCCAACCGCAGACATCTTTGGCTAACAGTCATCATAAGAGCTGAATGGAGTGAGGACCTAATTAAAAATGCTTGACTCTGCAGTTCTCATTTTATATCAGGTAAGTTCACGCTATGCTGAATCATACACATGGCTTGTTTTTGATTGCAGAAATGATTTCAGCAACAACAGTTAAATATGGTGAATTAAACTGCGGACACTGAATGCTCAGAATGAAATGTAAAAATGTACATTCACATACCCTGCCGTACAGGTGCAGTTCGCTGTCAGAATGCAGTTGTTTTGCTTGTTGATGATTACCCAGGCCTTGTACAGTTCTGTCCTCCTTCCTTGTCTTAGGCTAGGCAGTTTTTAGCACTACATAGTTTTGAATCTGGTAATCAGGGAACATTATTTCTTGCACATGACCACACAGAACAAAATTTCTGGCATCCAAAGACTTGTAGGCCTTTAACTTCTCTCTTGTAAAATCACTTGGAGTTACAATGAGATAGTTTTATATTTCAGGCTGGATGCTTGGCCATTTCGTCTTATCCAATATCCATTTGGAGGGTGCTATCGCAAATGGACCTGTCAGACTCATGCCGCTCACTTTAAAGTTAATTTTGCCGAATCACTGGGTAACAAGCTGTTATAATACGCTGAAAGCATTATGTAAATAATATATATATAATATGTAATCAATATAACTTATCTCTAATACAACAACAAACTCTGTACCGTATCAAATGTCATTCCCTCGCTGTAAATGCTAGCACTACCGCTTTTTTTTTCTGCAACCTCGATGCGCGCGCATCCTGAATGTTTACAAACCGGTCATTCGCTTATATGATTCATCTTTATATAGTTATAGTAACTATTTGATTAATCAATGCTGTATTATTAATTGTAAGTTCATGTTAGTAATGCATTAACTAATGAAACCTCATTGTAAAGTGTGACCAATATGTTGTTACAGTGCAGACTGACCATTGCTGTGGTTGTTGATCTGGAAGTATCCGTCCACTAGTGAGGCTCCATTGTTGAAGTGTTGGGTCATGTGATCCAGCCAGTTTGCCTCCAGACTCAAGATGCCGTCGGTCTGCATTTGCACTTGAAGAGGAACTTTAACAGTGTAGTACTTGAGCTGAGCTGAACGCCGACCCGGGTAATTAAACAGACCGAAGAGCTCGGCTCCTGCACACACAGCACACGCACACACTTAATCAAACACACTTAACATGGAGCAATGCTAATCAAGAACGGGGATTAACAATAATCAATCAGCTAAAACAGATCATATATAGAGCAATTGGATGCTTTTATTTGTTGAATCATTCTATAATATTATAATATATTTTATGCATGTGAGTAAAGGTTTTAACTAACAATGATCCACTGTTGTTTATTTTGTATGATTACTTTTTAATGCTAGTTTATTTTTGTTCATTTTGATTGTGATATTTTTAGTAACTAATTTTTTTTAGATATTTTTTTATATTTAAGTTCATTCAAATGCGATACATTTTTAGTAATTTTGTTGTGTTTTTATCATTTATTTTTATTTTATTATTATTTTATTTAAATTCATTCAGTTTTTAGTTTAGCTTTTAATAATGCGTTTTTTTATTTATTTAATTAATTTAAATTGCCTTAATTTTTTAATATAGCATATGTTTATATACATAAATGCTTTTATTTAGCTTTTTATTTATTAAGATTATATTTATTTTAATATATACACAGTTGAATTCAGAAGAATTATTAGCCCCCCTTTGATTTTTTGTTTTCTTTTTTTT
>CAIGQZ010033112.1:34029624-34061643 GCA_903798205.1 Danio tinwini
AGCAACCACTCAGAACACCCTCGCAACACCTTAGCAACGGCCTAGCAGCCACTCAGAACACCCTAGCAACACATTGGCAATCCCTTAGCAACCACTAAGAACACACTAGCAACTGCCTAGAACACCCTAGCAAACCACCCTGATAACACCTTAGCAACTACTTAGAATACCCTAGCAACCACCTAGCAACACCTTAACTACCTGGAACACCCTAACAATCGCCTAGCAACCGCCTAGCAACCGCCTAGCAACCACTCAAAACACCTTAGCAACCGCCCACCAACGATTTAACAACCAGTCAAAACATCCTAGCAACTACTTAGCAACCACTTAGCAACCACTCAGAAAACCATAGCAACCGCCTAACATCTTACCAACGAATCAGAATACCCTAGCAATGGCTTGGCAACCACTCAGAACACCTTAGCAGCCACCTAGCAACACCTTAGCAACCTATCAACCACCTAGCAAGAACATGCCAATCATGAATGAATCGCCAACTTATCCAGCATATGTTTTACGCAGCGGATGCCCTTTCAGCTGCAATCCATCACTGGGAAACACCCATACACACTCATTCACACACACACTACGGCCAATTTAGCTTACCCAATTACCCTATAGCACATGTGCTTAGACTGTGGGGGAAACCGGAGCACCCAGAGGAAACCCACGTCAACATGGGCAGAACATGCAAACTCCACACAGAAACGCCAACTGACCCAGCTAGGGCTCGAACCAGAGACCTTCTTGCTGTGAGGCGAACTTGCTACCAACTGCGCCGCCAACTGTTTCAAACTTCATAGAGCTACCTTAATTATTATTTATTCTTTAAAAACTACATCAAACCTTCAGACTAGGCTTTCTCAAGCCACCATAAAGTTTCCTAGTTTCGATTTATTACACAGAACTTCACTTGTAAACTAATTAGATTTGTTGTCTTTGCATACATTATATGGATTTCTTTGGTTGTCACCAACATCTGGGGAAAAATTCAAGTCAACGACACCTTTAGAAATATGTTTTCTGAGAAAAACGGTGACGTGTTCATCACTTATTTTTCCTGCTGTATAAACAGAAGGCTATTCAGGTGGAAGGGGGTTGCGGGTTAGCTTTGTTCATTAGTTTGTGTAAAACATATGCATGCATAAACCAAATTCACATATTTAATACAATTGCACATAATTCATTAACCAAACTCATTTAAGCCCTCACTGTTTACAGGGATAATGAGTGGATTCTGACCTGCAGTAACCTCTGATGGGTTATTGCAACAGGTATTTGATATAAAACAGCTAATTTGTTTTTTCTCCAAACAGTAAAAAGTTTGCATTCCTACGTCGATTAACGGATGATCATGAAATATTTGTAATTACTTTTTAGTGTTTTACTTACATGTGTCTGTTAAATTACACATTATAAGTTCATTTTACTTCTTTTTTTTTTACAGTAGGCTATACTGTATATATTGTAGACACGAACAAAATATGTCAAACTGTATTCAGACTCCCAACTGAATATTTTCTGGAAGTGATCTGGAATTTACAGAAGTATGAACAATTACAGCGGCAGTCTTTATATTTACTTATTTTTATTATTATATTTATATTAACTCTCAAAAGTGCTCTATTGGATTGAGAGCTGGTGACTGTGGAGGCCATTTGACTACAGTGAACTCATTGTCATGTTTAAGAAACCAGTCTGAGATGATTTGCACTTTATGACATGGTGCATTATCCTGCTAGAAGTAGCCATCAGATGATGAGTACACTGTCATACAGGGATGGACATGGTCAGCAACAATACTAAGGTAGGCTGTGGCATTGACACGAAGCTCAATTGGTACTAATGAGCCCAAAGTGTGCCAAGAAAATATCCCCCACACCATTACACCACCACCACCAGCCTGAACCATTGATACAATGCAGGATGCTTTCATGTTGTTGATGCCAAATTCTGACCCTACCATCTGAATGTTGCAGCAGAAATCGAGACTTAGACCAGAGCCTGTGTGAATTGTAGCCTCAGTTTCCTGTTCTTAGCTGACAGGAGTGGCACCCAGTGTGGTCTTCTGCTGCTGTAACCTATTCTCCTCAAGGTTGGATGTGTTGTGCATTCAGAGATGCTCTTCTGCATATCTCAGTTGTAATAAATGGTTATTTGAGTTACTGTTGCCTTTCTATCAGCTGAAACCAGTCTGGCCATTCTCGACTGACCTCTGGCATTTGCCAGGACTGCCTCTCACTGGATATTTTCTCTTTTTCAGACCATTCTCTGTAAACCCTAGAGATGGTTGTGCATAAAAATCCCAGTAGATCAGCAGTTTCTGAAATACTCAGACAAGCCCGTCTGGCACCATGCACAACCATGCCACTTTCAAAGTTATGTAAATCACCTTTCTTCCTCATTCTGACGCTCGGTTTGAACTGCTGCAGATCGTCTTGACCGTGTCTACACGCCTGAATGCATTGAGTTGCTGCCATTTGGTTGGCTTATTTCTAATTTGCATTAATGAGCAGTTGGACAGGTGTACCTAATAAAGTGGCCAGTGAGTGTATGTTAATTAGGGCTCCAGGTCTTGACTGAACAGTTGCATTTAATGCTTTTTTTTCTTAGAGTATGACCAAATTTTGCTACTAGCGCCACTACAGATTTGATGAGTATGAAAAATCCATAGTATGAAAAATGTTAATAAAATTCTCTCTGATCAGTTTGGCTCAAAAGGAAAAGATTTGATATTTCAGCTAAACTTTAAAAGCTAATAAATCAGAGCTGTCATTCCCAACTGCACTGACTTCAATCTACAAGTCACCAACATTTACCATAGCTTTACTCTAGGAAGTGTTGTTGTTGCAGCAAGTGGTGTATTTTCATATCAAATGTTTCTATTATGTTATTAATGTTTGAGATCCCTCTTTATATATGGTGGCCTTAACTACTACGTACTTGCATTAAAATATAAATACAATGCACTTACTATGTTGAACTTACACTTCTGGTGCTATTGAGGCGGGATACGAATAGGGTTATGGACAGGTTTGATGGTAAGGGTGGCTTAGGGTGTAAGGCATGGTCAACAGTGCCATTATAGATGTAATTACATGCAGGTATTTAATCCATTATAAAATATGTATTTACACAATAAGTACATTATAACTACTGATTAATCTCAGTGTTAATACATATAGTATTAGCTATGGCCACCTAATATAAAGTAGGTCCATGTTTTAAATATAATAAATGGAATATAATTACAGTATTTTTGTTGCATCCCATCAAATGCATTTGTAATTATATTAAATGTCTTCAGGCTACTGTTTAAAGGGTCATGAAACACCAAAACGCATTTTTTGAGCTGTTGACAGTCATATATGTGTCCCACGCTGCTATAAACACTATTATGACACATATATTGCACTAAAAAGTGAAACTTGGTAGTTTTCGCGTTATTTTGAGCAAATTCGTTCTTCAGGTTTGAAACGAATTTTTGAAGCTGCGTCACGGCGATTAGATACTTGCGTGTATTCCAGCGTGGAGAGTGGATGTCTGTACCTGCGAGTGCATCGTGACGTCTCTGAGTGTGTGGCATTAATTCATGAGAAAGACTTGGTTCAAACCAATCAGCAAGCTCTATTGTGTATGCGGTGCAACTTCATTAATATGCATGATAGCTTTGAAGACTGTTTACCTGTTACAGTGTTAAGACGTCAGAGAGACGCCACGTTGTGTTGCCAAAACAAGTGGAAGAACAAGAATTTGGAGACATGGGTCGTACGTGTTGTGTTTATTAATGTGTTGTGTTTATTAATGTGTTGCGTTTATTATTGTACTGCAATAAAGGTTTTGTTTTCATTTTCCCTCCATGAGAGCGCAGCTGGACTCACGTGTGGATTACAGATTGTCCTGTTGCTACAGATTTGGTAAGTGTGTGTGTGTGACCAGTGCCTTTTGTTTGTTCATTCAGATGGCAAAGTTAGTTCGTATTGTCAGCAGTGCTCTTTCACTTTTTAAAGACATACCATAGTCAAAATGATTTAGTTACTAAGTTTACAGTATGTTATTATCACTACAATATTATAGTACAATATTAAAGACTGAAAGATGCTGCTCTCTGAATGTAAACACTGCAATCAAACTATTACCGTCGTGTAGAATTTTTTGTGCCACATTTGGTGACAGGATACACACAGTCTATACACACATGGAGTGCATCTACGTTACCGAGAAATGCAGAGGATTTTATTCTCCCATTCGCCGTGCGGTATCAAACATTCCATTAAAACGCCACTCTCCAGCAGTTCCTTGCATACAATATGTTGTTTGTAACGGGCATACCTGCCAACATTTGTCTATGAAAATCCGGGAGACATTTGGGGGTGGGGGGGGGGTTGCGATCGGATAGTGAGCAGAGCGACCTGAAGGGGTGCCTGGTCTGTCGGTGATCCGGGGGTGTTACGCCCCATTTACAAGGGCTGTCAGTTCAACGCACTGCATTGTGGAGCCGTCGGCGCCGCTTCAGTGGCGTTGATCGCTGCAGAAGTTGTGATTTTTAAGTGCCAACGGAAGCGCCAGCCAATCAGATCGCTGTATGCAATTGCACCAGTTCAGACAGTAGCCGATTGCTGACTAATTTTATTGCCTGACACTGCTATGACGATCACGTCAGCTCCAACTTTAAACACGCCCTCTGTCAAGTGTTGACGCTGAAGCCCCATGTGAATGGGGTGTCAGATTGTACCAATCACCTGAGGACTAGGGGAAGGGGTTGAAATTCCGGGAGTTTTCCAGGAGAAATGACAAACCGGGAGGTGGGTCTGAAATACTGGAGACTCCTGGGAAAAACGGGAGTGTTGGCAGGTATGGTAACGGGGGGCATGCATGAAATAATCCTGAATAAAAGTGAAAGTGCCAAACTGCAGTTAAAGTCGACAAATTACGAATTTGGCAAATAATTTAATTACTGATGTCCATGTAAACATAGTCACTGTCTTTCTCCCCTGCGTCTGTGTGTTTGTTTTGCCTCTGTGAAAATCAGCGCATGCCCAAACGGAAACTCCCATCTTTATGCAAAATCTTCCCTCTTTCCCTACCCCGACACTCCCACCTAAACAGAGCTGGACACACCCACTTTCCTGACTTTTTCCAAACTAGAGGTGTGAAAACACCATGCTGAGACAGGGGGGTTTTGTGGCCCTTTAAATACTATGAACTATTTAATTAGTCTACTTTTATATGTTAGTGACGCGCTAAGCCTGTGGTTGTCAAGGTTTATAAATACAGCATGAATTAATAAATGATAAAAGTCACTACTGCACTGATGGTACTGTTTTTTTGTTAATGAAAATGGATTTACATCTTGGTCCCAACTCAAGTTCCAGTTACTCTCAGCTCAAGCTACTGTCAAATGTGCATTTCTTACAGAGGCATCTTGTTAATATTGAATGTGCAGCTCAAGAAATCTGCCACCAGCTCCAGAACTTGGTGCAACTTCTCTCAAATGTTAGTCTGGAGCACTGCATATCTCTGTGGACTTAAAATAATATGACACGTTGTAATTTCTGTAAGTTAAGTTCATGCGTTATCAAAGCATTTGTCAGTAATAGAGTTGAAATGAAGAAACAACATGCGTAGTTGCATTGCAGTTTGCCTGTTCCTCCATGTTTTGCTTTGATTACAAGTTTTCAATTCAATTCAATTCAGCTTTATTTCTATAGGGCTTTTACAATGTAGATTGTGTCAAAGCAGATTAACATAGAAGATCTAGTAAATTAAAACTGTCAGTCCAGTTTTCAGAGTTGAAGTTCAGTTTAGTTCAGTTCAGTGTGGTTTAATTTTCACTGCTGAAAGTCCAAACACTGAAGAGCAAATCTAATTTTCACTTAGATGGTACAGCACCCCTGGTGAAAAAGGTTAGTCTGAATTCCAGTTATTTATTAGGGCCAATCCACTAGTTTCTATTGTTTTTTTCTTTCTTACTTTTTGTAAATAGGATCAATGGCAGCCCTATCAACCGTACATAGGAAAACGGTGAAATTTGGCACACTTATAGTGGTGTGACAGCAATATGCTCAGTTTTAAGGTCTCCAGAACCAACTCTATAGCGCTGCCACACATTCAAACACTCTCTTTTGTTGACAACCGGTTTACATATAGCGTTCTCTTTACAAATGTAGACAGATGTTTCAATAGTATTTGGATGCAGCCTTGATGATGCAAGCTGAGACTGCATATCTCAGTGATGCAATATCAGACAGAATACACTCAATGGAGCTAGTGACGTCACAGTGAGGGGTAGGGTTAGGTGAGCACATTAAAAAGCATTGGATGCAGCACAGATTGCATTGCACCAGGTCTGCATCCGGATCCCTCTCAGATGTTTGACCAAAATTTACTTTCAGAGTGCATATTAAAACATTTGTACAATAGAGATAATTATTTAAACAATAGCCCACTGCACGCTGCAAAAATGGCTTTTCTTAAGGTTTTTGTCATGTCTGTGGTCCAAATATTGAATAATTCCTCAATCAACAACTTTTGTAAATTATGTCTAGAGATGATACGTGTGGTGCCAATAGCCTGGTTAAGTGCGCGAACATAGAGCGCCATGGTGCTCACGACGACCCGTGTTGATTCTCGGCTCGAGGTCCTATGCCAGCCCTCCCCCTCTTCCAATGTTTTCCTGTCTGTCCTCCACTATCCTATCACAATAAAAGGTGAAAACCCCCTAAAAAAAGAAACATTACGTCTAATTTAACTAGCTAAATTAATTGCCAGTGGGTTAAGTAAAATAAACCTATTTCAAACAAGATTATTTGGCTACTTTTAAGGAAAAACTCACTTAATGTTGACTTACTATTTTTGAAAATAAAACTAAATTTGTTTAAGTTTTCTAGAAAATGCTTCTTTGTTTAAGAGTTTTTAGATATTTTGAATGATTTTTGTGAATCATTTTGCTCTTTAGGCCAGCTCACACTTTTGAGATTTTTTTATAATCCTGAATGACTGTAGCATGTCAGACTGCACGAACATAGCTCTCATGTCACACTGTAATATCTCAGCCGTCATAAAGTCAGACTGAACGACAATGAAGATGCACCAAACATGGAAGAAAATGCTCCCAGACGTCATCCACCCGCGACACTTTCCCTATCCCGCGTTCTGAAATGATTCCTCACAGCAGACGTAAACAAACTGTAGTGGCAATTCTGAAAACAACGTGTCTCAATAATAAAACCAGGAAGAAAAAAAACAGTTTTGATATTTCCCTGCGGTCATTTGAATTGATGCATGAATCGCCTCATCAAATTCAGAGCTCCTATTGGCTCTTGTATTGACGCTCATCGCAGCTGTTGTCACACTGCAGGAAAGGGTCTGAAATCTTCTGACACTGCCAGAACTTCATCGGAGAGAAAATCTGATCGCAATGGGCACTTAGCGGCTGTCTGTGCACATGTACACAAACCAACAATCAAAGACCACAGATTTTAGCCCAGGATTTCAGGAGTCTTTTAGGACTCCCCAAATTTGTCTCAGATGACAAAATCGCGGCTGATATCTCACAGTGTGAACAGGGCTTTAGGCATTGTTTAAATGAATAAAAGGTTACTGGCAAATGTATTGTTTCATACACTCACCGGTGCTCATTTTTACTCATATTTGTCACTTTGCATTGCCAAGTTGGCAAGTGTTCATTTTAGACCATGGCTGTTTATATTGCGTCCAAGAATATGATGCATTTAAGGCCACGTCATATAATTAACAACAGCTGCATCTCCAAAATCAATATTTATTTCTTAAACAAAACTATATATGTTACTTGTCTGAAAAATGATTGTTGATTTAATAATTTTAATATATTTAGATAAGAAATTAAATAAAATCTTTAGGTAAAAAACATGTTTTTTGCACTGTGCAGTGGGTTTTTCCAATTATCTCTATTGTACAAATGTGAATATAAGTTGTTCAAACATACATTCCAAAAGGAAATGTGTGTCAAACATCTTACATTTGTTTGTAATAGGAATTGTATATAAATAATTTGATAAATACATTTGTTTAATTAAAATTATTAATATTTCTGCATTTATTTCAAAATAAATAAGTATTTATACTTTCTTTATACGGTGGTTTCACTGTCGCCTCACAGCAAGAAGGTTGTTGGTTCGAGTATGAGCGTGTGTGTGAATGCAAGTGTGTATGGGTGTTTCTCAATACTGGTTTGCGGCTGGAAGGGCATCCGCTGCATAAAACATATGCCGGAATAATTGGCGGTTCATTCCGCTGTGGCGACCTCTGAAATAGAGGCTTAAAGCTGATTTATAATTCTGCATCATGTGCACATGTATGGTCTGGTGCAGCCTTGGTGTTGTTGCATAGCCCTCGCTGTGGCTGACGTCGACGCACCTCTCAAAAAATGTAACTACACGTTGCAACGACACGTAACACAAGCTCTGTGATTGGTCGGCTTGGTAGTGGTGACCAGTGTGGGCAGGACAGAGATCCACGCAAACCCATTGGAGCGAGTGTTTACATGTGTCGTGTTCCATGAAGTAGCTCTAAATGAAAACTTGTGTTTAACATGAATAATGTTGTTGCAGGTCTGCTGTTTCTCACCTCTGAATGAGCGAGTTTGAGCTACTTGTAGTGTTCAGAAAAAACAAAACACCTGTGAAGAAACTCGACACGGAGAAATATAAAAACAGCCAGCTTGTGCATTGGAAGTGTTATTGCAGAGCAACACAAACAGCACATAGAAGTATCAATGCACGGCTACACACAAGGCAAGCGCCGTGGGTCTTGCCGATCACTCGACGCCGAAGTATAAATAAGCCTTTAGCCGAAGGAAAATGAATACATGAATGAATATTTGGATAATTACTAAGCACAAATCGAAACATTTCATTGCATCGCATTATCTGATAAATCCAATTCTAAAATTAATGGTTGTTTAAACCAGTGGTTCTCAAAGTGGGGGTCGCGGGACAATGAAGGTGGGGGTCACCTGCTGATTTCCAAAAATTTATTTATTTTTATTAAACCATAAGAATTATATTTTATCCATAACCTACTGAAGAGGAAAAAAATAGTCGTTTATAGTTACTATATACTATATAGTTACTATAGTAGCTTGTAGTTACTAGTTCTATTGAATTGCGACCCCTGGGACCCCTGGGGTAATTACATTATATCAAACACACAGCAATAGCGTCAGATGCAGCAGATTGATTTTATAACAGCAGGTTAAACTTTCTGGTACATTTACAGCACTGACATATATAAAAAAAATTAAACGAAGAATAGACTTGGGTCTATTGGTGTGTGTGCGCCATTGCAAGCAAGGTTTCTGTATTTATAACCACCTCAGAGGATATTGGGGGTCACAAGTCACTGGCATTGTTATTTTGGGAATCGCGGGCTGAAAAGTTTGATAACCCCTGGTTTAAACTATGATTTTGGGAACCAAACCCCAGCTCTGTTATCACTTAAATAAATGCTCCACCAATTTGCTCAGCTTTCTCTTCAGCTTAAAACTCTTATCTTTTGAAATTAACCAAGAATATTGCCTCTTTAATTTTCATGTTAGCAAGTAAATCACTCTGAAATACCGCTGTGTGTGAAACGAACTATACAAATAATCCTGCTTTTTTTTTTCTTCTCCTTTCTGAACGCAGGTTTGGCTCAATGGCTGTACAGCTGCACCACGGGATGCAAAAAACCCTTTTGACAAACGTTCACCTCATCTGAGCTCTGAGCATTTCACACCGCTGACCAATGCCATTACGTTTTATAGATGTTCACCCGGAGCATTAGAGGGATTTGAGTGAGGAATGACTATATTTATCAGCAGTGGTGATAAGTCATAAAGACGCAGCGCTGTGCCAGAGGACTCCTAGCAGCTATCATTTGGTGGCTCAATGAGAAGAAACTGGTGTAGCGTGAGGCTAACGGTAGGAAAATTTCGTCTTTGAGAACCGAGAAATGCAGTTGAAGTCAAAATTATTCGCCCTCCTGTGATTTTATTTATTTTTTATTTATTTTTATATTTCTCAAATTATGTTTAACAATAAAATTTTCACAGTATTTCCTATAATATTTTTTTTTTCTGGAGAAAGTCTTATTGGTTTTATTTCAGCAAGAATAAAAGCAGTTTATTTAAAAAAAAAAATAATAACATTATGCAGTTCATAGTCTTTTCCGCTAGTGTGAATGCTGTGATCATAATCTGGAGTGACTCTAGTTTGACTAGGATGAGTTTGGTGCCAATGTGTACTTTGAAGGCTGCTGAAGAACCAAACTGCATTCGGTTAAGATACATAATGGCATCAGACTCGAAGCTGTCATGAAACCTTTATAATCATGACATGACACTTCATGAATGTAAATGAGATCTTATGCATGCTTATGAAAACATGTTTTCAAGTGGCATTCACACAGTTATGCCATTTTTAATGCAAAGATGACTGTTTGTTTTGACAACATAAACAAATACATCACAATTGGTCTTCATCTTTGTCATGACGGCTTGACATTACCAAGACAACATAACTTGTCATAAATCTGTCATAAACATGACTGTCATGAGGCATTATTATTGTGTTATGAATCTTTTTCATGCATCACTTTTGTCAGTGGAACTAACTGTATTTTACAACATAGGCTCATTCTGAGAACGTAGCCCTATAAACATTTTTGGAGATCGCAAATTATGTAGCCAGAGGTACATATGGCAGCTAGTTCTCTGCAACTCTCACATGCTCGCCCACTAAAGCTAAGCAGGGCTGCGCCCAGTCAGTACCTGAATGGGAGACCACATGGGAAAACTAGGTTGCTGCCGGAAGTAGTGTTAGTGAGGCCAGCAGGGGGTGCTCAACCTCAGGTCTGTGTGGGTCCTAATGCCCCAGTATATTGATGGGGACTCTATACTGCTCAGTGAGCACTGTCTTTTGGTCGTTGGAGCGCATCACTCTGTTGTCAATAAAAGAATTTGAAGGATGTCCTTCGAAAACAAGTAGGGGTTTAAACCCTGACATCCTGGCCAAATTTGCCCACTGGCCTTTGTCCATTATGGGATATTATAATTGGCTCCATCCCTCTGTCTCCTCTTCACCAACCAGCTGGTGTGTGCTGTGTGGTCTGGTGCAATATGGCTGCCATTGTGTCACCCAGGTGGATGCTGCACACTGGTGGTGGATGAGGATATCCCCCCCCCCCAATGTGTAAAGCGTTTTGAGCATCCAGAAAAGCGCTAATTAAATGTAAGGAATTATTCATTATTATTATATGGCTGTAATATGTCTTTTAAATGAACTCTAAGCGGAGCGGTAAGTAGCTGTTCCTTTTCGCACTACCAGCTGACCGCTTACCACCATGTGGATGGCTTTCCTGCTGTTACCGGTTTGTCCAGAAGCTCGCCATGTACGTCGTCGGACTTGACACACAGAAAGGAGGTAGAGGGGGTTTGAGTCCAGCAAAGAATGGTTCCAGTAAGTGGGTAAGACAAAAACAGAAGCCAGTAAATTAAATAAACAAGTAAATAACAGCGTAAGAATGTGGTAAAATCTAAAAACGGAGTAAAAATCAGGCGAGGGCTTTTCATTTTCTGGATTGCTTTTTAATGCGATTCACATGGGGCATCAGCATCAACGCTTGATGGAGGGCATGTCTGAAGTTAGGCGGATGCGATCGACAGAGCGTCAGCCAATGAAATTAGTCTGAAGTATTTGCATAAAGTGATCTGATTGGCTAACGCTTCCACTTCTGCAGCGAGCACGTCACCCATTCAGAGTAAAGCCGAAGTCACACTAGAGTTTGCATTTGCGAAATTCTGTCGTATGGCGCTGCAAAAAGGGGCGGGATTAAACAAGATGAATAGACATTAAAAAAAGCGAGCGATTGCTCCATGTTTTAAATTTCTGTTCAGAGAGGTCATGTTTTGATCCTGGATTGGTCTCACGCAATCAAGTGATGCGATTTAAAAGCTTTAACTTTGCAACCTGCGAAACTCTGACGCATGACCCTGCGTTTCCGGTCTGACGCATTCGCGTGCATATGAATGAAAGTCTATGGGGAGAAAAGCCCAGTGTGACCGTGGCTTAAATGAGAAGCGTTGACGCTGACACCCCGTGTGAATGGGGCGTAAAACTGTCGGTTGGGTTAAGAGAAGTGGGTGGGTGGGTCAATCAGTGCTTTTGAAAACACTATTGGTTGGGTTTAGTGAAGGAGGAGGGTGGGTCAGTCGATCGGTCAGTCAGTCAGTGGACAGCGGCCTCTGGTGGATTTACGTGAGAACAGCAGGCGTAAATGGCACTCGCCAGAGAAATTTGAGATCTGAAAAAGTGTACACAGCAGCCTGTAATGTAAAATGATACATTTTCAGAATGAGCCTGGGTTGGTATTTTATTATTTAAATGTCTCATTAAAAGTGTAATTACTCTGTCAAATAATTTTAAGAGTGTCATTAATATTTAAGGACATTTTAATGACAAATTCAGCTTGTACCACTGTATTTGAGGTAAAAAATATTAATGATGCTTATAAAATTCATGACATATCTATAATGTTTATGACAGATTTATGACAAGTTATCTTGGTAATGTCAAGTTGTCATGACAAAGACAAAAATAGGTTGTGATATATCGTTTATGTCAGGTTGTCATAACAAACAATGTCATCTTTGCATTCAAAATGTCATAACTGAGCGATTGACACTTAAACGTCATGCCATGAATATGAGGCTTTCATGACAGTCTTATGAACAGCCTATATTTCTCGATTCTCAAAAAAATGTAGCTCTGGGCACGTATCTTCAATGAGCTCAGGCTGGAAAATTGACTGCTGACGATGTGACTTCCACATCCAGATGGAGACTCGGGCTGCCGGCACAGGACTCCCAGCATGCATCATTCACATGGTACAGGGAACTCTGTGCACAATGCCACAGTTTCTGCAGGAAAAAAAAATGTCTCCCTAGCTAATGTTGGGAATGAGGTTTGCCATCTGGTTACTGGCGGGGAAAAAGAAGGGTGAACAAAGCCTAATCTAGCGCCCGCTGTGTGGGTTTTTGTAAATGCCAAGCCTGCCCAATCTTATACATCAAAGCATTGCTTGAAAATTCAGTGTGTGTTTTTTTTTGACAAAAAAAGACCAGTGAGATGCTTTCACAGTGTGTTATACTCAGAAGTTACAAATGATTTATGATCTTTCTAGATGTTGTTACCAAGAAAAACAGCTGGCATTAAGATTGGGTGAATATTATGCTCTTGATATAAAAATTAAGCAGCATTGTGAATAATACACTTCATTTGGCTGATGTAGAAGCATCCATTACACAATTTTCCAACAAAAGAGTCAATCTAGATGTGAAATTAGACCAATACTTATAAGAATGACAGTATATAAAAACATAATTGTCTTATGTAGCACAGTGGCTTAGTGGTTAGAACTGTCACCTCACAGTAAGAAGGTCACTGATTCGAGTCCCGGCTGCATGTTCTCCCTGTGTTGGTGTGGGATTGACCGCGGGTGCTCAGGTTTCCCCCACAGTCCAAAGACATGCGCTTTAGGTGAATTGGGTAAGCACAATTGGCCGTAGTGTATGATTGTGAATGAGAGTGTACAGGTGTTTCACACTACTGAGTTGTGGCTGGAAGGGCATCCACTGCGTAAAACATATGCTGGAATAGTTGGCGGTTCATTCCACTGTGGCGACCTCTGAAATAGAGACTGAATGAATTGCCTTATGTTTGAATACAAAATGCACAATATGTTTATTTCTATAGGCATAGTGTCTATTCAGTAGTTGACTTGCATGGCCATTTCTTTGTTTTTCTTGAAATATGTTGATATACAGTTATTGATATGTCATTTTTAATTACCTGAATGCCTTAAATGAAAACGATTAATAATAAGTAAAGAGTCCTGAAAACATGTCCTGATTGTTTAAAGCTAGTTTTAATGTATTTTTGTTGAATTAAGTGAAATGTTTGAAATATGATTAGATTTATTAGAAAATCCAATGCAATGAAATATTTAGATTTTTACACAATGAATATGAAAATATTCTAAAAAGATATGGAAATCATTCAAAATTTTATTTTGGTCAAAAAAATCAGGTTAAACTGATAAATGCAAAATAAACAAATGCATAAATAAAACCACAAAAGTATTTTCTACCCAAAATATTGAGCAGTTATTTTCATAATAAGAATTGATTTATTTTTATTTTATGATTAATTATTTGTTTATCTATCAAATATTGTGTTTTAGATCAAATTAATGCAGAAATATAATACTTTAACAGTATTTTTTAGATGATTTTAAAAACAAACAAAAAAATGGTCACATCTTACAATCTTACATTTTACAATTTAATTTGTTTAAATTTAGTTAATGTACAATGCATCTGGAAAGTATTCACAACGCTTCACTTTTTACACATTTTTTATGTTACAGCCTTATTCCAAAATAGATAAATTAATTTATTTCCTCAAAATTCTACACACAATCCCCCATAATGACAATGTGAAAAAAGAGTTTTTGAAATTGTTGCAAATTTATTAAAAATAAAAAAACTGAAAAATCACATGTACATCAGTATTCACAGCCTTTGCTCATAACTTTGTTGATGCACCTTTGGCAGCAATTACAGCCTCAAGTCTTTTTGAATATGATGCCACAAGCTTGGCACACCTGTCTTTGGGAATTTTTGCCCATTCCTCTTTGCAGTACCTCTTCAAGCTCTATCAGGTTGGATGGTAAGCGACGGTGTACAGCCATTTTCAAATCTGTCCAGAGATGTTTAATAGGATTTAGGTCTGGGCTCTGGCTGGGCCACTCAAGGACATTCACGGAGTTGTTGTAAAGCCACTTCATTAATATTTTGGCGGTGTGCTTTAGGTCATTGTCCTGCTGGAAGATAAACTGTCGCCCCAGTCTGAGGTCAAGAGCACTCTAAAGCAGGTTTTCATTCAGGATGTCTCTGTACATTGCTGCATTCATCTTTCCCTCTATCCTGACTAGTCTTCCAGTTCCTGCTGCTGAAAAACATCCCCACAGCATGATGCTGCCACCACCATGCTTCACTGTTGGGATGGTATTAGCCTGGTGATGAGCGGTGCCTGGCATTCACTCTAAAGAGTTCAAATTTAGTCTCATCAGACCAGAGAATTTAGTTTCTTATGGTCTGAGACTCCTTCAGATGGCTTTTGGCAAATTCCAGGTGGTGAGTGGCTTCCGTCTGGCCACTCTACCATACAGGCCTGATTGGTGGATTGCTGCACAGATGGTTGTCCTTCTGTAAGGTTCTCCTCTCTCCACAGAAGAATGCTGGAGCTCAGACAGTGTGACCATCGGGTTATTGATCACCTCCCTGACTAAGGCCCTTCTCCCCCGATCACTCAGCTTAGATGGCCGGCCAGCTCTAGAAAGAGTCCTGGTGGTTAAACATCTTCCACTTACGGATGATGGAGGCCACTGTGCTCATTGGAACTTTCAGAGCAGCAGAAATTTTTCTGTAACCTTCCCCAGCCTTGTGCCTTGAGGCAATCCTGTCTCGGAGGTCTACAGACAATCCCTTTGTCTTCATGCTTGGTTTGTGCTTTGACATGCACTGTCAACCCTGGGACCTTATATAGACAGGTGTATGCCTTTTCAAATCATGACCAATCAACTGATCAATCAACTCCAATGAAGCTGCTGAAACATCTCAAGAATGATCAGTGGAAACAGAATGAACCTGAGCTCAATTTAGAGCTTCACGGCAAAGGCTGTGAATACTTATGTACATGTGATTTTTCAGGGTTTTTTATTTTTAATAAATTTGCAACAATTTCAAAAAATCTTCATTTACATTGTCATTATGAGGTATTGTGTGTAGAATGTTGAGGAAATAAATTAATTTAATCCATTTTGTAATAAGGCTGTAACATATAAAAAATGTGGAAAAAGTGAAACGCTATGAATATTTTCCAGATGCACTGTATTTACTAACATGAACTAATAATAGAACATTAATTGTGGATCTTTTATTAATCATAGTTTAACATTTCCTAATGCATTATTAAAATACAAATTCACACTTGTAACCATTAGTTAATTAACTGAATTAACACAAACTAACAATAAATGACTTTATTTCCATTAACTAACATTAGCAAAAATGAATAATTACTGTAATATATAATAATAATTTTAACCTTAAAAATGTTTAAAAAAATTTAAACTGCTTTTATTCTAGCCAAAATAAAAAAAAATAAGACTTTCTCTAGAAGAGTAAATATTATCAGACATACTGTGAAAATTTTCTTGCTCTGTTAAACATCATTTGGGAAATATTTAAAAAAGAATAAAAAAATCAGAGGGGGGCTAATAATCCTGACTTCAACTGTACAGTATATGCACACAAGTCTTTTAATATTTATCAAAAATATGCTGATAATAATGCTGAAATATGCTGAAAACATCACCCAGTTCTGCCCAGCATTCAAATTTGAAACTAAAATTCATCAATTTAAATGGTAACACTTTAGTTTAAGTCACGGCTTATGCTACTAACTACTGGCTTATGACCTGCTTATTAACTGTTCATTAGTAATTAGAAAGCAGGATCTTATTCTACATTCCTAATCTTGCCCAATACCTAAACCCAACTACTTACCTACTAACTATTATAAAGGCAGCTAATTAGTAGTTTATAAAGCTAGTAGTGTTAGTTAATGGTATGTTAACACCATGAATTGTGACCAAAACAAAAAAAGTGTTACTTTCAAATTATAAGATATACTATTATTTCAAAAATATAAAACTAATGAACTGTTATTATCTTAATAATAGGCAGGCAATAAGCCAGTACACTTAAAAAATAAATGATTTATTGGATTTACTCAACTTTTTTAAGGTAACTCATTGCTAAATTAGCTGAATTTAATACATAAACTTGTTACATTTAGCAATGTTCAACTCAATTTGTTTAAGTTCAGCCCATATACATTGTTTGCAACCATTTACCTTAAAGGGCACCTATGGTGAAAAATCTACTTTTCAAGCTGTTTGGACAGACATATGTGTAGGTATAGTGTATAGATCGTCATATTGGGGTGATATAAACACACTCAGTCCTTTTTTTTCAATTTAACAACATAAAAACGGTGGACCAATTGGAGCGGTTTTGAGATCAACCGCAACTTGACGTAGGAGTGCGGTCCCCCCGCCCACCAATATTGATTGACAGGTGGCCATTACCATCTCCTCAGTATGTTGTTTCACGTCCGCCATTTTCAGCGTGTGAGTCAAAGCGACGTCACCAAAGAAACACCCTTGCTCTATTTTTAGATGAAAGGCTCATTGGGCTCAACATTCACCACGTTATTGCTCTCCTTGCCGCCAGTGTTTGTGAGTTTTGGTGGGTTTGCATACATGTGCACTTTTCATTGTGTCTTCCTTAAACTTCAGGGGTTTGTATTTCCCGCGGTCACAGAATCTCCCTGTCATCTTAACTAGGTGCAGCTGGAAAGTGCGAGCGCGCTGCCTCACGTGCTCGTCCCTCCATTGGAAATAACAAACTAACGACGCGCCGCGCCATGCATTTCGCGTTGTCGCGGATGAAAGTGAGGACTGGGGGGTTTGCTCACTATTCTGCCGCCTAGGTCGCCTCTATGGACGCGCTGGCCCTGCTCAGGACACTGTTCATATTTCTGCCGCGCCACAGAGCGTTATCTGAATAGTTTCATTTTAAATAACATGCGAATGTGCGCCGCGTCATGGCTCTGAGCGGCGCGTCCGGTGTATGACGCCCTTTAGTTATAGCCTCAAGCAGGTCGTACACCAGAAGCGCTGCTCGGCGACAAGCAGCGTCGTGCCACGCAGCGGCATGCTTTTTTGAATTCTAAACATAAGTTTCTAACGGGACACACCGGCGCTGCAAGTGTGCAATACTTTCAACTGCCATGTGCGCGCCGTGTCGCGGTGCATCCGGTGTGTGATGCCCTTCAGTCAAAGTTAATTCACTGTGCTTTATTAGTCTCGGTGTAGGCTACAAGCTCGGAGCTTTAAACTAGCACACAGTTGGCTGTAAAACTCTACAAAGACACAAATGATTTTGTACTCTCTGCTTGGTCTGTGTCCGAGTCGTACATGTACAGCTGGCTGGTACACTCAGTCATGTTGCTTCTCTCTGTCTGCCTGTCTAGTGCAATGCACTAAGCGGGGGAGCTCTTGGCTCCGCCCCCTTGTTAAGTTGGGCAGGAAGTCGAAACTAATTTTCATGTGAAGCAACACGCCCCCAAAATGGCACTTTTTAACACATCATAATAAAAAAATCTGAATTGTGTTTTGAACTGAACCTAAACTGGCACACTCAGAAGAACCATAATATTAAAAATCTTAAAAAAGGGGTAAAATAGGTGCCCTTTAATCAAAAAAAGTAAATCAAATGAATCATTTGTTGTTTTCAGTGTAGTTAATAGCATGCATTGTGAGCTAAACTAAAGTGTTACCATTTAAATGTCCAGTAGAATAGTTGTAAATTTTGTTTGCTGCAAAAAAATCATATAAAATCAACCCACCACTCTTATTGAGGGCCAGCCTGCTGGTTTTCTGGCTTGTGTCTGTGCTTTTGTCCGTGTCATTGTTGTTGTGTGTCAGTGTTTCAGAGTTTTCATCACCTCCAGCGTCTCCACCAGCTTTCAGAGCCTCACCTCCCTGCTTCTCTTCGTGGTTTTCTGCTCCAGACTCGTCCCCCAGCTCCGGCTCCGGCTCCTCCAGGGGACTGGGGCACGGTGTGAGCCCGGAGCCATGCAGCGAGCTGGGGCTGGAGTGCAGAGAGAGCGAGGCCTCCTCTGGTTCTCTGAGCTGCAGTGCATGTGGACGGAGGCCAGCAGGCTCCTGGATGAAGCCCACAAAAATTATGCCTTGATCTGCAGCATCCTGGATCTGCTGGGAGGATGGAGAAGCACAGTAAGACTAGATAATGTTTTTCACTTGCTTGAAAATTTCTTCCTAATCTTACAAACCACCTGCTCATTATTTATTATTAATATTATTATTCATATTATTTAATTATAACAACAACAACAATAACAATAGTAATAACATTAGTATAAAATAATAATAATAATATTATTAATGATAATAATTGTTATTATAATTATTATTATAAATAATTGTAATAATAACGATCAAAATTATTATTTATATAATAACAATAACATTAGTATTAATAAAAATTGTACTTATTAATATTATTATAAAACTGATAATAATAATAATAGCAACAATAACAATAAAAATGGTAATAATAATAATAACAATAATAATAACAATAAAATGGTAATTGTAATGGTATAGGACACCATTGATACTGTCCTATAATGTCCATATGCTGCCCTATTACACATGGTGTCATTCATGTTGTAGTTGACTGTATTTTAATGTTCCTTTGTTTATACTGTACACTTCCACCCCTACAGAGTTTTGTCGTCGTTGTTGTTTTTCCGTCCATGATTTGTCTCCTGCAATTTGTATCTGTTTGCATTAAACAAATCTGTGCCAGTTTAGACCAACATGGTGGTGATTTATCCTGCTCAAACAATGGGATTGTTTACTATAGCTGACAATAAGGAAAGCCGAGGAGAACTTTAAATCCTTAAGCCATCTTTCCCATGTGCTCTGAAAACAAAACCAGCACGTAAGCAGCAGATACAGCATTAACATACTGTATGAAAAGCTTTCACAGACAGAACAGCGTTTCACATCTGAACACCTTTAATCAATAGAGACACTTTAAATTCATCACACAAAGTACATATAGGACATATACAGTTGAAGACAACATTATTAACCAAAATGGTCACACTTTATTTTGATGGTTCGTTTGTTGAAGTTAAGCTACATTGCATCTACATGCCAACTAATGGCTCGTTTCCACTGACTGGTACAGTACGGTTACGTTACAGGTCGGTATGGGTCACCTTTATCAGGTTCTTTTGGTGAGCGTGGTGTACGACAGAAAGTTGCAGTCAACGTCAGTTTCGCTTGAGACATTGTCTGAAGTAAAGCTGTTTGGGTCGCTTGCATATCATATGAGAAGCACTTCTCACAAAACAGATGCTTTACATAAATACTTGTGTATAAATGTTTATTACTATCTTTACTATGAACATGAGTTGATTATAACTGCAGATCAATGACGAAATGGCCTACTGTAACGTCTGCAATTATATAAAATAAATAAATAAATGAACATATATGAACACATACAGACCTTTACAGTCTCCGATATGATACCACTTACAGAAAAACTACACACAGCATACATTTAGTCCTTATTTAGGTTAAAAACAGCAGGAAATAGAGCCCAGTCAGTGCAGACCTCTCATGATTAAATGTGTCTGTAATCTTCAGCAGCACGTGTAGCCTCTTGTTAGAAAGTAACTCCATCATTCTAAATTCATAATAGTCCAAAAGGTGATAATAATAGTTAAACATGGCAGTTTGTTTACATTTGCTGAAAAAATAATGCGCTCCTTTTTTTCCGGCTTCTCCTTTTGTTTTTTTTGCTCGTCACTCTCACGTTTGTCAGTTTCTGACAGGATCAGATTTCAAAAGCACGTCAATAATCAAGCGCACGTTATTATCATCAGCTCAAGAAGTTTGTTATTTCAAATTAAGAAACGCGACGAGCACAAGCAAAAAAGCAAAACCGCTCGCGCTTCAGACTGGTTTGTAAAAAACTACGGGGCACAGGGTAAAATCTGCTCTTTTGTTTGGCTTTGTGGCTGCTCATCAAGACGACGACAAGGTTCATTTGAGCCCAGATTACAAGCTCGTTGAGGCTCGTTATTATATGGATATATAGTCTCTCGGCTGTGTATGAAAACATGGCGGCTCCTTTGTTTGTTGCGTGAGCTCGTGACGTATCTCTGTAAACCAATAGCGTTCAGCTGCGCGTCTAGCTCCGCTTTTGGTACCCTTTCTCGTGTTTGGTACCCTTTCTTAAGAGTGCCGAAAAAGTGGTATGGTATGGTGCTGTTTGGTACGCCTTTTGACAGTGGAAACGGCCATAAAAGCGTACCGACCCGTACCGTACCAGTCATTGGAAACGAGCCATAATTCTCATTAGATTATAAGTAGACTGCTGGGTTGGGGTTAGGGTGAGGGTTAGTGTACTTGCAAAGTTTCTTATAGTCAGTTAAATGTATGTTGAAGGAGCAGTATCAACAGGTATTAAGCAGACAGTCTACTACTTAAATGGACCATCAAAATAAAGTTACCATTGAAATTTGTCACAGTATTTCCATTTTTTTTTGCTAAAGAACAAACCTCTGTTGTCCAGTGACTTGCCTAACTTTAAGCCTTTAAATATCATTTTAAGCATACTTTTCTCTTTGTTGTAGTTTTAAAAAAAAAGGAAGGATATTGAGAAGAACAATTGGCAGTAAAGTCGCTTACGTTACCCAAATAGCTTTCTGCTGTTCTTACGTTATTGGGACAATACAATTGGTTGGGAGTGAATAATAATTATTATGCCTATTAATTGTAGTAATTTCATAGCGATTGAAACGACCCCTTCAATATGCAAAACAAGAAACAAAAAGCTAGAGTTTTGACTGCATATACTCTGTGGAAGAATGACAGAGTGTGCCTAAGCATGGATCCATCCTGCATTGTATCAATGGTTCAGGCTAGTGGTGGTGGTGTAATGGTGTGGGGGATATTTTCTTGGCACACTTTGGGCTCATTAGTACCAATTGAGCATCGTGTCAATGCCACATCATACCTGAGTATTGTTGCTGACCATGTCCATCCCTTTATGACAGTGTACTCATCTTCTGATGGCTACTTCCAGCAGGATAACACACATGTCATAAAGCGAAAATCCTCTCAGACTGATTTCTTGAACATGACAATGAGTTCACTGTACTCAAATGGCCTCCACAGTCACCAGAGCTCAATTCAGTAGAGCACCTTTGGGATGGTGTGGAAGGGGAGATTCGCATCATGGATGTGCAGCTGACAAATCTGCAGCAACTGCGTGATGCTATCGTGTCAATATGGACCAAAATCTCTGATGAATATTTCCAGTACCTTGTTTAATCTATGCCACCAAGGATTAAGGCAGTTCTGAAGGCAAAAGAGGGTCCAACCCAGTATTAGTAAGGTGTAACTAATAAAGTGGCCGGTGAGTGTATATTTGATATTAAAAAAAAAAATTAATTAATAAAAAATAAATAAATCATGATTCATACAAAAATATTTAGCAGCCAAATCTTTTTTTTAGACATTTATATTAATGAAACAATATTAATTAATTAAAGGAGACCTATTATGCTTCTTTTTACAAGATGTAAATAAAGTCTCTGATATCCCGAAGAATTGATACCTAAACCAAAGTGTTACCATGATGTAGGATGTTTTAAATGCCATTGTGTCTTAGATTAGACTTTTTTCATTACATAACTACTGGAGCAGAATTTATCTCCTCAAAATACTTCTCCGAAAACCTCTTGAACATTTTTTCCTGATGCTGCAGTTGTTTTCGTGTTGAGCAGAATCGCTGAAGGCTTTTGCACGTCGTGTTTGTCAAACAAGATAAAAAGTTTCATTTAGAGAAAGAAGTTTCATTCATTCCTCTTCGTAAGAACGTTAAACTCGATTGATATGCCACATTACCCTAACAATAAAAGCCGGATCAAAACAATACATCGCCTTTTCTTTCTTCCACACCACCGGCTATTTGAAATTAGCAAGCGCTGATTACAATGGCATCGGCCCACCATTGACTGCCCTCTGCATCCCAAACCAGTCCGGCATCTTCCACTTTATTGTCAGCTTGCGTTCGGGAAGCCAATATTTGAATTCTCATCAAACCAAATTGAATCGTTAACTGTCAAGGAATGCTAATGATGCCATTTTCCATTATGCCCGCTTTAATAAAGGCCAGCCCGAGGCCTGCCGCCACTATCTCCATCTGACGCCCAATGCATTTTTTTTATTCTCCATGAGGTGTGCAGGTTATTTTCTCTAAAATTAAACCGGGAACAGGACGGTTCTTTTCCAGCTGCATTGTTTAATGCATATTGAACGCTGACACCGGGAGTCCTGTCATTATATTTGCAACAATGATGCAAATGAAATTGCATAGATAAGAAGGCGCTTTTTTTTTTTTCTTCTTCCCAGGCTTGGGCGACGGTGAAAGGGGCACTGAATAATTTCCGAGTTTGATGTGACGGGAGGGGGGAAGGATCGCAGTCGTGATGAATCCTTGCGATTAATCATGGTTGGATGTGCAGCGACTGACACATTTCAACAGGTCTAAGAGCTATAGAGTGATGGCGATGAAGGATTGAAGGATAATCGAAAAGAATAAAGATTAAAATGACAATTACTTTATATTCTAGGGATGCACAATAATTCTTAGTTTTTTTAAACAAAATACTTTTTTATTTTGTTTATGCTCACTGAATGCAAGCGTTTTTGATCAATCCTTTTAAATACATGTATTGTTATGTACATTTTTTTTGCTCAGAACTTAGGGGAGCGCAGGGCACAAAGTAACGCGGGGTTAAATATAACACAGAGTTTTAAGGTATTTGCTCAGGGTTTACCATGGCATGCTTCCGAGGTTTTCACCACAGTGTCGGCAGACGTCTTCCTGCCATTATTGCAATATTTCGGCGAAATTTGGATGAGAAACACAGGAGAAACCATTTTTGCAGCATAATTTTTTGTTTTTATTACAGTCGATATTTTTTTATTTTAAAAAAAGTCGGTGAAAGTATGTACATAAAATCTTATATTGTTGTGATCACTGTCTTCTAGGCTAAAAGATGAAACCATTTGAAAAGATGTATAAAACACACAGTGACTGCTAGCCAGTTTTGAGGAAAACATGACACAGCAGGGTTAGTTGTAACAGGGTGTTACAATTAAGACACACATTGTTGGACACCAATTAAACTAACAAAATATTTTTTTTGAATATTGAGTGTAATGTTGAGAACTTTTTAAATAATTATTTTTTTTAATAGAAAATATTGTTTTAACAGAAGAAAAAAATGTTTTATTGCTAATAACGCAAATAAATTCATTGTATAAGAATGGATAAATGAATAATAATGCAAATAGATTCAAATGTTTTTATCCAATAAACAAAATAAATAAATAAACATACTGTGCTATGTAGAATAAAAAAGAAATGAGAGAACTACTGAGGAAATATAGCTACTATTTAAAGGGCACCTATGGTGAAAAATCTCCTTTTCAAGCTGTTTGGACAGACATATGTATAGGTATAGTGTATAGACCGTCATATTGGGGTGATATAAACACACCCAGTGCTTTTTTTCAATTGAACAACATAAAAACGGTGGACCTATTGAAGCGGTTTTGAGACCGACCGCAACTTGACGTAGAAGTGCGGTCCCCCCGCCCACTGAATTGATTGACAGCTGCATATTAACATGTCTCCGTAGTAATGTGTATAATCAGATCAACCAGACACAGGAGCAGGACGTGCGCACACTAAGCAACTGTAAATAAAAGTCTGTTCAGTTTGCTAGGATCATCAATTATCATCAAATGTGATCAAGAGTAAGTTTTACAAGTTTAAAACAGTGCATGTGTGTAATAAATTAAAGCGATTTATTTCAGCTTTACTTCATCACCACAGCCGCGTGTCAGAACAATTATAAAAGACGCTTCAATCCCGGTTTGTGGACGTTCAATCAGGTTTATTTTGTACATTAACATAACAGATATCCATACAGCAGTGGAGATTAACCTGTATCCTGTCACATTTGCGTGCAAAAACAGTGCAAAGCTAAACGCACACTGTCTGTGTGTGTGCCTGTCAGCGCTGGGTGTGTGTGTTTGTGTGTGTATTTGTGTGTGTGCGTGAACTTTGTAACGACATTGTGTGTGACTGATCCTTGCAACTCTACAACATGCATCAAATACTCATTGGTAAAGTTTTTTTGTATTCGGATGTGTTTCATCTTACTATTGACCTTACAATTCTGTGTACTTGGGTTACTAATTATTCACCCTAACAAAAATACAGTGTTTGTATGTGTGTATATATATATGGGGGAAATTTATATACAGTGGGGCAAATAAGTATTGAACACGTCACCATTTTTTCAGAAAACATATTTCTAAAGCTGCTGTTGACATAAACAACCAAAGAAATCCATGCACGCAAAGAAAACAATATTAATTACTTTACAAATGAAGTTCTGTGTAATAAAATAAAATAACACAGGGATAAAGTATTGAACACATGAAGAAAGGGAGGTGTGGAAAGGCAGTGAAAGCCCAGACAGCAGCTGAAATCTCTTAGTAGTTATTCAGCAATCCTCTGCCCTTCATCACTGTAAATGAATATTCGCTGCTTCAGTTCAACGTCTACATTAGCAGGAGGATGAAGATTAAATCAGGGAGGACATTTCAGCAAGACAATGATTCAAAACACAGCCAAGGAAACTCTCTAATGCTTTCAAAGAAAGAAAATCAAGCTGGAGAATGGCCTAGCCAATCACCTGACTTGAATTCAATAGCACATTCTGTTGATGTTTGTAAAAAACTCACACTTGAGCAATTCATGAGACTTCATTCTCCATATGAGAGGCGTCTTTCAGCTGCCATCACCAAAAACGCCTTTATATAAAGTATTAAATACGTTTTAGTAGATCAGTACATTCTCCTTGTGTCGTTCCTTTCGTATTAAACAAAAAAATAAATAAATAAAATTGGTTTGTTTTGTTTTATTTTTATGTTTGCATTGTCTGGGTTTTTACCAAAATCTGGTTCAACTCCATGTCAACAGCTCCTTTAGAATATTTTGACGGGACGTAAAGTAAAACATGACGTGTTTTACTTTTTTTAATCCACTATATATCCACTATATATGCATACTCAGTGTTATTTTAATATTCATTATTCACTTCACAACAGTATAGCAATGTGATAAACTGTCTGCCATCCATGAAAATCAAGTCAAATTTGGTTTACAGAAAAAAAAATATATAACCAAGAGTTAAGAACCTAAACAATATCATATAAAAAAACTGTGGTTGCTGGAGTTAAAAATGTTAAAATATGGTAGGGACGTAAATAATTTTTTCAAGTTTTATAGTAAATTACCATGTTTTGTACATTTCATTTGTCATACAGCTATGTTTTGACATATTAACATCTACACAACTTAACTTTTCCCACAAGCAGAGAAACATACTGATATATAGGAGCTCAAAGTACGGGGTCCCTTAAGGATCAGTTTTAGGCCCTTTGCTGTTTACAATATACATGCTTCCCCTGGGGGACATTATTAGAAAACATGGGATCAGTTTTCACTGCTATGCAGATGATACTCAATTATACATTTCAAATAAACCTGATGAGATGTCTAAACTGTCTAAGCTAACTGAGTGTATTAAAGATGTTAAAGACTGGATGACCAACAATTATCTTCTCTTAAACTCAGACAAAACAGAATTATTACTTATTGAGCCTAAACCCTGTACACAGCAGTTCCCACAACTCGACCTGCAACTAGAGGGATACAAAGTTAGCGTTAGCTCTACTATAAAAGATCTGGGTGTCATATTAGACAGCAATTTAACCTTTGAAAATCATATATCCCATGTCACAAAAACTGCCTTCTTTCATCTAAGAAATATTGCTAAATTGCGAAGTATGCTATCCATCTCAGATGCAGAAAAGCTAGTTCATGCTTTCATGACTTCTAGGCTGGATTACTGTAATGCTCTGTTTGCTGGCTGCCCAGCATCCTCTATTAACAAACTTCAGCTAGTACAAAATGAAGCTGCCAGAGTTCTTACCAGGTCTAGAAAATATGATCATATCACCCCAATTTTATCCTCCTTACACTGGCTGCCTGTTAAGTTTCGTATTGAATTTAAAATATTGCTTCTTACCTATAAAGCCTTAAATAATCTAGCTCCTGTTTATTTAACCAACCTCTTGTCTCGCTACAACCCAACCCTCTCTTTAAGATCTCAAAACTCAGGGCTTCTTGTAGTACCTAGAATAGCTAAATCGAGTAAAGGAGGTCGAGCCTTCTCATTTATGGCCCCTAAACTCTGGAATAGCCTTCCTGATAATGTCCGAGGCTCAGACACACTCTCACTCTTCAAAACTAGATTAAAGACCTATCTTTTTAGCAAAGCATACACTCAGTGCATTACATAGCGGTATGATGCAGGATGTGCCCCACACACGATTTTGCTTCTTGTTTATATACACTATGAACAGCAGCTACGCTAATTATTCTCCTTATTCTGTATTTCCGCCTGGGGGTACTCATCTCGAGACCCTCAGACTATGCAGTGCCACTGATGCGATCCAAGACCAGCGACGAGACGATCCCAAGGTTTCCGGACCAGGCCGTATCCTGAGCTGCTGCTGTGGTGGTCATGATGGAGAGCATGAGACTGATTTCTGTGATGCTCCAAGGACAGACGTGTCTTCGCTGAGGTCCAGCTACTGCGCCTAGACTGCAGCTCTGCACAAGACGTTTGGCCATAGGAGAAATGGTCGTGCCCAACTGAGCCTGGTTTCTCTCGAGGTTTTTTTAAATTCTTCACTTTCGCCAATTGGTAAAGTTTTTTCCTCGCCGCTGGCTTGCATGGTTCGGGATCTGTAGAGCTGCGCATCGATGGAATTGCTCCTCAGTGTTTGGACTCTCAGTAGTGATTATTAAACCACACTGAACTGAGCTAAACTGAACTGAACTTAAACACTGAAAACTGAACTGACACTGTTTCAATTCACTATAAACTTCCATGTGAAGCTGCTTTGACACAATCTACATTGTCTAAGCGCTATACAAATAAAGATGAATTGAATTGAATATATTCAAATATTAAACGCCTTTATGGTTACGAACATAAAATTGAAGTAATGCAATAAACACGGTTTATCAAAATTATATGTAACATATAGTGCATCCGGAAAGGCTGTGAATACTTCTGTACATGTAATTTTTCAGGTTTTTTATTTTTAAGAAATTTGCAACAATTTCAAAAACTCTTTTTTCACATTGTCATTATGGGGGATTGTGTGTAGAATGTTGAGGAAATAAATGAATTTAATACATTTTGAAATAAGGCTGTAACATAAAAAAATGTGGAAAAAGTAAAGCTCTGTGAATACTTTCCGGATGCATTGTAAAACTATAATGTCCATAACTCAGGAAAAAAAACACAACTAAAAAACACACAGTAATGTCAACAAAAAAGCATAAAAAGTCAAAAGTTATGAATGGAATTCTGGAAAAAGTGAATTTACAGTTATTCACTGTATATATTAAACTTAACAAAACGTCTGCATATTCACAGGTTTGTTTTTTTACCAATGAAATCACAGCCGTTTTTTACAGTGTGCAACTATGAGAATGACAATAAAGAAAATATAATTGTAAAAAAGAAAAAAAAAGTTATTTACAGAAAAATTATATAAATACTACTAGGTTGGGGTCGATAGATGATGCCATTGTCCATCGTCAATGCACGATAGACATAACAATCCTCCGCCCCGCCCCTGTCGCAGCAGCAACCCACTCACGAAAAATACACACTTAGGCTTCGTTTACACTAATACGTCTTAATTTTAAAATGGCATTTTAGAATGAAAAGATCCACGTAGCATTTCTGAAAGGCCTCCTTCCACACTATACCGCTGAAAACGCACATCACGTGACCACACACACACACACACTCTCTCTCTCTGTCATGTGCTGCAGCCTACGCGCACGTCTGAGCTCCAGCAGTCATGAGTGCTTTGAGCACAAAACCCCAGAGAGCAGTGCACGTCGGACAGTTTATCAAGGATGTACCGCTGGATTACGTCTCACTATAGTTGTTAAAAGTGTTATTTAATTAATCTTGTCTCTATCTAACGACTCTTCAGTCTTTTGAATTTATCAGGTAACGTGTCACAGCATCAGTACACTGCTTCAATCTTTCACTTTCATGCTTAGTAATTTTAGCAAAAACCTCACATACTGTTGGTTGGTTCCTGTTGGTTGTGCAGCTTTTTTGTCGATGCCATTTTAACGACACAGATCATTATTGACCGGTGGTAATTTGTGTGTAACTTATCTTTATTTATTTATGATTTGTTTATAGGTCAAACAGACCATGCGGGTCAGGTAGTTGAAACGGTGGCTATAAATAATTAATCCTTAATTAATTAATGAATTATTCATAAATAATTAATTCACCGCCGCCTAAGACGATGATGCCATCGTCTATCGCGATGTTTCACATTAGACATCGTACCATGAGAATTGGTCGACATCGCTTAACCCTAAATACTACAATCAAGGATATAAGAAATCAACGAGGCTTTTGCCATATTCTTAAGCACCATTGCATGTTTCCCTTGTAGAGGAGGAAATCCCATAATGCATTCTGACACGCTCTTTAGAAAAATCCCTTTAATCTCCACCTTAAAGGTGGTAAACAGGGCAGATCATAGGTTTCAGGCACAGCTGATAAGTCTAGCAAGTTTTGGCAGAAGTGTTTATTTTTCATGAGCATATTTGAATATTCATGATGATTCAGTAATGCACAAGAAACTAAACAGGAGCTTCTTACTTTCTTCACGTAGCCTTGGATGTGCTCTGTGCTGGGAATCTGTTCGGCAGACATGCATTCCTCCAGTTTGAGATGGTACGGCTCAAAGTCTGCCGGATTCTTCTCCCAGCTGAAGACAGAAAGAGGGAAACACCAGAAATAATGTCAAACATATGAGTCTTAAACAGGTGCAGAGCGGAGATATATATCACCGGCAAACTTGAAAAGTTAATTCTGGCATCCCGGTTATACGGCAAGAAAAGAAAACGTTAGTGAGACGGAGAACATCTGTTCCTGAGGTTTAATATTGGAAACATTTTTGCAGCGCATTGGCAAGAAGTGAGTGTTAAAAAGACACATTTTCTCTAAATGAGCAGCTGTAATACTCAAGTGCTGCTCTCTCTTTCTCTGAGGTGATTTCCTTGGGCATTGTTAAAGGTGAAGTGTGTCGTTTATTCAGTGTTAATATGCTTTCGATCGCAGTTTAATACAGAGAGACAACTGTAAGTGAGATATTTGGTGGTTTAGTTTCGAGAAAGGACTGTTTTGACTCAGAGTTGTTTCAGTGCCAGAAGTATATATCTTTCATTTGCTTTCCCCATTGGGATTTTAAAAAGTGTTATTGTTTTTTTTTTTTTTTTTTTTCAGCAGCAGCAGCATTGTAAGCCATGAACCAAACCAAACAGCTTTAAGAAACATTGCACTATAAATCGTTATTTGAAGCAAAAAAAAAAAAGTGTTTAAAAATAGGACAGAAAGCAGCAAATACATCACAGGACGCACGTTCTTTTGCAGTTTTTTTTTGCCAATCCACTAGAGGTCGCTGTGTACGCTTTTTGAGATCTCAAATTTCTCTCACGAGTGCCATTCTTGCCTGCTGTTCTTGCATAAATCCACCAGAGGCCACTGTTAACTGACTGACTGACCGATCGACTGACCCACCCTTCTCCTCCCCTAAACCCAACCGACAGTGTTTATAAAAGCACCGATTGACCAGTGCCCACCCACTTTCCTAAACCCAACCGACAGTGTTTTTAAAAGCAATCCAGAAAAAGAAAAGCCCTCGCCTGATTTTGATCACATTTTCAGATTTTACCACATTCTCACCCTGTTATTTACTTGTTTTTGGCTTCTGTTTTTGTTTTACCCGCTTTATGGAACCGTTCTTCACCGATGTACATGTCGAGCTAACTTAACAAGCAGGTAACAGCGGGAAGGCCGCCCATATGGCGGTAAGCGGTCAGCTGGTAAGTGTGAAAAGGAACGCCATCATACCGCTCCATAGCGTTCGTTTTAAAGATGAAATGCAGCCATACATTCCTCAGGCTACATAATTTGCGATCTCCAGAAATGTATATAGGGCTACGTTTTCAGAATGAGCCTATGTTGCAACGAAAACTTCTACTTAAAGCAGACCCCCTAGTTTTTCGCGATTCCTCGATTGCTGAATCCAACACAAAATCAACAAAAAGTTGTGAATTTTTGCGATCTTGCAAAATAATCGCAATATAATCGCAAAAAAATGTAATAATCTCATAAAACATCAAATTCTAAACCATATAATCAAACTATATTTATTTCAGTTTGCAATTAGGGCCTAATTGTTTTACATGTCTTATAGACGTTGCATACGCAGCACACCTGATGTATTTGAGTGTCTCTTGAAAAATGACGTCTCACCAGTGCCCTCGAAGGCATTCCATTACATGGGGGCACGGGGGTGTTTTGCAGCCTGTGCAGAAAGCAGATGTGTATGAAGCGCGAGTGATTTACATGTGAAGGCAATGCAAAGATGCGATTTAGACATACTGTGGCACAAATTTGGAGCTTCAGACTGCAGAAAAGATTGAGCAATGGAAAATCGGAGCATGGCATGGCGGCCGCTTGACTTGACCGCATTGAAAGACATTATTTGTGCTTAACATGTCTGGTATTATGGTGTTAATGAAATCGATAAGTGATTTCGTAATCCTTTCCTGCAGTTAACGAGAGAAAACCAAAACGCTTCCCTGCGACGGCAATCCGTGTTTTAGGTGTATTACGGTAGTGGAAGCCCTACCACACTTCCTGAGTGAAGTACATGCTATCAACATGACAGCCATGCTAGCAACATTCTGATAACAACTACAGTTTGCTAATAACATTCTAATCATGTTGGAATCATATTATCAAAATGATAGTACCATGCTAATCATGTCAACAATGTACTAATGACTTGCTAATCATGCTGGAAACATGTTAGCAATGTGATAATCATATTAGAAACACGATAGTGCCATGCTAATCATGCTAGCAACATACTAGTGACACACTAGCCATGCTGAAAATATGTTAGCAACATGAAAATCATACTAGAAACATGACAGTACCATGCTAATCATGCTAGCAATGTACCAGTGACATACTGATCATGCTGGAAACATGTTAG
>CAIGQZ010033112.1:34065569-34080994 GCA_903798205.1 Danio tinwini
ATAAATAAATAAATAAATAAATAAATAAATAAATAAATAAATAAATAAATAAATAAATAAATAAAATTAAAAAGTATAACACATACATTATTAACAGTATAGCAGAACATTTTGGAGGTTTTAAAACCTTGACTTTTCCAAACGGCGGTTTACCTTGAAAACGTTTACTGTCCCATGCCTAGCCATGCCCAATACTTCAGACTAATCCGAGAATTTACTAACAACCAAGCAAGTGCATTTTCAGATTTTAATGTTAGATTACAAAGGCAAACAAATCTTATTTTTTCTTAATGACACGCACAGATGAATTGTTCACCACAAAACTAGCAATGTGAGCTAACAAAATCAAGATGGTTAGTTTTGATTCCATTTGTAGGCTACTTTAAGCAACTTTATTTAAAAAAATGCCTTAGAAAAGCATATTACTCTTGTGCGCCTTGAGATAAAACAATGGCGCTGGTGTATTTTAACATACTTCACTGCAAGTTATTTTCATTTAAGACTGCCTGCACAAATATGCAATTTAGTCTAGGACTGGAAAACTGGGGGTCTGTGTCTTATTTTGTTCCTGCGTGCTGTTATTTCAGAACACTTGAGCTGTCAATTGAACTGCAGTTATGATGCTGCTTTCTCATTCTTTTTGTGTAGCTTGACAGACGTGAACTTTTACATGCAAAACAACCACTTGACGACTCTTCTTTTGTGCTCGGCAGAACAACACGCCGGCAGGAGGCTGAGTAAATAAAGACTTCTCGCTTTTTGGAAGAAGGAGTCCCGTAAAGAGATTACAATTGTGATATTTCTTTCCTACAGGCTTAATGCACCTACTCTGCAGCGTTTGGCAGTGTTTGTGGAAAGCCTTTAGCGGGGTTAAACAGCAGTGAGTTTGACAGAAAAGATCCAGCCGCTCGCTCGCAGGAGTGCAGCTTGTGGGAATAAAAAGCTTAAAGCTACACTGATCTAGACTTCCTTCAGATTCTGTTCGCTCAAAGGTTTCTCTCAGACGCAGATCTTAGACACAGCTGGGCTGCACTGTTGGTGAGTCGCTGTTTGCCTGCGGATAGTGTGTGTGTGTGTGTGTGTGTTTTCACCTCTCTCTATCTTTGCCCACAGGAATGCCGATATCACTGCTGCTGTCATATTCAGTGTTTCCGGGTCTGCAGGAGATCCAGCTGTGTGTGTGTGTGTGTGTGTGTGTGTTCGGTGGCATCGCCATGACAACAACCTTCGTTGGGATCCATCAAAACCTATGTATCCCCATTTTTTAATCACTGCATTAATAATGTATCACATCTTTCTTGATGTCAGCTTATTTACCGAGCCATGAATAATGTTATTCAAGCATATCGGCCTTAATGGCTTCTGGTCCGTACCGGTACCCCTGCGAGGTGCACGGCAATTATCCAAAAAATGATGCATAAATCACCCACCCTCGTCGCTCAAGTGGAACTGTAGCTAAAATTGAACATGGGGGAGCTTGACAGTTGACATTTGGAGTTATAAACACAGTCAGATGCATTCGGCGCTGGGTTATGAGTAATGCCTGGCGAATCGCTTTTGAAACGATGATGCTGATATGATGGTGCTCGTGTGTGTGTGTATGTGTGTGTGTGTGTGTGTGTGTGTGTGTGTATACACAGTTGTGTTGTTTGCATCTTTACTGTCATGTTTGGGTTGATTTTGGAGGAAAAACTGTAGTGATGTTAAGCATGAGCTTCACACATGGTGGCTAATCCTGATGTGGGAGAGCTGGGCCTGGATCCAGACACTTTGGCTGAATATTAAACAGAGCTACATGTGATCGACTGATGTCTGAACTCTGTCTTAAACCTCTTGTAAATGAAATATATTATATATATATATATATATATATATATACACATACAGTTGAAGTCAGAATTATTAGCCCCCCTAAATTATTAGCCCCCCTGTTTATTTTTCTCCAATTTCTGTTTAACGGAGAGATTTTTTTTCAACACATTTCTAAACATAATAGTTTTAATAACTCATCTCTAATAACTGATTTATTTTATCTTTGCCATGATGACAGTAAATAATATTTGACTAGATATTTTTCAAGACACTCCCATACAGCTTAAAGTGACATTTAAAGGCTTAAATAGGTTAATTAGGCTAACTAGGCAGGTTAGGATAATTAGGCAAGTTATTGTATAATGATGGTTTGTTCTGTAGACTATTGGAAAAAATATATAGCTTAAAGGGGCTAATAATTTTTACCTTAAAATTGTTTTAAAAAATTTAAAACTGCTTTTATTCTAGCTGAAATAAACACTCTTGCTTTTTAGCAAAGCATACACTCAGTCCATCACTTAGCGGTATGACACATGAGTGTGCCCCATGCAGGTTTTTGCATCTCGTTTATATACATTATGAACAGCAGCTACGCTAATTATTCTCTTTATTCTCTATATCCACTCATCCCGAGGCCCTCAGACTATGCAGCACCACTGATGCGATCCAAGACCAGCGACAAGATGATCTCAAGGTTCTCATAATCCTGGACCAGGCCGTATCCTGAGCAGCTGCTGTGGTGGTCATGGAAGAGTGGAGAGCATGAGACTGATTCCTGTGATGCTCCAGCAACAGACGAGTCTTCGCTGAGGTCCAGCATCCTCCAGCCTCCGGCGCCTAGACTGCAGCTCTGTACAAGACGTTTGGCCATAGGAGAAATGGTCGTGCCCAACTGAGCCTAGTTTCTCACAAGGTTTTTTTAATTCTTCACTTTCGCCAATTAGTGAAGTTTTTTTCACTGGCTTGCATGGTTCGGGATCTGTAGAGCTGCGCATTGATGGATTTGCTCTTCAGTGTTTGGACTCTCAGTAGTGATTATTAAACCGCACTGAACTGAGCTAAACTGAACTGAACTTATCTCTGAAAACTGAACTGACACTTTCAATTGACTATAATCTTCTATGTGAAGCTGCTTTGACACAATCTACATTGTAAAAGCACTATAGAAATAAAGGTGAATTGAATTGAATTAATTAGGGGGATCAATTCCCCCCAAACCCTCCTTTAATTCACAGCATGTGTGTAATATCATTGCACCTGCTGCAGCCATGGTATGGCAGCAAAGTTTCTGGATCAGTACGCCAGAATGAGAGTATAGTTCTTAACCATATTGCCCTAGAAAATGGTAACTTTTCATTGTCTATCTGTCTTAGCACATGATGTAACTACAGAAGAGTCAGGCTATTAATAGGAAATTTATCAAAACTCTTTAGTCATTTTGAGCCAGATGCTAATGGTCTAATCTGATTCAATGATCTATGCTAAGCTAAGCTAAAAGTGCTGAATAGGTTTAAAAATGATAAAACTCAACTGCTTAATTCTAGTGGAGTTGTAAAATGAGCCTATTTCCAAAAAAAAAAAGTGGAGTGTTCCTTTAAATGTTTTGGATCTGTCCAAAAAGACATCCAACTCAACCAGGTGTAATGACCAGCTTGAACCATTCCTTTAAGCTGGTGTTCCCAACAGATCTCTTCTTTATCTCTCACTTTCTTCAGTTTCCGCCTCGCCGGCCTCTCTCCTGCTCTCTTGTCTTCTCCTCTGGATGTTTCTTTTGGGGTGTGTTTGTTTTCTGAGAGCAAGGAATGGCTACATGAAGGTCTCTTTTATCTGCACTTTTGCTGTGATTTGAGGGATTGGCAGGGGAGGAGTGTTTGATATCTCGCCTCGCTCTTGCTTTTCTTTTTTCGCAGGTTTATCCCTCAGGGCCGCTGCTGATGCGAGCAACTGTCTCCACTGTGACAAACGCCAAAGATAAAGCGAGGCAGCTTTACTGAAGCCATCAAAGGTTGGCAGACGTCTCTGTACTATGATTCCACATCCACGTGACACAACACTGATCTACTTTCTGCTTGTTTTGCTCTTGGAGACGAAGGCAAGTAAGTCACACATGCACATCATCCCAACACCATACAAGTGATCACAGAATCATACAGTATTATTAGCCCCCTCTATATATCCCCCCCAACATCTGTTGAATGGAAAGAAGATATTTGCCAACACATTTCTAAACATAATAGTTTTAATAACTCATTTCTAATAGCTGATTTATTTTATCTTTGCCATGATGACAGTAAATAATATTTGACTAGATATTTTCAAGACACTAGCATTCAGCTTAAAGTGACATTTAAAGGCTTAACTAGGTTAATTAGGCAAGTTATTGTATAATGATGGTCTTTTCAGTAGACTATCGTAAAAAAATATAGCTTAAAGGGGCTAATAATTTTGACCTTAAAATGACTTTAAAAATGTTTTAACTGCTTTTATTCTAGCCGAAATAAAACAAATAAGACTTTCTCCAGAAGAAAAAAAAAATATTACTGTGAAAATTTCCTTGCTCTGTTAAACATCATTTGGCAAATATTTGAAAAAAAAAATTTGACAGGAGGGCTAATCATTTTTTTATGGATGAAGCATGAATTGTTAAAAGGCTGTCATTATTTACTTGCTCTCATGTTGTTGTGAAGTCGTATGGCTTATATCTTTCTTTTGTTGAATGCAAAAGGAGAACTTCAGAAGAATGTGATGTTTTCCATATGACAAAAGTGTAAAGGAGCTGTCAAACTTCCGAAATTACAAAAAAAAAAGACAAACAAATAAACATAAAAGATGTCTATGGGAATGCTAGTCTTCTGAAGTCATTGAATAACTTTGTGTGGAACAAACTGGAAAAAAAAATTAATAAATATAATATTTAAAAAAATAAAGTAAACCATTTTTTATTAGGTGCAATACCGTTAACAGTAAACTATAAAGAAATATATGTAGATGTATTCATGATAAAATAAATAAAATATAAACACTCATGTCATTCAAATGTGTGGGGTCAGAATAAATAAATAAATGAAAAATAAATTAATTAATCAATTAATAAATAATAACTAATAAATTTAAACAAAAATAAATAAATAAATAATATTATAAATAAATAAATGAAAAATTAATTAATTAATTAATTAATAAATAATAACTAATAAATTAAACAAAAATAAATAAATAAATAATATTATAAATAAATAATATTTGACTAGATATATTAAATATACTAGTATTCATATTAAAGTCACATTTAAAGGCTTAACTAGGTTAATTAGGCAAGTTAGGGTTAGACAAGTCATTGTATTACAATGTTTTTTTGTAGACTATCAAAAAAAATATAGCTTAAAGGGGCTAATCAATTTGACCTTAAATTTGTTTTAAAAAAAATTAAAAACTGCTTTTGTTCTAGCCAAAATTAAACAAATAAGACTTTCTCCATAAGAAAAAATATTATAGGAAATACTATAAAAAAATGCCTTGCTCTGTTAAACATCATTAGGGAAATAATGGAAAAAAAAAAAATGCCAGTTGGGTAAATCATTTTTCATGGATGAAGCATGAATTGTTAAAAGGCTGTCATTATTTACTTGCTCTCATGTTGTTGTGAAGTCCTATGGCTTATATCTTTCTTTTGTTGAATGCAAAAGGAGAACTTCAGAAGAATGTGATGTTTTCCATATGACAAAAGTGTAAAGGAGCTGTCAAACTTCCGAAATGACAAAAAGAGCCAAAAAATAAACATCAAAAGTTATCTTTGGGACTACGAGTCTTCTGAAGTCATTGAATAACTTTGTGTGGGAAACAAATTGGACATAAAAAAACAATAATAATAAAATATCTAAAAATTAAGTAAACCAAGTTTTTTATTTTATTTTTACATGGTGCAATACCTTTAACAATAAACTATGAAGCCAAAAATATATATATATACAGTTGATGTTAAATACAGTTAAATGTATTTTCTTTTTTAAATATTTCCCAAATTGTTTAACAGAGCAAGGAAATTTTCACAGTATGTCTGATAATATTTTTTCTTCTGGAGAAAGTCTTATTATTTTTTTTTCGGCAAGACCAAAAACAGTTTTTAATTTTTTTTAAGTTATTTTAAGGTCAATATTATTAGCCCCTTTAAGCTAATTTTTTTCCGATAGTCTACAGAATAAACCATCCTTATACAATAACTTGCCTAATTACCCTAACCTGCCTAGTTAACCTAATTAACCTATTTAAGCTTTTAAATGTCACTTTAAGCTGTATAGAAGTGTCTTGAAAAATATCTAGTCAAATATTATTTACTGTCATCATGGCAAAGATAAAATAAATCAGTTATTAGAGATGAATTATTAAATATATTATGTTTAGAAATGTCTTGGAAATCTTCTGTAGTTTAATCAGTTATGCAAAGCAGAATCATTCTCTAAATCCTTCTCATTTTTAATCACTCAGTCTTTCCTGGAAAATTACTGGTAAATTGCCATGAAGGGATCACGTAAACAGCCCCTTTTTAAAAATACCAGAAAACTTGTTTCTGAGAATTTTCCAGAATGACAAGTTGAAAGATTAATAATAAATTGCTGGATTTCTGCTATGTGTGAAAAGCACTTTTTTGAATTTAGCAATAAAGTCTGCAAATTTTATGGCAATTTATCAGTATTACTGTATGAAAGGGGCTATTGTCACATAATACTTTAGAAATCATTCTTATATGCTAATTTAGTGCTTAAACCCCTTATTAAGCGAAGAACCATATGTACATTGATTACTACAGTATATATAGGCTGTATATACAATATAGAAGTCACAAGTTCAAAAGTCTTAATAACCACCAGTAATACTCCAGAGGCTTTTCACTGAGTATTTAATAAGTATAAATGGATAAGTTGAACTTTGTATTATTGTTTATTTTCAGAACGTTCTGGAAAAGAAAATAAAGTAAAAAAAAAGCTACAAAAAATGTCAATTATATATATAGGATATAATATATCAATTATATATTGAAGTTTTTTTGGTTGTTTTTACTTTATAATTTTTGTCACTTGTGGTCTTCTCCCTCGTAATAGTAAGCTACCTCCATATAACAGTACATAATAACCAGTTATGATTATTACAGAATTTTTCACATCTGCATCGCGGGGCATTGAAGAAACAATTAATAATAATAATAGTATATATATATATATATATATAGGGGTGTCAAAATGTATTGTTTCTTCGATGCATATATATATATATCAAATTTATTCATTTTCTTTTTGCAAAAGTCCCTTTATTTATCTGGGGTTGCCACATCAGCATGAACCACCAACTTATCCAGCATATGTTTTATGCAGCGGATGCCCTTTCAGCCGCAACCCATCACTGGGAAACATCCACACTCATTCACACACACACTCATACACTACGGTCAATTTGAGTCTTTGGACTGTGAGGGAAACCGGATAAATAAATGCAGTTTAAATTTTTTTTTAAGTGATTAAAATTTCGATCAATTAATATCTACATCAATTGTAGATTATTTCCTGACAATATACTGGATATTGTTTAATTTACTCTAAATAACTGAATTTGAGGGTGGCACGGTGGCTCAGTGGTTAGCACTATCACCTCACAGCAAGAAGGTCACTGGTTCAGTTGACATTTCTATGTGGTGTTTGCATGTTCTCCCCGTGTTGGCGTGGGTTTCCTCCGGGTGCTCCGGTTTCCCCCACAGTCCAAACACCTGCGCTATAGGTGAATTGAATAAACTAAATTGGCCGTAGTGTATGAGTGTGTGAATGTGAAAGTGTATGGGTGTTTCCCAATACTGGGTTGCAGCTGGAGGGGCATCAGCTGTGTAAAACATATGCTGGAATAGTTGGCGGTTCATTCCACTGTGGCGACCCCAGATTTATAAAGGGACTAAGCTGAAGGAAAATGAATGGAGAACTGAATTTAACTCATTACTTGATTGAAAGACATGTTTTGGAATGAAAAACAATCCAATATAAAATAAGCCATTTCAGTAAATGTGAACACATTTGTAAACATGTATAACACATATAGAGTGTTTTTGTCTTTCTTTATCTTACTCAGCCAGACATTTACAGTCATTAAAATTGTTGTATAGAAACAAAGCGCGTCTACAATTTTTAAAATGCCCCAGAAAAAAGAAAAGACAAAAAACCTGGCTCTGAAACAAAAGGTGGCTGTATATATATAACACAATTGTCCTTTTTGGGTCAGCTGTTCCTTTAAGACGAGCGACCGAGTGTGTCTATGACTTCAGTAATGAGTTTTTGCTCGAGTATTCTTGCTTTTCAGTGCATGACGCATTAACGTGAGCGGAGGTCGAGCCAAGAGTTCATCTCGACAAGCGCTGAGCTGTGTAATGTTACAGTACGGCTTACAGATCAAGCTCAGGTGGAAAAACACGTAAAGCAGGACTAGCCAAGAGATCAACGCTAATACGCAGTGGAGACCTAGCGTTATACATTAAAGCTTAATTTGCCAGGAATGTGTGCTTCGGGATTCATGGTGCATCCATGAAAACAGAATAATTCCAGGGATTTCTGAGTCTGACTGGCTTTTTGAGTCATTTAGAACTCTTTATTTCATGCAATCCCAGCCGAGAAACTTTACATGCTTTTTTTATGAGCATAAAAAAAGTCTTGCTAACATTAAAGACCACTGGTTCGCAAGATGGTATCCTAAATTGGGTCACACTTTATTTTATTGGACATTTCCCGCTATTAACAAACCATTAACTTAGATTTTTGGTCTCAGTAAACTATTAATTAGCTGTTTATTAATAATAAGGTAGTAGTTGGGTTTAGGTATTGTGTAGGATTAGGGATGTAAAACAAAGATCATTGTTTGTAAATGCTAATAAAAAGTTTATATCTTAATAATCGGCAGGCAATAAGTCAGTAGTATATGGTGTGAATTGTAACTTAAACTAAAGTGTTACACTGAAAAGCAAGCAAACTCATGAAAAAAATTATTATTAATCTTCTAGTGATCCTTATTTGTGAAGACCACAAGGGTCTTTGTGATCAAAAAGGGACAAATGCTTTTAAAGTACTCTCTGATTTATTTCAGTGAAATCAATCATATTTATTTTTGTTTTGTAATACTTTTTCTATTTTATTTTTAATTTTGAGAGGGTTTTGTGGTGGTAATTAATATTTATGCAGTAATTAACATCAATGTATTGCCATTGAAAACAATGGCATTTTTGTAATTTTTTATTGCTATTGCAGTATTTCCATGTAAAATAGAGACTAAAATGATCGAGGACTACCAAAGGGTAAAGTCATATAACCCAGCCAGGGCCGGAGTGGGACTCCTTTTCAGCCCTGGAGTTTAAAGCCTTAGACCAGCCCACCTCAGTTCACGACTGACTATATTAAAATAACGTCATTTCCAATTCCGTTTCTAATGACACTTGCACGTCTTTTTCAAGGAAACAGCTGCTTTAGAACTTCAAATGTTTTTCATAAATATAAGAACATTAAAGTGTAGCTACGTAAATCTCCCAACACTATTCTTTAAATCATCACAATGTCCTGTCCCGCAATATCAGAATCAGTTTTATTGCCAAGTGTGTTTCACACACACAAGGAATTTGTTTTGGCAAATTGGGAATATTTAACTGTTCATGAGGTAGATGGCCTGAGAAAAGAAACTTTTCTGTTTTTGTGCTTGGTGCTCTGCCGACCAGACGTTAACAGTTCGAATATATATTCTGTGCAAAATTCTTTATAGATATCCCGTCCTTTGTAATGGTGGTCACACAAAAAAATAAAATTAAATATGTACACCTATATAAGTAACCCAAACGGTATTATATGTCTAAACACTAAAAATGAAAAAATAAATAAATAAATTACTCAGGTGAAGTTCGAACTCAGGTCGGTGGCGTCATAACGCAACGTGCTGACCACTGGACCACAGTGATGTTCTTATATTCACTAAGGTGGCGCTGTTTGGGCTGTATTTTGCTCACAGGGCTGCATAAAAATAAATAAAAAGAGTGGAGCTACTGCAAAATAATGAATAAAAAGAGTGAGGCTATGGTCAAATAAATAAATAAATGAAAAAATGTGATTGCTGAGAGTGCAAGCAGCTCGGGACACCGGGCCTCGTGGCTAAAAAACGGCCCGGCCCACCAGGAATTCTCCCGGTCCTCTCGATTAGCCAATCCGGGCCTGAACCCTGCTGAGAATTTTGTATTGTTTTAAAAATATTTTACAAATAGTATATTTTAATCAAGTTATGCAAAGCAGAATCATTCTCTAAATCCTTCTCATTTTTAATCATTCAGTCTTTCCTAGAAAATTACTAGTAAATTGCCATGTAAAGAGCCTCTTTTTAAAAATAACAGAAAATTTTGAGAATTTTCCAGAGGGGAAATGGTGCAATCGTCCTATCCACCATGATGCTCACAATTTTTGTAAAAAAAAATAAATAAATAATAATAATAATAATAATAAAATAAAGCATAACTCAATATAATAGTAAAACAAATGAATATACCAATTATTTAGTCTTTCAACCAACCTCAAGATCTCACTCATATCCACCTCTATTTTTATGTGCCACGCCCACATCTCAATATCCAATCAGCAGCCAATAGATTATAGAACTCCGCCCTGCTTCTACCCTACAATTCAAAATAATCTGTTTTGAGACACGTTGGGATCCTCATCATTTTACAGCTTTGGTTCTAAAAACACCATCTAATACGGCCATAACTACTTTAATTAAATAATCTGAATGAGATGCAACACAAGCTGCCACTATTTCCAATCATTTTCATCATTTAATGTTGGAGAAAACAGTAAACGTCTTAATGAATGTCCAAATAACCACACTGAAAACCATGATTTCAAATCAATGATAATAATAATAATAATAAATCCAAACTCAAACAGAACGTGCTTCAGGGGTGATTAATGTGTCTGTGCTTTTAGTGTAAGGGATTCATAAAAATAAAGAACAAAATCATAAGTCAAAGTAAGTGAAAAAAATAAAAAAGCCTTTATAATAATCCTTTCGCTGGTTCGAGTTCTGGCTGGGCCAGTTGGCTCTGTGTGGAGTTTGAATGTTTTCCCCGTGTTGGCGTGGGTTTCCTCCTGGTGCTCCTAACATATGCGCTAACAGTCCTAACATATGCGCTGTAGGTGAATTGAATAAACTAAATTGGCCGTAGTGTATGTGTGTAAGTGTGAATGTGAGAGTGTATGGGTGTTTGCCCCACTGTGTTGCAGCTGGAAGGGCATCTGCTGCGTAAAACATATGCTGGATAAGTTGGCGGTTCATTCCACTGTGGCGACCCCTGATAAATAAAGGGACTAAGCCGAAAAGAAAATGAATATACTGATAGACTTCTAGCAGTAATGCGTTCAGTTATCATTGATCTGTGAAATATATGCTGAATGTGTCAGATCTGCACTCTCTCGCAGATGTGAGTTCTGGACGTCCAGCGGGTGACTTTGAGCGTCTGCCACTGTTTGGTCAGAGGATTATGGATTCGCTCTTCAACCTTCAGCAGCTCTGTGTGACGGACTGTGAAGTGTTGCTTTTGTGCTGAAACCCAGTTTAGGGCCGACGCTGTGATGTCTGATCCAGTCTGCAGGTCAGACTGACCGCTGTTTGACTGACATGCACAGCAGCCAATCACAGTTTTGTTATTATGTAGACTCCGAAATGAGGAACATATGCTGGAATAGTTGGTGATTCATTCCGCTGTGGCGACCCCAGATAAATAAGGAAATAAGCTGAAGGAAAATAAATGAATACAGGAACATTTTTGATTTAGTTTTTTTTTTTCTGCTTAATTGTTGTCTTATTTTAGGCGATGTTTACTTTCATTTCAAGTAATACAAATTTAATTAAATAAGAAGACTAACTTGGAATTTGGTGACAAATCTGGTTATGAAATATTCCTCCAAAGCACTTGTTCTATCAGTAAACACATCTTTTCCAGGTGGACTGCAGGTGTTTTTCTCCTGGATGATGTGCAGACTGGAAGTTTAATATGTAAAGCTGATCTGATGCTGGACTGAGGGGCAGGCGAGGTGAGTGGAGAAACTGATTAAAGATGGTGCTGCAGAAATGATTCACAGCAGTCATATCTGGGCAAAAATATATGTCTGAACACTGATTGCATATAACCGGGTTTAGCTGTTTAGCTATATAATCAGAAAGTATGTAATCAGACTTTGCATGTAGCTGCACCAAATCTGTTGGAATGATAAATTCTTAAAGCGAAAGTTCACCCAAAATAAATATAAAAAAAAAAGACAGAAAGATTTGCTGTTCATTTGGTTTACCTAACAATCGTTGGCCATCGTTGTAGGTGTGTTTTTTTCTAAGTCCTTTTTGGGTTATTAACCCTTGTTGATTTACAGGTCAGAACTGACCAATGACTATTTTCAAGAGTTCACATTTAGTTGATTATTGATAATAAAGCCTATTTGGCATGCTGTCCCGGGAGAGAGCCCTGAGCTCAGAATATCCTTGAGCCCGGGGCTCCCTCCCGTTTGAAGGGCGAAGGGAGAATTTGAGCTCAGGTAGATCTCGAGAACTCCCCTGCTTGTGAATTGCTGAGTTAAATCTGACTAAGGGCGTGCTCACACTATGCTATCCGAGGCCCGTTTCTCGGATCATTTGAGAAGTGAGAGTGCTCTAAATCAGGCTCAGGCACAGTTTACTTGGGCACCCCTGGCCCGGTTGGAAGAGGTGGGCGGTTCACTTGGGCTCAGGCGTGGTACACTTACAATGTGAGTGCAAGTGTGCCTGAGCCTGAAACTGAAAGCGAGACGTGACTTTTAAGAGACTGTTTCATATGGATTAATTAATCATTCGTACTGTTCAATGAACGCAAACTGTCGTAGATTATTATAGATGCCAACCCCTCACTGCAGGACAGCTGCGCCTTCAGCAAACCTCCTAATTCCTGCAGCACGAGGACTTTATGATTGTTTATGAGCGTCAAAAGTGGCTGATCTGTTCGGCGAAATATTAGACTGCGTGTCACTGAATATCAAACGACTTAAACGATATAACTAAAGAAATCTCCACTGTGCTGAGCGAGAACGCTTACTGAACAGCGCATCATCGATGATGTAATCGTGCCCAGGCCGAATGTAATGTGAGTGCAGGCCGTCGGGGGAGACGGGAGGGGGGACAAGGTTGGCCCGGATCAAGGCAACTCATAGTGTGAGTACGGCCTAAGGGTTGCCTTAGGATGCTATTTTGAAGTAGTCAGTTTACTTATGGTGTATGTCTTTGGACGGTGGGATGAAACCCATAAACCTGGGAAAAACCCACGCGAACACGTGGAGAACATGCAAACTCCGCACAGAAACGCAGACCGGCTCGGAGAGTGCTAACCACTGTGCTGCCCTATCAGAGAAGAGGAGAAGTAGGGGCGGAAGGGGATATTCACTGGAGTAGGAGGCTCTGGTAATTATAGTGTGTGTGGTTATAGTATTCGTCTAATCGGTGCAATATATGGAGCTGATGCGGTACCAGCTGTGTTCAATCATAAGCACGTGATCCTTTGAAAAATAGTTTATAAATAAACCACACTTATTATCAGAAAAATATATATATATATATATTTTAAATCTTGAAGCTTGGTTACTTTTTCTAAAATGACCCCACCATTTCCATATTTACATGAAGGCTGTGCACATACAGTACAATTGTCTTAAGGGTCAAATTGACCTACAAGGTACTGTATAAAACTATTTTTACACCACAAACACTACGTTTAATGTTCAGTGACTAAAATATTATTTTAATAAATATATCCGTTTTATTTAATTTAGTTCTTCACAGCCCAGAACTGTCAAGGCTTTTATACTTGATGTGCTCAACGGAAACACAAGCATTTCTCATGTGAGATTGCCAACTGTGCAGACGAATATCAAGAATGGCAAATTAGGAAAGGTTGGTCAGTTAAATTATGATACTGTAAGTAATGTTTATTCAGCAACAATTCTTCAGTACCGATAGCAGAACGGTTAACGTCAGAGCTTATCGATACTTCACTCTTTTATATTTAATATATTAAACAGTATATTTTATACTGATAAAGTATTGAGTTTCGGTACCCAACCCTACTTACACTGCACTAATAATGTGAGAGCATGTGATTGTCCAAGGACAGAAAAGAAGTAAATAGCCTATATTGAGGTATAGAGATATCTGTTTTCCATGACTTTTCCAGAACTATGTGGGTTTTTTCAGTTTTTCCAAAACTTTTCCAGGCCTGGAAAATGCCATGTCAAAATTCCATGACTTTTCCAGGTTTTGCATGACCATATGAACCCTGTTTGTAGAAATTCTGTGAATTAAACTGCACAACCCAAAAGAAACGATGCTAATCAAAAGGATAAGAGAACTCTATAGAACAAAAATCATTAATTTCATTGAAATTGCCACTTGTGTTACTTTGGTAAATCAAATAAAATAGTTTGAAAACATTGAACGAGACATTTTTGAGTATTTTTAAAGTACTGTGAAATACACACCTCAAAAAACCTAGTAAGGGTTTCGCTATTTTGGTGAAAACCATTTAAAATGAAAAACATTTTTTTTTTCATGGCAAGGTTGACATTTGCATGGAGTTGCTCGGATGTCAATTGCACATGTGGTGTTTTCTGTGTTTGCACTCACCCGTCAGTCACTCTGATGAGCAGAGCGCGGTAGATCTGCCGCTGGACGCTGGAGGACTCGGGCCCGCTCGGGTGGATGAACGGGTGCACAGCTGTCAGGATGAAGCCCTGCTGGTACAGATCCTGCAGCTGAGACGGCAGATCCCTGACCGACGACAGACACAGAGAGGACGTCCCGTCTGCTGGAGGACGACACGCAAGGTCAGAAAAACAGCTCACGCTAACACACATACATCTGTTCATTTCAGCCTCATCGCCACTTCGAGTCCCTGGAGGACCTGATGTGTCTGTACTTTGCAGCCTTTTGATATCTTATTCTTTATTGTTGTTTTAGTTTTTAATAAACATGCCAAGCAAAGGCTTCTGTTATGTTTCTTTTAATACTAATGATTCTTTTTTAGTTAACATATAAACTGGTACTTATTAGATGTTTAAAAAATACATTTTATTAATGTATGAAAAACACAAAATTTATGTTTCTTATTTATACACATTTAGAATGTGTGCTACTTAAATAAAGTCTTTGAGAACAGGTTTCTCAAGCCAGGTGGCGCATTAGACCAGGGGCTCATCCCCTGTTTCCAAAATGCATCACAAACTGCTTGAGAAACTGTTCTACTGTGATAATTGATGATGAAAATATTTTTTTCTGTAGGCTATCAAAAAAATATGTAGCTTAAAGGGGCTAATAATTTTGCCTTAAAAATGGCTTTAAAAAAATAAAACTGCTTTTATTTTAGCCGAAATAAAACTAATAAGACTTTTTCTAGAAGAAAATATATTATCAGACATACTGTGGAAATTTCTTGCTCTGTTAAACATCATTTAAGAAAAATTCAAAAAGAAAAAATTCAAAAAAGGGGGCTAATAATTCTGACTTCAGCTATATATATATATATATATATATAT
>CAIGQZ010033112.1:34096982-34140882 GCA_903798205.1 Danio tinwini
AGAGAGAGAGAGAGAGAGAGAGAGAGAGAGAGAGAGAGAGAGAAAGATATATAGAGAGAGAGAGAGAGAGAGAGAGAGAGATAGAGAGAGAGTGAGAGAAAGATAGAGAGAGAGAGAGAGAGAGAGAGAGAGAGAGAGAGAGAGAGAGAGAGGGAGACTGACCCCGGCATTCATCTGAATCCTCCTTACAGGATTATTCTGATCTGTGGGCTAAGATGTCAGCGAGTTTCTGGCTCTCACACTATTTCTCGACACCCTCCCGGCTCCAGCCGAGCCCCGTTTGTGAGAAATAACACTGACATCTATATTTAGCCAAGGCCCTCTGGATCTCCCCCATTAGCCACCTCTCAGTCTGTGAGCTCCAGCATCTCCTCACAGCTCACACACACACACACACACGTTTGTTTTTGTGAAAAGTGGGTACATTACATAGGCTTCCATTCATTATATACTGTTCAAACCGTATATAATATTGCCCTCACCCCACCCTACCCCTAAACCCAACCATTACAAGAGACAGTGTACAGCTTTACTCTCTGAAAAAACTCATTCTGTGTGATTATAAGCTTTTTGAGAAATGAGGATGTCACCAAATGTCCTCATATTTCACCTCCTTTTTGTAATACCTGTGTCATACCTATGTCATTATACAAGAAATATCTAAGAAATATTGCTAAATTGCGAAGTATGCTATCCATCTCAGATGCAGAAAAGCTAGTCCATGCTTTTATGACTTCTAGGCTGGATTACTGTAATGCTCTGTTTGCTGGCTGCCCAGCATCCTCTATTAACAAACTTCAGCTAGTACAAAATGCAGCTGCCAGAGTTCTTACCAGGTCTAGAAAATATGATCATATCACCCCAATTTTATCCTCCTTACACTGGCTGCCTGTTAAGTTTCGTATTGAATTTAAAATATTGCTTCTTACCTATAAAGCCTTAAATAGTCTAGCTCCTGTTTATCTAACCAACCTCTTGTCTCGCTACAACCCAACCCTCTCTTTAAGATCTCAAAACTCAGGGCTTCTGGTAGTACCTAGAATAGCTAAATTGAGTAAAGGAGGTCGAGCCTTCTCATTTATGGCCCCTAAACTCTGGAATAGCCTTCCTGATAATGTCCGAGGCTCAGACACACTCACTCTTCAAAACTAGATTAAAGACCTATCTTTTTAGCAAAGCATACACTCAGTGCATTACATAGCGGTATGACGCATGATGTGCCCCACACAGGATTTTGCTTCTTGTTTATATACACTATGAACAGCAGCTACGCTAATTATTCTCCTTATTCTGTATTTCCACCTGGGGGTACTCATCTCGAGGCCCTCAGACTATGCAGTGCCACTGATGCGATCCAAGACCAGCGACGAGACGTTCCCAAGGTTTCCGGACCAGGTCGTATCCTAAGCTGCTGCTGTGGTGGTCATGGTGGAGAGCATGAGACTGATTCCTGTGATGCTCCAAGGACAGACGAGTCTTCTCTGAGGTCCAGCTACTGCGCCTAGACTGCAGCTCTGCACAAGACGTTTGGCCATAGGAGAAATGGTCGTGCCCAACTGAGCCTGGTTTCTCTCGAGGTTTTTTAAATTCTTTACTTTCGCCAATTGGTAAAGTTTTTTCCTCGCCGCTGTCTTGCATGGTTCGGGATCTGTAGAGCTGCGCATCGATGGAATTGCTCCTCAGTGTTTGGACTCTCAGTAGTGATATTAACCCACACTGACTTGAGCTAAACTGAACTGAACTTATCTCTGAAAACTGATTTGACACTGTTTCAATTTACTATAAACTTCCATGTGAAGCTGCCTTGACACAATCTACATTGTATAAGTGCTATACAAATAAAGATGAATTGAATTGAATTGTATACAGATTTGTGTCCTGATGTCACAAACACACACACACACACACACACACACACACACACACACACACACACACACACACACTTCTGCCAGGATTTGGGGTTTGCAAATGTCATCACTCTGGGGATTTGTGGAGTGGCTAAGAATCAAGGATCATTTATGCAACAAATGTGCATTTTTAAGCATGAGATGGGAACAAGTGATGAAAACCCTAACCCCTAATTTCAAATAAAAATACATTCATTCACAAAAAACATTTTTAAACTCGTCATTTTTGACATGAAAATAATGAGATAGAAACGCATTTGCCAAATAAGCTCTGATGTAGTGAACATACATCCATGCAACTCAAGTTATTATGCAGCCACTCTAACAACTTAACAGAAAGTTTTTTGTTTTGCAATTTTTGAAAAGATTCACTTCATGTTGTAATGAAAACTTGATTTAAATAGATAAAAACAGGGATGAGTGGATGGATGGATTGGTCGATTTATGGATGGACGGATGAATGAATGGATGGATGGATGGATGGATGGATTGGTCGATTGATGGATTGATTGATGGATTAATTTATAGATGGATGAATGGATTGGTCGATTGATTGGAATAATTGATGGATGGATGGATATATGGATGGATGGATGGATGGATGAATGGATGGATGGATGGATGGATGAGTCAATTGATTGATTAATGTATAGATTGATTGATGGATGGATGGACTGGATTGGTCGGTGATTAATGGATGGATGGATGGATTGATTGATTGATTGATTGATTGATTGATTGAATAATTGATGGATGGAGGATTGATTAATTGATTGATTGATGGATGGATGGATGGACTGGATAGATGGATTGGTCAGGTAATTGATAGATAAATGGATGGATTGGTCAGGTAATTGATTGATGGGTGGGTGGATAGATGGATGGATGGATGGATGGATGGATGGATGAATGGATGGATAAATGGATGGATTGATTGATGGATGGATTAGTTAATTGATTGATGGATGAATGGATGGATTAATTGGTGGATGGATGGATAGATGGATGGACTGGATGGATGGATGGATTAATTGATGGATGGATTGGTCAATTGATTGATGGATGGATGGATTGATTGGTTGATTAATTGATGGATGCATGGATGGATGGATGTCTAGATGGATGGATGGATGGATGGATGGATGAATATTGACTTGTGCAAAAAAGTGTTCATGAGAATAATGAGAGATAGAAAAGCATTTGCTGAATAAACTCTGACGTAGCGAACATACATCTATGCAACTCCTTGTTATTATGCTTGCCTTGTTTACTGTTGGATACTGGGTTACCAATACTACAGTCAGCCACTCTAAAAACTAGTTGGAAATAGATGAAAATTTGGAATTTTTTCTTCTTTTTTTTGCAAATTTTGAAAAGATTTGCTTAATGTTAGGATGGAAACTTGATTTAAAATGATAAAAATGTTACCCGAGAGCCTCACAGGAGCAGGTAGAGTCTGCACTATTACCAGCAGCTGTGACACACACACACACACACACACACACACTATTCTGCCAGGATTTGGAGTTTGTCATTTGCAAGTGTCATCACTCCGGGGATTTGTGCAGCGGCAAAGAATCAAGGAACATTTCTGGAGAATCTTGGCTTGATTTCCTTTTTAAAAAGTTTCTTGCAGATTATCCTTACCTCGCCATTTCTAACTCTGACGATCGTCTCTTTTGAAAGCAACTGGATATCACAGCGCAATTATAGAGGCATGAGAAATATCTTACCGTCTTTGCCCACCACGAAATCCAGGTGGTTGTATGTGTAGGAGACGCCGGTCTTTGTCTCCACCTGCGGTCTCTTGAGGGTGGAGTAAATCTTTCCCGGACTGTTGTCTTCCGTCTGACGGAGCTTCCTCAAGCCGCAGCCCATTTCTGTCCAGTGAGTGTGCACTTAAGCCTGGGATGAAAAAGACATGGTCAGACGAGGTCTAAACGCTCAAAACAGAACAGCTGCAGACTCATTTAAAATCAGAATGAAATCAAAATTGACCCTTCTTATCTGCACTGTAAAAAATATCTGTTAATTAACAGTTTCCATATTTTGTGATTCACAAGTGTTTATTTACGGTTGTGAATGGCATTATGGGATTGTTGATTTCTGCTCTGTTGAATTTTGATGTTGATAATTATAATAAAGTATTATGTATAAATTATAATAAACTCTACAGTTTAACCAAGTGACTTTTTTGCGTAAAACATGTGCTGGATAAGTTGGCGGTTCATTCCGCTGTGGCGACCCTGGATTAATAAAGGGACTAAGCCGTAAAGAGAATGAATGAATGAAATAAGTCTGTAGGGCTGCACATTCGCCTCACAGCAAGAAGGATGTTGGTTCAAGCCTCGACTGGGTCAGTTGGCTTTTCTGTGTGGAGTTTGCATGTTCTCCCTGTGTTTGCGTGGGTTTCCTCTGGGTGCTCCGGTTTCCCCCAAAAGTCTAAAGACATGTGCTACAGGTGAATTGGGTAAGCTAAATTGTCCATAGTGTATGAGTGTGAATGAGTGTGTATGGATGTTTCCCTGTGATGGGTTGCAGCTGCAAGGGCATCCGCTGGGTAAAACATATGCTGGATAAGTTGGCAGTTCATTCCACTGTGGTGACACCAGATTAATAAAGGGACTAAGCCGGAAAGAAAATGAGTAAATAAATAAGTCTATAAAATAAGAGGAAATGTACTGGCAGTTTATTACAAGGTTTTTGTAGTAGCTAAGACAATATACCACTTAAAACTTAAAAAAGTCACTTTCAAACTTTTCAAGGTTAAAAAGAAAAATCAAACTGTATCTGTGCACTTCATGATTTTGTAAAAATTAGGCCCAATCCCGATTTTATTTTTGTACCCCTACCCCATCCCCTTCACCCGTACAACCGAGGGTTAAGAGGAAGGGCTTCAAAATGTACCCCTAAGAATTCGGACAGCACTACAGCACCTGCACAAGTCATCATACGTCATCGTGATCTCTTTCTTCATATTAGATCAGACGATGGCGACTGCTGTAGTTATTCCAGTTGTGTTATTTTTTGGTATTTATCTTCAAGAAATCACTGAAGACATGTATTATGTTATCATAACGATCTAATGTGGCAATAAGATCATAACTATACTGGGCATTTACACAGTGGCCATATTCATCTATGTAAACAAATCAAAAACAACATAAACATTATATCAGACACTGTAAAGCGCTCATTCTCAGCCATTAGACTTTTCTGACAGGGTATTCGAGTGTCATCGAGTGTCAGAATGTTGTGGGACTGCTGTACAGGAGTTATTATTAGGAATTATAGATCACGAAATTTAGTGGTTTTTATTTTAACGTTTTTTTTTATAAAAGCATGACGGTAAAACATGAATGCGGTTATGAATATATTAAGACATGTGTTTGTTTGTTGTAAAAATTCATAATAATGACAAAAAAATGCTAATTTGTGGATCTCCTTACATCCGGGTGTGGCAAATCTGCCACTGTTGCTGGTGTATTCTGAGAAATGGTTCCTTGGTTTCTAGTGTGGCCTGAAAAAATCTTCGTTCGAAGGGCTATCTACCCCTTCCCCTTAGCCCTACGCCTTCAAGCAAAAGAGAATTGGGACACCCCTACCCCTTCACATGAACACATAAAATGAGGGGTAGGGGTAAGAGAAAGGGCTAAGGGGCAAAATTGGGATTGGGCCTTAATTTGCCCTTAATCAAATATCAAAAAATTGTTTCTCTTTTAAAACGACTTTTCTTCACTTCTGGTCACATGGAATGTCCCTAGGGCAGGGCTATCAGTCCTTTAAGATGGGGCTATCAGTCATTTAGGGTGGACTATCAGTCCTTGTCTTGTTTCTGCTGTGCCTTCATTCATTTATCAATCTTCTTTAATTTTGTTAGCAACACTCATAGTCCAACAATCTAATGGGTTCTCAGAAGACAAAATCATGCACTGCCGTACAATTTTTCTCATTTAAGGACCATTTCAAGTGGTTGTACATCATGATAGAGGACAAAAAAAGAACAATTTTATCTTCCGTTTGATGCTAATTTAAAGACCCGCCATTAAAGGGATAGTTCACACAAAAATGAATTTTTTTTTTATCATTTACTGCCTACACTTGTCACAAAAAGGCATGGGACAATAACCAGTTTTAAGGTATACTGCGGTTTGGAAAATTCAAGGTTTTAAAACCACCAAAGTTTTCTGTTATACCGTTCCTAAGGTATGTATAAGGTTTTTTGTTTGTTTGTTTTTTTACAAACAAATTTTATTGCATTTTTAGGACAACGCCATCTTCAGCAGAAAAGGAACGTCTACATCAAAAGCTACTGGTCCAAAATATTTCAAATGTTTCTTAAAATAAAATATATTGTGTTCAATGGGGGGAAAAAAGTTGTTGTTTTTTACCCAAACGTTTTTAAAAGAACTTATTTTGGAGCAGTAATCACAATACAGTGATACCGTGATAATTTTATCCAAGGTTATCATATCGTCACAATCTTATACCGTCACATGCCTAGTCACAAATCTATTTGAGTTAATTTCTTCTACTGAACAACAACAACAACAACAACAACAAACAGATATTTTTCAGAATGTATTTTTCAGAATGCTAGAAATAGGTAACTATTGGCTTTGATAGTATTTGTTATTTTCCTAATATGAAAGTGATTTTAAAACAGCTTAATATACAGAATGTGTCACTCAGTCATGCACTCAGTTTGACCTTTCAGTGGTATCAGATATGAATATCTCTTGATTAGCTGACATTTTTGCACACAGTCTTTCAAAGTGCACAGTTTAAAAGGATAAACCATTAAGTCATTCAAAAATGAAAATTGTCAATAATTACTCGCTCTCGTGTCATCCCAAACCTCTGAGACCTTCAAATAATTACGCATGTAATCTGCACATTATGCAGTTTTTGTATTAAACAGCTTAATGTACAGAATGTTTGTCAGAGAATGCAATGCACTCCAGTAGTATCAGATAAGAATATCTGTTGACTGATTCATATATATACACACACACACACACACACACACACACACACACACACACACACACACACACACACACACACACACACACACACACACACACACACACACACACACACACACACACACACACAATGTTTTAAATGTTTTAAAGAGCAAAATCTAAAAGGTTAAGACTTTTTAAATTAAATTTCTAAAATCATACAACAGTAAAAATGAAAAATAAAACTAACAAGGACTAAAAATAAATTACTAATAAAAAAATACAAAAAAAATATTTTTAACTGTAGATTTCTTGTAGGTTAATACATGTATTATGATTATTATGATAATGATTATTCTTATTAGATTTAATCATACGCATTATGTAATAAAGCGGTTTGCATGTACTGTGGTCACCAGTACTTTTAGCCACTGTACACACAGTATGCAAGGCTGAGTGTTTAATATGGATGAGATACAAGCAGTACAACTTCCAGATAGAGTCAGCTCACAGGTACACTAGAATATCAATGTCCTTAAACCAAAAGACATGACTGCAAAACCCACAAAACTCCCATTTTAATTTCACTGACTGTCTTTGTTCTCATTTTGTCCAAGTTCATTCATGTTACCTTCATTTAGGTGCTTCCCATGAGGAAATTTGTTTGTCCATTTTTCGCACATACAGTATCACCTTAATTTGCTTCCATGCGCACAACAACAGTTTTTCAAAAAACTGAAAAGAGTTTTTCAAGTGAATGTAGGTCACGATGGACAGAAAACGGTCAGTCTTAACTTACATTTCATGCTGAAAGACCTGCCATTAAAGGAATAGTTCACCGCTCACCCTTCACTTGTCACAAATCTATTTGAGTTTCTTTCTTCTTTTCAACAACCACCACAACAACAAATAGATGTGTAAGGTGAGTGATGCTGACAACAGAGGTGCAAACCCAAATGCAGAATTTAGGCAAGGCAAGGAGGTACAGGCATGCAGCAGACAGCAATAAACAATAAAAGAAGGCAAGGGTCTAACATAGCAAGGCAAAGTAAACACGTTGTAATCTCACAAAAACAGTAAACAAGACTTAGCACTGATGTGTGTGTGCACTGTATAAATAGTCCTTGTAATCAGTCCTTGACAATCCTCTGGCTGTGTGTGTGTGTAATCAGAAAATCCGGAACAGGTGTGTGTGAGCGGTGCATGACTGGATCTGTAGTCCATATAATGGCGGATTTAAATTTTTATAGCGATCTGCGTCTCTTACCTGTGATCTGCAAGGATTGGATTGCTGGTGATTGTGATAAGATGTTTTTCAAAATGTTAGAAACGGGGTAAACTATGGACCCTTTTCCCATTTCTGGGTTTCTCAGTAGCAAAAGCCATTACAGTTGGGTAAACTTAGAGCACAGTGAATGCGAAAGTACAACAAATAATTTAATAATAAATAATAATAAACTCCCTAGTAGGCAAACAACATTATAAGACGTTAATATTCGATTAAATTTAAGTTGTGATGTCATGTGGCCAAAATTCTATGTCTAGCCAGCATCTAAGGACAATGATATTTTGACGTCCAAGAACGTCATCAAATGACATTGATATTTGGCTGATTTAAGGTTGTGTAAGAAAGTGACCAATATCCAACGTCGAGCCAACATCTTAAACTAACGTCAAATTGACGTAGAGGTCTGTTCCCACGGCTGTACAGCAAAAGACACGGGACCCGACCAGAGTTCATGCGGCACGGGAATAAATTTCTAAATAAAACGCAGTTTGTAACTTGTCTGTGTAATTTGAATGGGAACAGGTGGTCTAACAATATAGTGTTCCTGAGAGATAGAGAGAGACAGAGAGAGCAAAGGCATTCGCCGTGGTGCTGTGTGTGTGTAAATAAGAGATAGCATGCACACCTGCCGTGTTGTTATGTTTGTTGCTTGTTATAGGCTGTCTGGACTCTGTAGCATCCAGCTGGGTGTTTTTTGGGAGGCATATTTAATCGCTATACATTTTACATTCTTCCTTGGCCCAATATGTACCTGCTATGTGTGAGAAATACAGGGAGTACAGAATTATTAGGCGAATGAGTATTTTGACCACATCATCCTCTTTATGCATGTTGTCTTACTCCAAGCTGTAAATTGCCAAGCTTCTGAAGCGTGATCATCGAACAATCAAGCGTTTCATTCAAAATAGTCAACAGGGTCGCAAGAAGCGTGTGGAAAAACCAAGGCACAAAATAACTGCCCATGAACTGAGAAAAGTCAAGCGTGCAGCTGCCAAGATTCCACTTGCCACCAGTTTTGCCATATTTCAGAGCTGCAACATCACTGGAGTGCCCAAAAGCACAAGTTGTGCAATACTCAGAGACATGGCCAAGGTAAGAAAGGCTGAAAAACAACCATCACTGAACAAGACACACAAGCTGAAACGTCAAGACTGGGCCAAGAAATATCTCAAGACTGATTTTTCCAAGGTTTTTTGGACTGATGAAATGAGAGTGAGTCTTGATGGGCCAGATGGATGGGCCCGTGGCTGGATCGGTAAAGGGCAGAGAGCTCCAGTCCGACTCAGACGCCAGCAAGGTGGAGGTGGAGTACTGGTTTGGGCTGGTATCATCAAAGATGAGCTTGTGGGGCCTTTTGGGGTTGAGGATGAAGTCAAGCTCAACTCCCAGTCCTACTGCCAGTTTCTGGATGACACCTTCTTCAAGCAATAGTACAGGAAGAAGTCTGCATCCTTCAAGAAAAACATGATTTTCATGCAGGACAATGCTCCATCACACGCGTCCAAGTACTCCACAGCGTGGCTGGCAAGAAAGGGTCTAAAAGAAGAAAAACTAATGACATGGCCTCCTTGTTCACCTGAGTTGAACCCCATAGAGAACCTGTGGTCCATCATCAAATGTGAGATTTACAAGGAGGGAAAACAGTACACCTCTCTGAACAGTGTCTGGGAGGCTGTGGTTGCTGCTGCACACAATGTTGATGATGAACAGATCAAAACACTGACAGAATCTATGGATGGCAGGCTTTTGAGTGTCCTTGCAAAGAAAGGTGGCTATATTGGTCACTGATTTGTTTTTGTTTTGTTTTTGAATGTCAGAAATGTATATTTGTGAATGTTGAGATGTTATATTGGTTTCACTGGTGAAAATTAATCATTGAAATGGGTATATATTTGTTTTTTGTTAAGTTGCCTAATAATTATGCACAGTAATAGTCACCTGCACACACAGATATCCTCCTGAAATAGCTCAAACCAAAAACAAACTAAAAATTACTTCCAAAAATGTTCAGCTTTGATATTAATGAGTTTTTTGGGTTCATTGAGAACATGGTTGTTGTTCAATAATAAAATTAATCCTCAAAAATACAACTTGCCTAACAATTCTGCACTCCCTGTAATGCTGATATGATATATGAAACACAATCAGTAGTTGGCAGATATATTGAGTGGATGTGTTTGTAAATCTGACTTTGAAAGAGTCAGTGCCTCACCATTCACAAACCTCACTGCACGTCACGTGGAAATCATGTCTCATTACAAAGGGGCAAACAAAATTTAGCCTTCAATCCTTGCACAATCTACACTTTTATATGTTATCTCTCTTTTTTGGTAGTGCCCAATTTTAACGTGAGATTTTGGAAACCAGATCTAAATTTAGTAGGAACAGTCGGGTCGGGTAGAAAATTATTCTAAGCGGGCAGCGGGTGAACAAAGACTAAATATACAGCAGGAGAGGACGGATGCGGAATAAAACCTGGCTGGAGCGTGACTTAAAGTTCAATCCTGCGCAGATCTCTATATTGACGTAAAATAGTCATAGTGACGTCATAGTGGTAACGTCCATACAACATCAAGCCATAACATCATTAGACTTCGATATTTGGTTGATTTCAGGTTTGACGTTGGACATTGACGTGGACCTGACATTGGGTTCGGATGTCAACCCGATTTTCATTTCCAAACAAAATGCAACGTTTACACTAAGTTAGGGTACAACGTCAATCTCACGTCATGTTGACGTCCTGTGCCTGCTGGGTCTACGATGGTGTAAGACAACCAGAAAAGACTTTCATAAAAAGGAAAACAATTGTGTGTGACTGATAACAGCAACCAGAAGAGAAAACAAATTTAATGTCCCGCCCATAGACACTGCATTACAAATGCCTTGCATATGCGGTAATTAGTCTTGAGTAATTTTATGATAAAATTATATTATCTATTATATATCTATGTTGATCCTGGAACATTCCAATCAGCCAATCAAAATTAAGAGTTATGCTTACCATTTATGTTAAGTTACGGTTAGGTTCATGCACTTTTACATGATTGTTATCCAACTATTATTCCCTCTGATTTTGGAAATAATTTACAGTTATAGTTGGGTTTAGGGGTAGAGAATAGGTATGGATTACATTTTCGAACAAAAGTGATGTTCCAGGATCAACATAAATGTAATCGAAGATCGCATCCTACTTGGCCAAATCATGACGTGCCATTGACTTCCACAGTATGTTTTTTTTCTATTATGGAAGAAATTGGTTTTTCACATGAGGTACCACCTTATCAAGAAAGCAGAAAAAGACCCAATTAAAGGCGCACAAGATTACTAAATCAGCTGCTAAATAAATAAATAAGAGGCATAAATGGGCTTCAGCTCATCACGGGAGCCCAATCTCTCAACTGGCAGGCAGGGAATTAACACGTCCAGCCATGGAAGAGGCCAAAAGTGCTCTCTGTTCATCAGCCAAAGCGCCTTCTTTGCCAAATCTGAAGTGACAGGCGCAGACAGTCGCGAGCAGGTAATATCCTATTGTGACCAGCTGATTAAACCTAGGGTGGGCCATTGATGAAGAATACTCTCTATTATGTTCCTGTCTAATTACAGTGGCCGGACGAATAATCTGAGAGGCGGCGACGGCCGAGGGTTCTAGAGAATACACGGTTAATGAGGTGAGCCGCTCGAATGAAAAGGTGAGAATCAATCACAGAAAATCAAGGAGCAGATTGTTCATTAGGAGTCAGAATAATGCACAGCGTGCCGGCAACTCCAGCGGCACAGTGGCTTTAATTAGGAGCCAGACGAGAGGCCATGCAGATTTATGAACACTGTCATAAGAATCACTGTTTCCAGTGACATGGACATGAATGGATGCGTTTGGATATCCATGGCTGAATCCAATCGGGGAAATGGGATCTAGGATACAAGAGTCGTACATCAGCTATTGTATTTTTTTTCTTTTTTCTAATTTGATCGATTGGCTAAAGGGGAGGGACCATTTTTAACTTTTTGAGTTGCAGAGGAAGAATAAGATCGGTGCAGCTGACATTACATTGACTCATTTAGCAGTTGCTTTTATGCAAAGTGAGGATAAAAGAAGCACTTCAAATCATTAGAAAGTTAAAGTACAGTTGATGTCAAAATGATTCACCCTCCTGTGAATTATTATTGTCTTTTTCAAATATTTTACAAATGACGTTTATCAGAGCAAGGCAATTTTTTACAGCTTTTTCTATATAATTTCTATAATATTTTTTCTTCTGGAGAAAGTCTTATCTGTTTTATTTTGGCTAGAATAAAAGCAGTTTTTAATTTTTTTAAATAATTTTAAGGTCAATATTATTAGCCCCCTTAAACAATATTTTTAATGTTAAAAATGTCATTTAGCGTTATAAAGTGTTTCAGGTGTAATTTTGTCCCGTTCTTCCTGCAAGTCTTAAGGTGGTCAACAGTATGGGGTCTTTGTTGTTACTTTTTGTGCTTCCGAATGAACTACATATTCTCTATTGAAGACAGGTCAGGACTGCACGCAGGCCAGTCAAATACCTGTATCCTCTTCCTCCGCAGCCAGGACGTTGTAATGCAGGGGTGCTCAACCCTATTCCTGGAGATCAACCTTCCTGCAGTTTTCATTTGCAGCCCATATCAAACACACCTGCCTGTAATTATCAAGCGCTCCCCAGGTTCTAATTAATTGGTTCAGGTGTGTTTGATCAGGGTTGGAGCTGAAATCTGCAGGAAGGTCGATCGCTGGGTTGGTCACCCATTTTGTAATGTGTGCAGAAATGTGGTTTTGCATGGTCTTGTTGAAATATGCATAGGCGTCCCTGGAAATTAATGCAGCATATTGTGCTTTAAAATCTCTATGTACTTTTCAGCATTAATGATGCCATCATAAAAGTGCAAGTTACAGACCCTGGCTTTTGGACTTGTTTCTGGTAACAGTCTGGATGACCTTTTTCTTCTTTGTTTCGGAGCACACAGTGTCTATTTCTCCCCCCCAAAAAAACCCGAAATACTGATTCATCTGACCACATTACATGTTTCCACTGAGTGATGGTCCATCCCAGATGCCTCAGAGCCCAGAGAAGTCAACAGCACTTCTGGACACTGTTAACATAGGGCTTTCATTTGGCACAGTAGTTGTAACTGCCATTTGTGGATGTAATGTATTGTGGTACTTGACAAAGGTTTCCAAGCTAGTCCTGAGCCCACGTGGTGATTTTGCTTATAGATAAATGACGATTCTTGATGCAGTGTACCCTGAGGGATCGGAGATCACGGTTGTTCAGCTTAGGCTTGCGCCCTTGTCGTTTATACACTGCAATTCCTCCAGATTCCTTCAATCTTTTAATAATGTTATGCATTGTTGGAGGTGAAATATCCAAATATATTTTATATTCTTTAAGGAACACTGTTTTTAAACATTTCAATAATTTTCTCATGTATTTGTTGGCAAACTAGCGATTCTCAAATTTGCTCCTAAAGGACTAGACCTTTCTTGGATGCTGCTTTTGTACTAAATCATAATTACAATCACCTGTTGACATCACCTGTTTCTAATCACATCATTATTTAACAAATGTACCTGATTACTAGCCCTAAACTGCTCCGGTCCCAACTTTTTTAAGGAATGTGTTGCAGGTATACAGCTGAAGTCAGAATTATTAGCCGGCCTGTTTATTTTTTCCCCAATTTCTGTTTAATGTAGAGAAGATTTTATCAACACATTTCTAATCCTTATAGTTTTAATAACTCATCTCTAATAACTGATTTCTTTTATCTTTGCCATGATGACAGTAAATAATATTTGACTAGATAATTTTCAAGACACTTCTATACAGCTTAAAGTGACATTTAAAGGCTTAACTGGGTTAATTAGGTTAACTAAGCAGGTTAGGGTAATTAGGCAAGTTATTGTATGTGGCGAGGGGGCGTGGCCGAGAGCCGTGGGAGCGAAACGAGGCCCGCCACAGATGAGATACACCTGTGGAGCGCACCTGCCTTCTATCCCACGGAAGGAGCTCTGGACTATAAGAGGAGGAACGATGGCAGAGGACAGAGAGAGAGGACCGGGCCCGGACATGTTGTGTTACTTTTGCTTTATAGTTTGACGGCAGTCTCCGTGAGGAGCTGCCGTCCGTTTGTTTTGATTTAGACGGCAGTCTCCGTGAGGAGCTGCCGTCCCTTTTATTAATAAATATTTATAAAAAGTTCATCGGTTCTCCGCCTCCTTCTTCCCGGCGGCCAGGTGGCCGTAAACTTCATTACAGTGGTGCCGAAACCCGGGAGGAGGGACACGTCGTCCAGTTGCCCTCGCCGCTGAGGAGGAGGGCGAGTGTTCGGGAGTTAATCCGAGTGGGGGAGAAACCCGTTCGTCTGCCAGAGTGCCGGGGCGGCCTGAGGCTGGTGAGGAAAGATCTGCCTGCTGCCATCTCCCAGCATGGGGAGGAGCAGGGGACGTGGGGCTCCCCACCGGATGGGAAAGAGCTGAAGGGAGCCATCCCAGAGAGCCCGGGGGGAGTCACAGCGATCCGCCATGACGCCGAAGCCTGCGTCCTTCACCGAAGCGGGAGCAGAGCAGGAGACCAGAAATGCCGCCAGCCAGCCAGGAGAAGATTCCTTCACAGGGCTCCCAGCATGTCATCACTTCTCTCAGTTGGTTGAGGACCGAGTGGCAGCGTGTCTGGAGAACCAAACCTCAATTTTTTTTTTCCTCTCTATCCTCTCTGTCTACTCTGTCTTTCCTCCTTGAGGGGAGGGGAGATGGGGCTATGTGGCGAGGGGGCGTGGCCGAGAGACGTGGGAGCGAAACGAGGCCCGCCACAGATGAGATACACCTGTGGCGCGCACCTGCCTTCAATCCCGCGGAAGGAGCTCTGGACTATAAAAGGAGGAACGATGGCAGGGGAGAGAGAGAGGACCGGGCCCGGACATGTTGTGTTACTTTTGCTTTCAGTTTGACGGCAGTCTCCGTGAGGAGCTGCCGTCCGTTTGTTTTGATTTAGACGGCAGTCTCCGTGATGAGCTGCCGTCCCTTTTATTAATAAATCATCGGTTCTCCGCCTCCTTCTTCCAGGTGGCCGTAAACTTCATTACATTGTATAATAATGGTTTGTTCTGTAGACTATCGAAAAAACATATAGCTTAAAGGGGCTAATAATTAAAATGTTTTTTAAAAAATTAAAAACTGATTTTATTCTAGCCGAAATAAAACAAATAAGACTTTCTACAGAAGAAAAATATTATTAAACATACTGTGAAAATTTCCTTGCCGTTAAACATAATTTGGGAAATATTTGAAAAAGAAAAAAAATTATAATGGGGCTAATAATTCTGACCTCAGCTGTAAATGATAGGAAAGGATGTATATTTACAAATGAAATGAAGTCGACCAGACAAAACATGAAATATTTTGTGTTCATACTTGTCTGCAATGAAATACAAGTGAAAGTAAATTTAGAAATCACTACTTTCTTTTTTTATTTGCCTTTTTCATACTGTGCCAACTTTTTCTGATTTGCCGTTGTATATACAAGTTTGCATATCAGGGTCTTAATTCATCCTAAAAGGCAGAACTGCTCGCTTTCAAATCTTTCCATCAGATGGAAAAATAACAGACTACCCCTAAAATATCCATTTTTGACATAACAACAAGCACAAAGTGGCTTTTTCAGCAATCACTCCATGTTTTGAGCTGAGACGCGAGCTCTCTAGAGGCAACAGGCTAAGCGTGTGCTCCATCAGAGAGAGAAACCAAGCAAAATAAAAACCAAAGGGGTGGTGCGGTGCATGAGGAAAACAAAGTTGGTTGGAGGGGCTGATATTTGCATAGCTGATAGAGATTGGGAAAGGGGGGCGGGGGGGGGGGGGGGGGAGTATGAAATGAAGCGGAGAGGTATTTTTAGAGCTGACGGAGGAAGTGGGAGATGTTTATGATTTTCAGAGCGACTACTCCCTCCCCGAAGTTCTGCTTCACGCTACGAGTCTTTGGCAGCACCGTCTCTCTAGTCAACCTGGCAACAGCTCCCTTATGCACTGCAGACTGACAAGAAAAGAGTTCACATTCAATATGCCATTGCACTCAGAAAACAAATGTAACATGAGAGCTATCTCTTTATGACTTTTGGACTGTTGCTGAGTGTTCTCTTTGTTTTTAGAGAGACGCATTAAATCATGTGCCATGGGAAATGCTTCTAGAAATCACAATGTTCACTGCAGTAAGCCAGTGAAAGGAGAAGCCGGCAATGATGATTTTATATTCGTCACTAGTCTAATTCAATAACTGCGTGCTAAGGACAAAACTCCAATGTCACGGTTTGCGGCTGTGCTCAAAGCTGCAGTTCAGCTCGTGTTTAGAAATGCATTCCCTTAAAGAGGGACTCAGAAAAAACACGGCTCTCCCTCTGACCCATTTTCTTTAATGTGGCAAATAAGGCAAACCGGCACAAGGCATGGTTTCCTGACTTGTGTTTTTGTCTGTTCAGCAGGGAAAAATGCACTCCTGGGGTAGGAATGAAGCAGTTCTCCTGTTTGGACTTCCTTTTTCCTTCCTGGACGTCCTGGTCAAAACAAAGACCCCTCACCTGAGCAAGACATTGTGGGGGATTGCTTTAAGAAAAGGACTTTACTTACAGTTGAAGACATTTTTTACTTTATCAAATATTTCCCAAATTATGTTTAACAGAGCAAGGAATTTTTCACAGTATGTCTGATAATATTTTTTCTTCTGGAGAAAGTCTTATTTGTTTTCTTTCGGCAAGAATAAAAGTCATTTTAAATTTTTTTAAATCCATTTTAAGGTCAATATTATTAACCTCCTTAAGCAATATATTTTTAATAGTCTACGGAACAAACCATCGTTATACAATGACTTGCCTAATTACCCTAACCTGCCTAAATTAAACCTTTAAATGTCACTTTAAGCTGAATACTAGTATTTTGAAAAATAACTAGTTAGATATTATGTACTGTCATCATGGCAAAGATAAAATAAATCAGTTATTAAAAAATGAGATATTATAGGGGTGGTCGACAATGTTTTTTTTAAGGTTTGATTGTGCTTATGGGGTGCAAAACAATGTGTGTGTGTGTGTGTGTGTGTAAAAAATCATGTTATAGACCAATTACCAACCTACGTCACACATGACGTCACACGGGTCCCCGGTTGCAAAAAAAGCCCGGCTGCAATAGCGAACGTGTTTTGCGGTAGGATGCCAAATTCGAAAATAGAAAACTTAACTTTTACCATACACCACACTGCTTTCAATGCCGACTGCAGACGTATTTGGCTAAAAGGGAGCTGAATGAAGTGACGACCTAATTAGAAATGCTGGACTCTGCAGTTCTCATGTTATATCAGGTAAGTTCAGGCTATGCTGAATCACACATTACTCGTTTTTGAATGCAGCAATGATTTTGGCAAAACAGTTACATACGGTTAATTAAATTGTGGACACTGAATGCTTAGAATGAAACGTGAAAGTGTAAGTTATTAAAGTTGGTTTTATATTTACACATTCATTCAGTGACAACTTGTGACACACTCCCTATATATATGTGTGTATATGTTTACCACAACACTTTGAGTATTCGCTCTGAAATAACCTGCAAGTGTGACTTGAAAACAACATTAACACTTGTTTATTTGACTGTGAACAATGTTGTACTTTATTAGTCAATGGCTGCTAATATGATTTCGCTATTTAGAGTTTGCAAATAATACTTTTATGAAATTATATTATTAAGGATAAAGTCTGAATGTGCGAATATAAAACCAACTTTACCTTTATGTGTAAGTTCACATACCCTGGGCCTGCTGTACAAGTGTAGTTCGCTGTCAGAATGCAGTTTTGCTGTTGATGATTAACGTTAGCTCCATCTTTTTTTCCTTGTCTTTGGCTCGGCAGAATCTCAGTTTTTAGCACTACATAGTTTTCAATCTGGTAATCAGGGAACATTATTTCTTGCACATGACCACACAGAACACAATTGTTGGCATCCAAACACTTGTAGACCTTTAACTTCTCTCTTGTAAAATCCCTTGAAGCTTCAATGAGATTGTATATTTCGGGCTGGATGCTTGGTCATTTCGTTTTATCCAACATCCATTGAGAGGGTGCTATCGCAAATGGACCTGTCAGACGAACGCCGCTCACTTTAACGTTAATTTTGGCGAATCACTGTGCTTATCACTCGGTGACGAGCTGTTATAATACACTGAAAGCATTATGTAAATAATATATATAATATGTAATCAATACATCTTTTTTCTAAGACAACAACAAACTCTGTACGGCATCGGATGTCATTCTCTGGCTGTAAATGCTAGTGCTCCCGGATTGTTTCTGCAACCTTCCTGCGTGCGCATCCTGAATGTTTACAAACATGGTAATTAGTCTATTTGTTCACATATCTTACCTTCATTTTATACAGCTATTGAGCTAAAATGGAAACCACCATCATATTTCCTGGTTCCTCCTATAAGGCCCACCTCAAAGGGCTCTGATTAGTCAGCTAACCTAATGTGTTGTGATTGGTGGATTGGCTTCACGTCACCAGGAAACGTCATGCATCGCTTGCATGCTGTCTGTCAGACTGTTATGGCAAGCCGTTTTAGCATTAAATACCATACCTGTCAACATTGGGATGTGAAAATAAGAGATATGCCCATCATAATAAGGGAGTCCCCCGACACCACACCCCCCAACCCCCCTAAAAATCCCCAAATTACTAAATATGTTGATTTGGGGCTGTTTCATTGTAAATAAACAGTTAAATGGTCAGCAATATGTGTTATTATTATTATTTACAAAAGAAAAATAAATAGTATACATTAGCAGCAAATACATTAGCAAACAGTTCAGCTTATTAAAATAATAGCTATTATACTGAAATAAAATCAAGCTATCAAATCTCATTAGCCGCTTCTTCACAGTATAACTGACACATTCTGATTAAAGAGCACCGAATGAATCTCTTATTTATTTAGATATTTTTTTCGCTTGCTTGCATGAAATAACAGGTGTCACTTTAAAAATGCACACATCTAACGTTATAATGAAAGCATTTGATTGCTTTCCTAACTTTTTAATGCTCATTTAGGACGAAATTAAATGTGTTTGGAAAAAAACCTACCAGATCGACATCTTTAGATATTATTATGATTAATTATGTGTATATGTCTGTTTAAACACGCACCCAAAACTCAGACTTTTGCTCCGTTTGCTCTGATTGCTAACTTACTATAAATAACCAGAGTTTTTCTTATCTCAATACCTTCATCTTGAAGACCCCCCCCATCCCTACTTTCCCTCCTTTTTCAGATGGGCAACACGGCGGCCCAGCAATCAGCACTGCTGCCTCATAGAAGAATGCCTCTGGTTTAAGTCCCTACTAAACCAGACAGCATTTCTGTGTGAAGTTTTGCTTGTTCTCCCCGTGCTCGCATGGGTTTTGTGTGGGTTTTCCCCAGTTTCCTCCTACAGTCCAAATAATACGCACACTAAGTAAATTGAACACACAAAATTGATACCATAGTCAAGCTCTTAGCCAGTACACCTCTCCTCAGTCATCCATATCCGTCATCTAGCTAGAAATAATCTGGGGGAGTTTATCAAGATTTACCTGAGCTCAAACTCCCCTCTCGCCCTGCAAACAGAAGGGAGCCCAGGGCTCGCGGATCTCATAAGCTCAGGGCTCTCTCCCGGGACAGCATGCCAAACAAGCTTTATTATCAATCATCAGCTAAGTGTGAACTCTTGAATAATACTGATAAAATTCCCAAATGCCAATATGCATTAGTGCAATTCCATAGGGGTAAGTTCATATTTTCTAAAGAAATCTGTCAAATTATGCAAGACAAACCTGATCAGTTTGCAAAAAGAGTCAATTAACCTGTCGATCATGAAGTAAAAAATAAAGAAAGTTTAAACAGATTAATTTGAGAATCACTTCTGAACTGTGTCAGAGAGGAGGATTTACACCATATAATGGATAAATTTCATTTTCAACATGCCTGCCAGAGTTTTAAATGTAAAAAATGCACTGCACAACTACTTTTACTTTCTGGATGAAGCTTTCTGAGAAACAAAAACACTGTTTTACCCCGAGGATGCATTTCCTGGGTAAAGATAAAGTCAAGTCTAAACAAAATGTCACAGCATAATTTAGACAAATACTAGGGTTAATTGGTGTCTTGGGAAAAGCACTCCTACATTTACAGCCCTACAAGCTCCAGACCCCAGCTTATTTATGGATAATCAGACGAAATACGAACTCAGGTACCATAAAAGCCACACAATTATAGACGGAATTCAATCTTGCCGTACTCTAGACACACTGACAGATTGTGTCTTTAAAATCCCTTTCGCTGCAGCTCTTGGATGGGAGGCGGGGGGACACTTTCCCTTTTGTTCGGCATGAACCTAGAAAACCCATCCAGCTCGGCGTCCAAGGTCTGGGCACAGCCGCGCTGGAAACCCAGACACAGCGGATGGAATTGCCATGGGAACGAGCCCCTTGACAACGATTTCATACTCAACAGAAGAAAAGAGAGCAATATCTCTCCAGTCTGTTTCTCTCCCCTTTATTCGCTTTCTTTTGAGATTCTCTCTCATATTCATATTCTCTCTCATCATCATCTTCGCTCTCTCTCTCTTTCTCTCTCTCTCTCGTGCTTTCCATCTTTCTTTGATTCTAATTTGGATTATATGCCATTTAATTTTTACAAGACTAATGTAATTTCCTTTATTGAGGAAGCGGGCATTAACCCTCTGATGGTAGAAGCATAGTCAGTGTGTGTTTTTTTTTTTGTAAATGTACTATTGAAGAAGCAATTTGGGCTTCTCTAAAATACAATTGTTACACATATATACTGAATGTTATATTGATTACATGCCGTTTTACTTTATAACTCAATTATGATTTGCTTAACAGTGCCGTAGAGTGCATTGATTCAATGTGTTAAATTGTTCTCTGATATATCTACATAGTAGGTTTGTGGCAAAAAAAATATGAAACAGCTTATATATGCTTATTTTACAACCCCAGAAATAAAATAAAAAAGTTTACTTTTGACCATATTTGGAACAGTCATGAATATTAATGAGATCTGCTCTGACAGTCCACAGCTCCACTGTTTACCAAAGGTACACCCATATATACACTACCTGACAAAAGTCTTGTCGGCTATCCAAGTTTTAGGAACAGCAAATAATAAACTGACTTCTACTTGATCATTTGGTATCTGAAGTGGCTTATATGAAAGGCAAAGGCCTCTAGATTACACTTATTTTAGCTAAATAAAATATGATCATGCCTTGATTTTAATTATTTAATCAGGACAGTAAGGTCTGACTTTGCTCAGACAAAAGTCTTATCAATTGACTTGTACAGTATAGAATATAAAGTCATGGTGCAGTGGAAAAGAATGAATATTGTGTTTGACTCCCATGAGCTTGGAGGACTGCATCCATACATCTCTGCAATGACTCAAATCACTTATTAATAAAGTCATCTGGAATGGTAAAGAAAGCGTTCTTGCAGGACTCCCAGAGTTCATCAAGATTCTTTAGATTCATCTTCAATGCCTCCTCCATCATACCCCAGACATGCTCAATAATGTTTATGTCTGGTGACTGGGCTGGCCAATCCTGGAGCACCTTGACCTTCTTTGCTTTCAGGAACTTTGATGTGGAGGCTGAAGTATGAGAAGGAGCGATATCCTGCTGAAGAATTTGCCCTCTCCTGTGGTTTGTAATGTAATGGGCAGCACAAATGTCTTGATACCTCAGGCTGTTGATGTTGCCATCCACTCTGCAGATCGCTCACATGCCCCCATACTGAGTGTAACCCCAAACCATGATTTTTCCTTCACCAAACTTGACTGATTTCTATGAGAATATTGGGTCCATGCTGGTTCCAGTATAGGTCTTCTGCAGTATTTGTGATGATTGGGATGCAGTTCAACAGATGATTCATCAAAAAAACCTACCTCCTGCCACTTTTCCAAATGATCAACTAGAAATCAAGTTATTATTTGTTGCTCTTACAATTGGGATCAACTTCAAGACTTTTGTCAGGTAGCAAACGCAAAGCATATTAAATTTTTTTTGTATCTCTTTTAAAAAAAAGGGCATTTTGAGGCTTCTAAAATTGAAAACGATGTATTTTATAGAAATGTAAATCCTCTCCTGGATATAGAAATTCTCTCCTGCTGGTTAAAACAGACCAGAATGCAGTAAAGAACATTTTAATAATGCGAATACATTTTTATTTAGTGTAAAAGCTCCATGGATGATAAAAGGTTCTTTTATATATGCCAATATAGAGCCTTTGTATTCAAGTGTGAATAAGATTTTCATTAAACCACCCACACCAGTGTCCATATGCGAGACCGTATGTTGTGTGAGAGTGTGAGACTGTTTTCAGCGCAAAAAAACAACAACAACAATGACAATGAAAGCTTTTAAATGCTTTTCATGTGCACTTTCCCAGAAAGTGATCCATTTATAAGTAAAATAAATTTAAATGTAATCTAATGAGTCAATGGCACGATTTACTTAAAGAGACAGTTCACACAAAAATGAAAATTCTGTCATCATTTACTCATCATTTACTTGTTCCAAATCTGAGTTTCTTTCTTCTGTTGAACACAAAAGAAGATATGTTGAACAAAAGCTGAAAACTGCTAACCATTGACTTCTATAGTATTTGGAGTTTTTTTTTTTTTACTATGGAAGTCAATTTTTGCAGGTTTTTTTGTAAATATAGTGAGTACATTTTAGTTTTTGGGAAAACGATATCTTTAATATTTTGATTAAAGCAAGGTTCCCGTCTATAAAATTAAAGGCAAGTAATATTACTTTATGATTGTTGCTGTCAATAATAAGTACACTTTAGGAAACGATATAGAGAAGAGATAAAAGAGTTGGTTACAAAACATTAACATTACAAAATCTCAATATATATACATTACAGTACTGTGCAAAAGTCAAAAGTCAAAAGCCCCCAGTTACATTTGTTGTTTTAATGAGGGTATAATGACATAAAATATTACTTCAAGAGTTCACACTTAGCTGATGATTGATTATACATCGTTTTTGGCATGCTGTCCCAGGAGAGAGCCCTGAGCTCATAAGATCCTCGAGCCCGGGGCTCCCTCCCGTTTGCAAGGCGAGAGGGGAGTTTGAGCTCAGGTAGGTCTCGAAAACTCTCCTGCTAACTCCCCTGCTATGGCTAATAACAAATTAGGGATTGCTATAGAGAGATATACTGCTGATTAAGAGCTCGTCTGTAATGCTAATTTGGTTTGGTCAATTCCCCTATGTTACAAGTTTTTGGACTGTGGGAGGAAAGCGGAGAACCCGGGGGAAACCCATGCGAGCACGGGGAGAATGTGTAAACTCCACACAGAAACGTCAACTAGCCTGTTAGAGACTTGGACCAGTGACGTTCTTGCTGTGAGGCAACAGTGCTAATCACTGGGCCGCCGCGTCGTCCTATAGAGTAAAAGAAAGGAGGAGTCAGGGTGGAAGGGGGGATTCTTCAAGACAAGGCTGACTGAGGTAAGGAACTCTGGTTATTTATCCTAATGAGTTAGGAATCATCTGATTGGTGAATCATGTGTTAACTAATGCAGGACCAGCAGCGGTCAATAATAAGCATGTGATGCTCTCGAAATTAGTTTAGAAATAAACTTCACTTATCATTCTCTATATTATAAAACAACCAGAAAATACATGTTCAAGGTGGATTTTTGGGGTCTAATTGTTTAAGACATATGGAAGAAAGAGTTAGAGAATGATGAAAGGATGAATTAAAAATACTGACGTTTCTGTCTTGGTTTGATCTGCATTTCTACCAGAGCTTTCATCAATATTGTCTGAATTGATGGGATTGTGAATGCTGCAAAGTACAGACAGGTTTTAATTTGTCACGAAATTCCTACTAAAGCAGCTATATTTTAATAGTTTTAATTTCCAGCATGATAATGATCCCCAACACACTGTTAGTGTAATGAAATCATATTTGGAGAGCTGATGAAACAAAGACAGTCATGGAGTGGCCTCCACAAAATCCAGCCCTGAATATTATATACAGTATGTATAGACAATATGATTGGCAGAATGAAATTTACATGTACAGAAAAGGAAAAATAGATTTTTTTTTAATCTAAGGAAGAACTCAGAAATGCTAAAAGATGCTTGATATCAAATAGCACATGATTTCAGTAAAGACTGAAATTTGATGCTAGTCTTTTGATTCCAGTTCTGAATATTGTGTACATATTTCCCATATTTACAGTTTGTATATTAACGGTATAATTCAGCCAAAAGTAATAACCCTGCACTTGCTCCATACCTTGTGCAAAAGTCTTAGCCTCCCAAAGCTGGTGGTGGCCTTAGACTTTTGCACGGTACTGTATTTAGTTTTTTGCAATGTATGATGTACGCACATTCACCGGCCACTTTATTAGGTACACCTGTCCAACTGCTTGTTAATGCAGATTTCTAATCAGCCAGTCACATGGCAGCAACTCAATGCATTTAGGCATGTAGACATGGTCAAGACGATCTGCTGCTGTTCAAACCGAGCATCAGAATGGGGAGAAAAGGTCATTTAAGTGACTTTGAACCATGGTTGTTGGTGCCATACGGGCTAGTCTGAGTATTTCAGAAACTGCTGATCTACTGGGATTTTCACGCACAACCATCTCTAGGGTTTACAGAGAATGGTCTTAAAAACAGAAAATATCCAGTGAGTGGCAGTTCTGTGGGCACAAATGCCTTGTTGATGCCAGAGGTCAGAGGAGAATGGCCAGACTGGTTCATCAACAGTAACTCAAATAACCACTCGGTACAACCGAGGTATGCAGAAAAGCATCTCCGATCGCACAACACGTCCAACCTTGAAACGGATGGGCTACAGCAGCAGAAGACCACACCGGTGCCACTCCTGTCAGCTAAGAACAGGAAACTGAGGCTACAATTCACACAGGCTCACCAAAATTGGACAATAGAAGATTGAAAAAATTTTGCCTGATGAGTCTCGGTTTCTTCTGCGACATTCGGATGTGCGAATTCGGATTCCATGTCCCTCCCTTTATGACCACAGTGTACCCGTCTTCTGATGGCTACTTCCTGCAAGATAACGCATCATGTCATAAAGTGTGAATCATCTCAGACTGGTTTTTTGAACATGACAATGAGTTCACTGTACTCAAATGGCCTCCACAGTCACCCGAGCTCAATCCAATAGAGCACCTTTGGGATGGGGTTGAACGGGAGATTCACATCATGGATGTGCATCTGACAAATCTGCAGCAACTGCGTGATGCTATCACGTCAATAGGGACCAAAATCTCTGAGGAATATTTCCAGCACCTTGATGAATCCACAAAGGATTAAGGCAGTTCTGAAGACTAAAGGGGGTCCAACCCGGTACTAGTAGGGTGCACCTAGTAAAGTGGCTGGTGAGTGTATATATGCATCTGTTTCTCTATTAAAACAATCAACGCTCAATTCCTGTTGCCCTCAGGTGAACTATATCTTGAACACGACTCTCAATCAATACCCATGCAAATCTCCCAGCTACGCATTTCCAAGTGACTCGATCAAGAAATATTAAAGATGTTTTATTCCGAGGCCTGTTAAAGCGTGTGTTTTTCCTGCAAGACTTGCATATTTTCCCCCCGCTTTGATTGTTCTCTGTTTTGTGCTTAGGCATTGCCAGCGGCCTGAATATTTGTGGGAGAGGCTCGTCGCTGCGACAGGAGGGAAGAAGCTAATCTTCGCACACATCCGGGAAAGCGTAATCTGTTCAAAGTGGCACCTCGTGCAGGAGAAGAACAAAAAAATTACCATTCATCTTCCATCAGGGCGTGCAGCAAAAAGCCGCGTTTCATCTCCTCAAACTGACTCAGCTGAGGAAAAAGGTGCCGAATGCACGGCTCCGACAGCGAATGTGACATCTGATTTGTAGGCTGTCTAATCACAGGAGAGGTGAACACTTTCTCTCAGAGAAGCAGCAGCAGAGAAGAGTCTGTCCTAATTGTACTTGAGGAAAAAAAGCCGCCCAGAGATCACAGGGGAAAGGAAAAAGTGACGAATAATGCGGAAGAACGTCGTAATTAAGTTTGGAATGCACTAAGGCGTTCCAATTATCCAAATGAGATTTAATTGAGCACAAGAGAGGATTCTCCGTCCTAATTAGGTTACCAAAATATTGAAGCTTCGTTCGTATTAATCATGTTCCTAGCGCAGGATGATGATGATGATACAGGTAGAGTCAACAGCTGCAGGAGTCAGAAAGGGGCAATTATCTGCACAGTCGCTTCGTGGGACTTTTAAGGTGAAGGAAATTACAGATCTATAGGTCGTTTTTCTGTTACACGATGAAAAAAATACGTAATTGGGACTTTTTGTGTCACAATTCAGGCTGTTTCCGTGCAATTCTGCATTTATAGCTCATATTCTGATTCTTTCATTTGTCAATTCACAACTTATTGGTGGCTTTTTTTTTGGTCTTACATTATACAATAGGTTATCCCAGTACTGAGTTGCGGCTGGGACATCCGCTGCATTAAACATATGCCGGAATAGTTGGTGGTTCACTCAGCTGTGGCGACCAGGGCTTTACATTAACACCCGCCAAACCGCCAAATGCGGGTAGATTTCAGCCATGGCGGATTAAACAGACACTCTCACTAGCCACTTTAGCTGGTTGAAGATCATTTTTAAATTATAGTTTTCTTAAAGCAAGGTTCGACAATAGAGATGGCCCAATATGTGTACAAATGTCATCTCAGAATCGAGAAGCAGCATGACCGACAAAAATAGCATTCGCGTGAGCAAACGAAAGCAGGTGAATGCCGAATGAGAGGATGATCACTCGCGGACACAGGTGATGTGATGCACGCGGCTGTTTTAAAAGGCATGCACGCTCCCGTTTCGTGGCGCGAAGCAACCATGCCTAGAAGAAACGCAACTGTTGCGATCGGTTCTCTTTCAAATAGACTGGACAAAAAGTGATGCTCGTGCACACACAGTCCTGCTGCTTCCAAAAGCATCGGATGTTTAAAATATGTCTTTTTGTAAGCAGCAGCGGTTGCCGGTTTTGTTTTAACTATTCTTTGAACAGAACAGATTATGGGCCTAACATTACCTGTGTGCACATGATCATCCTTTATTATCACATGGTATGTTTTTCACCTGTTTCTTTTGCTTACAGTTATTTTTGTTAATATTGTTTAATTATCATTTTTACAATAACATTGCTTTAATAGAAGATTAACTCCTCGTGTATGTGTAGTTAACTAGTGATCTGAGAGACCTTTAGCCTGGACAGAATAGGCTACTGTGCATAGTTTTAGATACATGGCAATAATTGTTTTTTAAATGTCATTGTTTTGACATATTATTTTACATTTGTGGCTAAGAAATAATTATTTATTTATTTTTGGTGTGGTCAGAGATTTGACATTTGGTAAATCCTTAGTGTTGAGCTCTGAAAAGTCCTGTGAAATAAAAACAAATTGCATTGGGACACTCTGAAACCAAAGCCAATTTGCTCATGCACATTAAGCAGGGTCATACACACAAAAAAGTGAAATAAATGAGGAGGCATGTGGACATAACACAAAGTCTAAATCAATTCATTTTAGCATGCCAAAGTCAAATTTATGCATAAAAAATACATTTTCCCAAATTACAAAATTGTGGCTAGAGAAAATGGCGAGTGGCTAGTAATGTTAGAAAACTACTAGCCACAGTAGCTGGTGATCAAAAAAGTTGATGTCAAGCCCTGGTGGCGACCCCTGATAAATATGGGACTGAGCTGAAGAAAAATGAATGAATGAATGTTAGGGTTAACCCTAACCCTAACTTTAAATGAACTTTAATTTCTGCCATTTCTCTTTTCAGACTGAAATTTCTGAATGTGAACAGAGATGATTAAAAACAAATGAAAGACCCATTACCCCTTAAAAAAAACAGCACCCTACACTGTAAAAATTGCTTGGTTCCACACAATTGATTTGGTGTGGTTTTGGAGTGGATTGAACATAAAACAATTAAGTTGTCCCAACAAAACCCCAAGAATTGTGTTGTTTTAGCTTCATTTAAACATGTAAAGTCGGCGTAAACCGGAAGCTGTGACCGTTTATTTTCCATACTGTGATGCAGTTCCTAGAGAAAAGGAATATTAAATTAGAAAACAGTGGGCGTGGCTTGTTTTTTTTTTTGTTTAGTTTTTTTACTGCGAGCGGATTAGATGTAGTACAGTAAGCATTTCATTCAGAAAGATCGGGAAAGGGTTTGGGAAGAGTTATCACACTCAAAAAATATATATTTTTCGCTCGTTCAAACTACTTACTTAAAATCAGCTGAAACAACACAATCCTTGAGATTTCATTGGGACAGCTTCATTTTTTTATGTTCAGTCCACATAAATTTGTTAAAAGTGTGAAGTTAACTTAATGAATTTGTGTTGGGACAACATGAATGAATTGTGTGGAACTCTGCATTTTTTACAGTGTACAACTTAGACTCCTCCTCCTGACCATTTCTGTTTGTTGACTGACAGTTGGAGGAGTGTGGTTAAGTATGTTAGCCACACCCAATACCTCAGACAGACGTAAACAGGAAGTGCATTTTCAGATTTTAATTTTAGATTACAAGGGCAAACACTTTTTTTTTTCTTAAAGATGCAGTAAGTGATCTGCCAGAATGCTAGCATTAGCATAATAGCTTAGTAATTTTACGACCCTCCCCTGCCGTCCAAAGCCACGCCTCCTTAAGTCATGAACATGCGAACGTGCACTGATTAGATATAACACTAGATCATGTCATTCACCAGAAAACTCTATGGAGACACGCACTTTATCAAGCGTAGTTGTTGACAGGCCAGCGGGTGCAGGAATTATATTTCCCCGAAACTGTCACAGGCTGTCACTGTTCAAAAATGAATGAATGTGTGAATATAAATCAAACTTCACCTCAGTAAAGTTGTTAGGCGGAAGAGCACGTTTACTGATGTTATGTTATTAAACCAAGATAAGGAAACCAAGAAGTGCTAAAAACAGAAACATCCTGTCGTCTTTTTACATTGCACTTATGTTTACGTTACCAAGAAAACGAGTGACTTAATTTTCAATTGTGCTCGCTGATCCTCGTACATTGCTTGTTTTCATCTCCTTTTACACTTGAACAACTAAACAAATGCTCGGGTCTATTTAACTGACTATATTATAGATGCTGTAAAAGGTACTCCATGAACTTGAAAACAGACAATCTTTTGCCGGACGTTTTCAGTGGCTGAACAACACTTCCATGCATATAAACCCATTCATAAACAAGAACACAATCTACATCAGCTTTGTGTGGCTAAATTAGTTTTAAAACATACCTGTCTAAAAGAAATTCTTCAGCCGCGGTGTCACCCTTCTGATCGTTGTTTTGAACTGCATAACGTCATATCGCCCTCCAGCGTGCAAAAGTAATTCCGATATTGATTCAGCGTTTAGAAAAGTTTTGATTCTGCATTTTTGGCAGAAGCCCTTTCAGAAACAATCTTTCTTTTCATGCATACAAGGCCACGTTCGTCTTTTAGATAGAAGTTCGGGTTGATGCAGAGTTTGCCTGATGACGTCTCTCTGTCAGCGGTAGATCAGTGCTTCATGTGTGCACGAGTGATGTATCTGTCTGCTTAAAGAGGCTGCGCAGAAATTCTAATTTAAATTTGGTGACAGACAGTTTGAGTTATTTGTCGGTCCGACAATATTTAATTGGATGAACATTTTTCTGTTTTATGCCTTATCCAGAATGTAAAAATACATATAAATACATTTAGATCATTTACTTTAATCATTACTATTGGAATGTGAAGCGACTTTCAACCAGCACAGCAAAAAATGTTTCTGAAGCCTACTGCACCTTTAATGCTGTGCATGGATTAATTGTTCACCACAAAACTAGCAATCTGAGCTACTCAAATCATTGGTTAGTTTTGATTTCATTTGCACTTTAAACAAACAGCAAATGCCATTTTTGTGACTGTAGCAACATTTGCACAAGCAAATACTGTATCTCTCCCTCCCCCCAAAAAAAATCTGAAATTGGGCATTTTTTGTTCCCTAAAGCAGCTGGGAGCAGTAATAAAGGCGTCCTGCTGATGGCCTTATGACGCCTTATGAGCAACAGTGAGTCTCTAACAGTGGTTTTTGCGAGGGGTTGCCGGAGACGAGCCCGTGATGTGATGCACCAGATTCACAACAGCAGCTCTGTGTGTGTCGACTCCTGAGGCGTCTGCAACTGATTAATGACACTTTCTTCTGCTTTTACATTCCTTTCTTAAAGGGCGTTTACACTGACAGTTATACACGTCTGTAAGGCAATCATTTGTAATAAGTGTTGGCAATTTCTGGCAACATTAGAGACGGGAGGTGTCAGCAGGACCGCCTACTGGCAGTATAGATTAGCATACTAACATACTCCTCATAGTTATTCAGCTGTGTTTAGTTCATATAGTGTGTACAGTAGGAGAATCTCTTGTATGAATGGGATATATTAGAAAAAAAAGGACAGCAGAGAACAAAGCAGAACACTGTGCACTCCAATTGACCTTCTAGTTCTGGCAGGGGTTTCTAAAATGTTTAACCCTTTATTTACTCATTATTTGACTAGCATAGCTTCTATATAGATGCTAAATAGATGTTTTTATTTCCAACATGATGCCATTTGTAATAAAGTCATGTGACAGCATTAAATAAACGGTTGTGTTATTGTTAAAAAAATTTGAAATGAAGCTGAAATAAAGTGTACTGTAATTATTAGATGATTTTTTTTAATTAGAAATCTTTACTAGGCAGCTATAACTGAAATAAAAACAGCCGATTCAAATGTTATCACTTGACTGAATAGCCTTTATCAGTGGCTATTAGATGATAGATATGGGTCAGTAGAGCCCTTCTGCGCCTACTGGTAGGCTCAGAAGGCTTTTATCATCCATCCACATGGTTAATCAGCTATAGATCATATACGACTGCAGCCGGAAGTTAACGAGAATTCTTGATATTATTCATTAAATTTTCCATTATTGTGTTTTATTAACGACTACCCCAACCCTAAACCCAACCGTCACAGTAATTAAAAAACAGATCTGGATCTGGAGTCTTCATTATTAGTATAGCTGATTAACCATGTGGATGGATGATTACAGCCTTCTGAGCCTACCAGTAAGCGCAGAAGGGCCCTACTGGCCCATATCTATCAGCTGATAACCACTGATAACGCCCATTCAATCGAGTGACAGCATTCAAATCGGGTGAATAAAAATGCAAAAACTATAAAACTATAAAAATAAAAAATAAACATGTACATTTAAATAATTATCTAAAAAAAAGAATAATATATAATTTAAATATTTTTATATTTATTTAATAAAAGAAAATAATTACAATTTATCAAATAAAGAAAATAATTGTCAGTGTTTTGTTATTATTTAAAATACAATATATATATATATTTTCTAATTAAAATAAAAGCTACAAGTGGATGTAAAAATATTAAAATGTAAAAATATGGCATAATATATAAAAATATATATTTTTTTAATCTTTTTAAAATAACCTTTTCTGCCAAATCACTAAACACCATAGTTTCACTTATTAAAATTAAATTAAATAAAAACTCTAAATGTATGCTTATTAAAGCGGCAATTAAATCAATGCTAATTAAATATATTATTAGATAATTTATTGGTACATTAATAATACTAAAGTAATACTGTCAGAAACACTAGTAATAAATATTATATATATATATATATAATATCTAATATTCATATTTCCAAAGCATTGCATAAACATTTCATAGAGAATATTCTCTAAATGTTTTTTTTGTTTGTAGGAAGGAAGCCCCGCCCACAGCAAAATCTCATTGGTCGAAAACCACAATCCGCATAAAAACAATAATGTTAAAGTAAATTAGATGGAAACAATGTATTCTACAAGACAAATAAATAATTTAGGGCAATATGAAAACTCTTAGAAATGGATGCCATTTTATGTCAATAAACAATAAAACAAATTTGTCATTTTTACTATAAGATTGATGTTTAGATTTAAAATTATAACGTAAAAATCATGCACAAAGTATTATTGATGCTCATCAATCAATAATCAATAATATACATCTATAAAAGAGATGGGTTTAATTTCCTGCCAAATTTAAAACCGTTCAGATCAACAGCAGAAATTATCAGGATTTTCGCTTTCAGTGTGAACACACACGTTGCGTTGTTTATTCAAGTCTACATGTTTCACTTCCTTTCAGCCACAGCACAATACTCAAAAGTAGTTTACATACTTTGTAGTAAAATCCCTCATAATATATATATATTTTTTTTTCAAATGTATTAGAATCCTTTAGTGGCAACTTTATTTTTACATTTTTACTTCCAGTTGCAGCTCAACATTTGTGCTAATTATTGTTATGCAGAAATAAAGCTGTGCAGATATTCTTCATGCATTTCTTAATTTTATTTATTTTTTCATCACAAAAATAAAAAAAACTCCTAAAATAGGAACATAAGAGACAAATTATTTCATATAGCAAGTGCATAGTTCTCCCTATAGAATTAGAGACATTTGGGGTCACACTTTACAATATGATTAGTTTATGTATTTAATAACATGAACAAAGTATAAACAATACTTGTACAACATTTATTTATCATAGTTTAATTCAACATTTATTAATACCTTATTAAAATCCAAATTCATATTTGTTAACATTTGTTAATGCACCATAAGTAAACATGAACTAATGAACAAATGTTTTTTAAATAACATGAACAAATGGGACAGTCTACCAGTAAATGTACATTTTCATGCATACAAAATGTGAAAGAGCCTAACCTTTAAGCTTGTCGCCCTTTAAAAAAATCATACAAAAATAAGCATAAAGTCATACAGTTCAATAATAGAAATCATCCTTGATCACGGTCAGCTTCTCCATCAAATGATGTCACTTCCGAATCATAGCCTTTAAGGTGTATTGCACACATTTTACTGTAAATTTAATGCAAGTGTGACAAGACTGACAGAAACATGAAGACAATTGTAAATGTATTTGTATTTTATATTTGTAGAATTTTTTGATAATTTCATGTTAATAAATTGTAATTCTAATCAATTGTAATAAATTGATGTGAATTATAACAACCTAAACGTTTTTAGCATAACAAAATGATTAAAGCTGTAGGTTCAATTTGGCTGAGGACAAGGACAATGACAGGGTTTGTATATTTGATTGTATATTTTAATAAAGAAAAAATAAATAAATCAACCATCAGTCCATTCTAGTCATTTTTGGGATAAAATACTTTTTATTTCCTGTGTTTGTTTACATTTCAGGGACAGATAATGTTCGTTTCTGGTAGAATATCCCAAATACTGTATTGTTCATTGCTTGTTTATGTTAGAAAATGCATTAACTAACATTAACTATTATAACCTTATTGTAAAGTGTTACCCATTTGGCCCATGACTATTTTTTTATTACCCTATTATAACTGTCCATAAAATAAATAACACCAGACTCTGACAGTGACAACCATTAAAACCATTGTTATACACAACATTTTTAATCAAATGTGCATAGTAAAGTGCCTAAGAAAATTGAGGTAAAGTTGTTTTTTAATATTCAAACATTTGTTCTGTACTGGACTAAATGACTACAGACCGGTGGCGCTGACATCTGTGGTCATGAAGTCTTTTGAAAAACTGGTGCTGGCCCACCTGAAGGACATCACTGAACCCTCACTGGACTCTCTTCAGTTTGCCTACACAGCAAACAGGTCTGTGGATGATGCAGTTAATATGGGACTGCATTATGTTCTGCAACACCTAGACAGACCAGGGACCTATGTGAGGATCTTGTTTGTTGACTTCAGCTCAGCTTTTAACACTATCATCCCAAAACCTCTCCTGCTCAAATTAACTCAGCTCTCCGTGCTCACCTCTGTCTGTCAGTGGATCAACAGCCTCCTAACGGACAGGCAGCAGCTGGTGAAGCTGGGAAAATTCTCATCCAGTACCCACACCATCAGCACTGGTGCCCCCCAGGGGTGTGTCCTCTCCCCACTGCTCTTCTTCCTGTACACGAATGACTGCCCTTCAAAAGACTCCTCTGTCAAGCTTCTGAAATTTGCAGACGACACCACACTTATCGGCCTCATTCAGGACAGTGGCGAGTCTGCTTACACACAGGAGGTTAAGGAGCTGGCTGTCTGGTGCAGTCACAACAACCTGGAGCTCAACACGCTCAAAACAGTGGAGATGATAGTGGACTTCAGGAGAAACCCCCCTGCTCTCCCCCCCACTGGGCATCATGGACAGCATTGTGGCAGCAGTGGAGTCATTCAGGTTCCTGGGCATCACCATCTCTCAGGACCTGAAGTGGGACACTCACATTGACTCCATTGTCAAAAAAGTTCAACAGAGGCTGTAGTTTCTTCGTCAGCTAAGGAAGTTCAACCTCCCAAAGGAGCTACTGAAACAGTTCTACACCTCATCATTAAATCAGTCATCTGCACATCAATAACTGTCTGGTTTAGCTCCGCTACCAAATCCGACCTCAGAGCACTACATCGAATAGTTTGGACTGCTGGGCGAATCATTGGTACAACCCTCCCTACTCTTTAAGAACTGTACTTATTCAGAGCGAGCAAAAGGGCTGCTAAAATCACTCTGGACTCCTCACACCCAGCACACTGCCTCTTTGAACTGTTACCTTCTGGTCGACGCTACAGAGCACTGCGCACCAGAACAGCCCGACACAGAAACAATTTCTTCCCTCAGGCAATCCATCTCATAAACACTTGATGATAATAATTGTGAAACCAACATCACTACCTGCTATACACATTTATACACATATACACTTATTTAACAACACACTTTACATGCCAATTTGCACATAACAGCTGCACATATAGTGCTGTATATAGTAATATAGCTGTACATACACTTGTCAATTTGTGTATTTGCATTTTCTACTTACTTCTATTATTATTATTTTTTTATTATCTGTTTTTAGTCTTGTCTCTGTAATTCTGTTGCACTGTAGAAGCTCTGTCACCAAAACAAATTCCTCGTATGTGTGAACATACTTGGCAATAAAGCTCTTTCTGATTCTGATTTGTTCAGTGACACGGTCCCTATATTGTTTACCAAGCTACTTTTGAATATTCGGTCTAAAATCGCATCCAAGACTTCAAAACAACATTAGCACTACTGCATTGACTGTAATCAATGTTGTACTTTGATAGTCATTTGGCTGCTAATATGATTTCCTCATTTATAGTGAGAATTGGTTCCTAAAGTGTTACAGAATGTATTAAATTAGATTGACTGAGGTGATTCTGTAGGGGAGTGAATCATTTATAGCATGTAATAAACAAACTACGAGCATGTACGCAACAAAGCAAAGATAAACGTGAAATAAACTGCATGGATCAGGGTTCTGTATATATAAATGTAAAAATTACACTACAAAGTCAACTCAACATTGCATAACTTTGCGACGTGACTATTGCGGATGCACACATTGCAAGATTGATGCTGAAATTATATATTATGCAGCCCTAACACACAATATATTTAATTTCATTCAAACGTCCACAATAAAGTGCTAAAGAAAACTTAGGTAAACTCGGTCTTATATTAGGACATTTATTTAGTGACACGCTCCTTATATTGTTTACCATGCTACTGTTGAATATTCGGTCTGAAATCACATCCAAGACTTCAAAACAACTTTAGCACTTTTTCATCGACTATCATCAAGGTTGTACTTTGATAGTCATTTGGCTGCTAATATGATTTCCTCATTTAAAGTGAAAATTGGTTCCTAAAGTGTTAAAGAATGTATTAAATTAGATTGACTGGGGTGATTCTGTAGGGGAGTGAATCATTCATAGTGAAGTTTATTTATAAAGTAATTTTGCGGCCAGTCCCGCATTATTCAATTTATCATTCACTAATCAACGATTCCTAAGCCACTACAAATACCCTAAGTTCCATATAACAGCCATCTTCACTTTAAAGAATCCCCCTTCCACCCCTACTCCTCCTCCTTTCCTAGAGGGGTGGCACGGTGGCCCAGTGGTTAGCACTGTTGCCTCACAGCAAGAACGTCACTGGGTCTAGTCCTTACCAATCCAGTCAACGTTTTAGTGCGGAGTTTACACGTTCTCCCCATGCTCACGTAGGGTTCCCCCAGTTTCCTCCCACCGTCCGAAAACATGCAACTTAAGTTAATTGACTAATCAATTAAAATCGGCACCATAGACATGCTCCTAGTAAGTATATAGTTATCACTTAAGAGCAATCACTATCTGTTTCTTTAGCTACTAAAGCAAAGGAGTTGAGATCTACTTGAGCTCAAACTCCCCTATTGCCTTGCAAATGGAAGGGAGCCCCGGGCTTGAGAATCTTATGAGCTCAGGGCTCTCTCCAGGGACAGCATGCAAAACAAGCTTTATAATCAATCATCAGCTGAGTGTGAACTCTTGAAACATGTAATAAACAAACTACAAGCATAGATAAATGCAACTAAGCAAAGATAAACGTGAAATAAACTGCATGGATCAGGGTTCTGTATACTTAAATGTAAAAATTACACTACAAAGTCAACTCAACATTGCATAACTTTGCGATGTGACTATTGCGGATGCACACATTGTGATATCAATGCTGAAACGATATATAGTGCAGCCCTAATAAACAATATATTTAATTTCATTCAAATTTCCACAATAAAGTGCTGTAGAAAACTGAAGTAAACATGGTTTTATATTCGGAAATTCGTTCAGTGACATGCTCCTTATATTGTTTACCATGCTACTTTTGAATATTCGGTCTGAAATCACATACAATGGCTTCAAAACAACATTAGCACTATTTCATTGACTATCAACAAGGTCGGACTTTGATAGTCATTTAGCTGCTAATATGATTTCCCCATTTAACATTTGCAAAGAATACTTTTCTGAAATTGAATTATTAATTTAAAAAGTCTAAATGTGCGACTAAAAAAAACAACTTTACCTCAATCTAAAGAAACACACATCTTATTAAAAAAAATCCGTAGTCTAAGTGAAGGTAAGCATGCACACAGTCTTCCTGCAGCATCACACATTTCGCATGTGACTCAAACTAAAGCATTGATCTGTGATGAGCTTTACGAAGAACATGTGTCTGTGTCATAACGGATCGAGACGTTTGCTGTTTCACATCATCACACAGTGGCAAAACTTGCGGCTTGCGGCTTCCTATGATTTATTCCTTATCAGGAACACTCGTGTTGTGTTTACTTTCAAGACAGCACGAAGAAGAGAGTAAATAACCCCAAAAACCAGACCCGCGCTTACCTGTTGTTGTGAAGGTGTCGACACCAAGTTATAGAATCCGCAGTAATCCCGCGCATGAACCACAGGAGCAGCTGGTACGAGTCCTGCCGGATGTGATGGTCGTGTAATGATGATGATAATAACAATAATAGTAAGTCGGTGGATCAGTCGTCCTGCGGCAGGCGGCAAACGGAGCGCAGAAAACACACTTTGCGCGCTGCTGTTAGGTCATGCTCAAAGTATGTCTGTGCAATGTTCTGCAAGCTCAGGGAGACCACATCCTCTGACATACCTCTTGTGTCCTGCTGCGCGTGTGTGTGTGCGTCTGTCTCGCTCTCTCTGACTGTCTGAGATGACAGACCGCGATGACCCACACACATACTTCTCTCTCGCTCTCTCGCTCTCTCTCTCTCTCGATTCTTCAGTTCCTGCCCACCGACTGAAGAATCCAACTGAAGAGGAGGAGGAGGTGCTGAGAGAGAGAGAGAGAGAGAGAGAGAGAGAGAGAGAGAGAGAGAGAGGGGTAAATACAGAGAGCGCAAATTGATTTAGGGGGAAAAATACTTTATTACAATGTTTATATAAAATGCGTAAATTTTAGGAATTGTCACTAATTAGGAATAACATACATCTACTAAAATGAGATCAAGCACAGACCCAGCAAACAATTTAGTGTTTAATAGATGTCTAAAAGGCATTTCAAGAGTTCACACTTAGCTGATGATTGATTATAAGCAAGTTTGGCATGCTGTCCCGGGAGAGAGCCCTGAGCTCAAAATGTCCTTGAGCCCTGGGCTCCCTCCCGTTTGCAGGGCGAGAGGGGAGCTTTGAGCTCGGGTAGATCTCGAGAACTCCCCCCTTTTGTAAGAGTTGATAAAGAAAATAATTGCTACAAAGAGATATGCTGATGGATAAAGGTTTGACTAGTGCTAAATTTAGATTGTTCAATTAACTTGTAGTGCATGTTTTTGGAACGTGGGAGGAAACCGGAGAACCCGGGGGAAACCCACGCAAGCACGGGAAGAACATGCTAACTTCACACAGAAACGACAGCCAGTCTGTTAAAGGACTTGAACCGGTGACTTTCTTGCTGTGAGGCCGCAGTGCTAGTCACTGGGCCACTGTGCCGCCCTATGAAAGGAAAAGAGGAGGAGTAGGGGTGGAAGGGGGGATTCTTTAAACGAAGATGACTGTAGTAAGAAACCCTGGCTCTTTATAGTGGGTTAGAAATCATCTGATTGGTTGGTCATACATGGTTAATGCATGACCAGCCGTGTTCAATCATAATCACGTGATCCTCTCGAAATTAGTTTATAAATAAACTTTACTTAAATGTAGACAGCTTGGCTAAAACAAGGGAAAACTTGGGCTGTCAGTGAAAATCTATTCTAATAGACATTTGAGAATAGCCCAAAACTAGACTAGTCGTCATATAGACAAATTAGACAGACTATATATGTGTAGTCAGTCATTTCTGTTAATTTAATGACTAGCCTATTTTTAGACGTCTATTAGATTTTCACTGACAGCCCAAATTTTGCCTTGTTTTAGTCAAGACGACTATGTTTAGACATCTATTAGACATCTTTTAAAAACAAAAAAATGCTTGCTGAGGTGCCTCGTGTTTAAAGTACAAGCAAAATCTAACCATCTTGATTTTGTTAGCTCACATTCTTGTGGTGAACAAATCATTTGTGCAAAAATAGTTTGCTCTTGTAATCTTTAATTGTAATCTGAATATGTACTTTCTGTCATTTTTTTTACTTAAATTGTCAGATCATGTCTGTCTGAGGTATTGGGCGTGGCTAACATACGTAACTACGCCCCTACAGCTGTCAGTTTTGACAATAAACACAAATCGTGAGGAGGAGGAGTCTGTTAGGTTGTAACAACTCTCCCCCAAACCCTGTTTCTGATCTTTCTGAATGAAATGTCTACTTTACTACATCCATTCAGCTTGCAGTAGAAAAAAAAAAACAAGGCACTCCCACTTATTACTTATTTCTTATTCTGTTTTTCTCAGAACTGCAAATCACACAAAAAAACAGTTGCAGCTTCCAGTTCATGTGGACTTTAATTTTAAATGTGCTAAAATTGTCAAATGAACTATACAGATCAATTTAACTGTACACTGTAATAAAAAATTAGATCGTAAATTCAACGGTAAAAGCTTTAAGAATGCAAATTCATGTGTTGAATTTAAACAAAGAAATTAAATTTAGTAATGATTTAGTAATGTTCAACTTAATCTGTTTGTTTAAATTCAGCCCAAAGAAAGCTGCCGTCACACTAGAGTTTGCGCGTGCAAAATTCTGTCGTACAGCGCTGCGAAAAGGGACGTGATTAAACAAAATGATTAGACATTAAAAAAAGCGAGCGATTGCTCCATGTTTTAAATTTCTGTCCAGAAAGGTCATGTTTTGATCCTCGATTGGTCTCACGCAGTCAAATGATGCGATTTCGCAGGTCATGTTCACCAAGCTTGAACTTTGCACCGCAGCAAACTGTGAAGCTTGATGCATGACCCTGCGTTTCCGGTCTGACGCATTTGTGTGCATATGAATTGAAGTCTATGGGGAGAAAAGTCCAGTGTGACCGGCCTAAATTGTTTACTGTCACACCCTCGGCTCGTTCCTGCTCTCCCAATCATTGTTCTCCCTCGCCAGCCACCTCTCACCACACCCGTGCCCGATCACTAGAGTAGTAATTCCTTGTACCTGCACCCGCAATCACCTCCTGCACTCAATCCTCGGCCAGAATTGAAGTTGGATGGTTCACCTCACCTTGTCTCTTTCTTCCACTTGTCTTCTCGGATGTTTCTCTTCCTCTACAGATGCCTCTCTTCTCCCACGGATGTCTCTCTTTGCACATGGATGGCTATACAAGTAAATAAGGGAAGTCACTAAAGCTTATCTGGTGCTTACCTGAAGATCTGATGTTAACCCAACGCAATTTCACAGCAATTCGTAACTTTTTGATTTAGTGGCTAATTCGTATGAATTCGTACGATCTAATTCGTACAAATAGGTAAGATTTGCTCATCACCCAATGACGGTTGGGGTTAGCGGTGGGGTTGGGTGCCACGCCTCCTTAAAATCGTACATTTTCGTACGACTAAACTCGTACGAATTAGCCACTAAACTGACAAAACATAAAATACTTACGTTTCCTCGTGAGATCAGGCTGGTTAACCTGATGAACTGTGTGTGAGATCTCTCACCCTCTGATGTTTACATTGTGAGCTGTTTATGAGATCTCTCATCCTCTACAAACACCACTCTCCTGCTTCATCCCTTTAAATCAGCTGCTTTGTTTTCTAATAAAACCCTTAAAAAGATAACCATCCTTCTCATCCTTGTGTGAACGTTACATTTACAACCACTTAACTTAAAAAAATTTAGTAAATCCAAGGAATCATCTTTGAATAATTTTTTTTAGTGAACTGTAATATTCCGGTGAAAGGTTAATGCGACTATTTTTAATTTGATAAGGTTCCTTTTACAGCATCAATGTTGTAATGTCATTAAAATACATTCAGTTAAATAGACTTAAGCATTCGTTTAGTAGTTTAGATGTTGAAGCATAAACCGAGATGATAGACCATGTAAACTAAGCGCTGTCAGTGGCAGCAGGCGAGCGCAAAATTCCATTAAAAATACTGTGGTAAAATATGTAATTTAATGCAGTGCTTTATTGTCTGGTATGAGACCCACTTTATATTGCACAGTATATCTATCAGGCAGTGAAGATCACTGATTTTTAATAAAAACAGATCTTAAATGTGGCGACTTTGTAATGGAAAGACCCTTGGGCTGGCTATCAGAAAATTCAAAGTCTGTGTGCATATAGCTCATTTACAATAGTATGGTTCAAAAACACTACAGTAATAACTATATATACAGTTGATGTCAGAATTATTAGCCCCCCCCTGAATTATTAACCCCCCTGTTCATGTTTTCCCCAATTTCTGTTTAACGGAGAGAACACATTTCTAAACATAAGTTTTAATAACTCATTTCTAATAACTGATTTATTTTATCTTTGTCATGATGACAGTAAATAATATTTGACTAGATATTTTTTATATAATTACTAGACATTTAAAGGCTTAACTAGGTTAATTAGATTAACTAGGCAGGTTAGGGTAATTAGGCAAGTTATTGTATAACGATGGTTTGTTTTGTAGACCAGGGGTTCCCAAACTTTTCAGCCCGCGACCCCCAAAATAACAATGCCAGTGACTCGTGACCCCCAATATCCTCTGAAGTTGTTATAAATACAGAAACCTTGCATGCAATGGCGCACACACACTAATAGACCCAAGTCTATTCTTCGTTTAATTTTTTTAATGTATGTCAGTGCTGTAAATGTGCCAGAAAGTTTAACCTGGTGTTATAAAATCAATCTGCTGCAACTGACGCTATTGCTGTGTTTTTAATATAATGTAATTACCCCAGGGGTCACAATCCAATAGAACTAGTAACTAATATACAATATATATATAATAACTAATAAGCTACTAGTAACTATATAGTATATAGTAACTATAAACGGCAGTTTTTTTTCTCTTCAGTAGGTTGTGGATAAAATATGATAATTCTTATGGCTTAATAAAAATAAATAGATTTTTTGAGAAAACACCAGACCCCCCCCCCCCCCCCCCCTTTATTGTCCCGCGACCCCTCGGGGGGTCCTGACCCCCACTTTGAGAACCACTGCTGTAGACAATCGAAAACAAAAATAGCTTAAAGAGGCTAATAATTTTTTACCTTAAAATAGTTTTAAAAATATTAAAAACTGCTTTTATTCTAGCCGAAATAAAACAAATAAGACTTTCTCCAGAAAAAAATATATTATCAGACATACTGTGAAAATGTCCTTGCTCTGTTAAACATAATTTAAGAAATATTTAAAAAAGAAAAAAAAATAGAAGGGGGCTAATAATTCTGACTTCAAATGTATATCTTTCTTTTGGGAGTGAAGGCTAATAGCGGATAGCTTCTTGAGGAGTGAACGCTGGACTTCAGCATGGTCAGCATCTCCTCCAGGGAGGTTTAGTGGCGATGGGCTGATCTGAGGGTGAAAGGGTCCATGTCTGCCGTCCCGCTAGAGAGATGTATTTTTCATAAAGCCCTGATGCGGCCCCCTATAGCTCTGAATCCATTATTCAGACGGGTCTGTGTAAGACGGGACAGACCCACACACGCACATGCAAAAAACAAAGAAAAAAAAAAACAACAACAACGTAATCACTGTCATTTCATCAATCAACTCCATCTCTATGATGAAAAGCACATGGCTGCATTTCATCAGAACTGACTGTGTTTTAATGGGAAGTGTTGTCTTCAAGCACTCCTGATGACTGACGTTTGCATTTCAGAGGCTGTTGATGGAGGATTTATGAGGACACAAGCCGACCCCGGGACACAAATTAATGACATGGGCCCAGATGAAAGAATATGAATCTTTCTGAATCAGGAAATCCTGCTGGCAACTGATCCTTGTCTCCAGTAAATCGCTGATAACAGCTCATCATGAGGTAAGGCTGCTGAATTATTGATTCAAATGCTGGATTCTTGACAAAATGTATTTCTTCCTGTGGATGTGTGTGTGTGTGTGTTTGTATGATGTACACAGTTTTTACGATGTACATAAATACATATTTTATACATTTTATTTATTTATTGATGACACAAACCCATTTAAAGTCCTTTAAATAGGTTCAAATATATTTGTGTACATTTCAAATGATAATATCTCATACAGTTTATTATTTTATAATTAATATTTTATACACAACAGTTTCGTCTGGTTCTTGAATCTGATGAGATATTAAAGTAATATCAGCACTCCTACAGCCTCTTCACCCATGTGCATCACACGTGTGGCAAGCAGTAGACTACAGTTTGAGAAATATTGCAGCTGTTGGACAAAATAATGTACTTTTGAGGCATTTTAGGCGAGAATGTAGTTATTTAAATTTAAACTATGCAGTTTGTTTACAATGAAATTATGTTTTAATTAATTAATTTACAATTGAAATTATGTTTTCATAAATTCAGAACTTTCAACGCATCGGCGGCCATCAGCCTGTCATATTTCCCGCCGTCAGCACTTCTCTGGCGGCTACTTATTCAGATGTATGGTGGGTGTCTTTATTGTAGTCTACTGTAAAATATTATTTGTTTATACTATACCTAAAGGCAATATTTGGGTCACAGTAATCTGTTATTTATTCCAGAGCAAATAGATTTGACTGCAATGTTAATTTTAGCTTATTGCTCACTGAAATTGCTGAAACGCAAAAAAAAAAAAATATATAT
>CAIGQZ010033112.1:34157468-34171617 GCA_903798205.1 Danio tinwini
CTATCCATTAAAAAAGGAAAAATATTATTCATTCATTCATAATTCATTTTAAAGCGAGACGCTAATAGCCTAATCCTATTCAATGATTTATGCTTAGCTAATATATATATATATATATATATAGGAAAATAAAAAGTTTTTTTCTTCAAAAACTCAAATACTAGCCTATACTCAAGTATTTTTTCCATGTTTTAAATAGAACTACCACTTTTTTGAAAATGGCATAAATATAAACATGTTAAAAAATTACAGGCTCATTTACATATTTCACTATAATAATATGTCATAATAGTAAATCATTTTTAACTAAGATACAACACAATATTTCACTCTGATCTCACTCTGATATGCAGCTAAAATGAGGACATTCACTGAGTAGTTCTATCACTGTTTAATCCGGTGCATGAATGTATGATATATAATGCCACATGCACTGTAATGTGTTTTATAATCATAGTTAATTGATAAAAAATGTTCGTTAAGAGTTGCATTTCTGTTGGAGGAACAGCTGTGATGATGAGGGGAGCGCTGAGGAAACAGTAGATGGGGAAACCCGATTGGTACATGTGATACAAGTGTTTCTATAGCAAAGAACTGCAAATATGCTGATATTATAACAATCTATAGATAAACACACCTTCTGCTCTCACTCTGCAAAGCTGTGGTTTGCTGATTAAATGAAAAACGAGTTGAAAACGGAGGAGCGGACGTCTGCTGCCGTTTTCATATCAAATTTAAAGGGGACTGAGGTGATCATTTAGTAGTGTACAGTTCATGAGGAAATCGCGAAACATTTAGAGGCACTGAATAGAAATATAGGGGGCTAAAGCGATGCCCATGCTTTTTAAACATAATTTTACCTCAGTGTTTCAGCGAGACGTCGTTATCGAAAAAACTCCCAAAATTTTCTTCCAGCTGCTGCGGTCGTCAGGGGGCGGGGACTGGCGCAAATTAAACAAAAATGCCCTGATTGCAACAAATAGGATGCAAGTAAAAAAAAATAATTTGGTATACAGTTAAAGGGGACGCGAATACACGTAAATTAGGGAAGTCTAATCAGAAAAACAAGTGAGTATACCGAGGGTATACCCAATTATTGATCCTCAGAAGTCGTAATACCCAAACAGCTCATGGAAAAAAGTAGGCATACTGAGTATACGTGCGTATAGCCCCGACTACACCACTGGTCATCACCCATTAGTGCCCACCCATTAGTGACATCTCTCTAATGGTAAAAGTTTATATTTAATTCTAAATTGAACCAGCAGCCATTTAAGACATAGAACATATGGGCATGTACTTGAGTGCATTTTGGACTGACTGTAAGCGTTTGTGCTGGTGTTTTCAGAGCTGGAGTGATGCAGTGGCTCAGTCGGCTCAAGGATGGATTAATAAGTGTAACATGACACACGGACCACCAAGCAGCCGCATGCTTAACGGTATGTTCACTTCACAATTCAATTCAGCTCAGCCTACATCCTGCATATGCCTGGGGTTTAAACTCAAATTAGGAACCGATTGGTGAAAATGTCAATTATTTTTGGCTCATTTACAAGGCTCATTTTACAAGTCTAGGGTTGAGTTTTAGCATTTTTGAATCCATTCAGATGATATCCGGGTCTGGCGGGAGCCCTTTTAGCTTAGGTTAGCATAGATCATTGAGTTGGATTAGATCATTCGGATCTTGCTTGATAATGGCCAAAGACTTTAAATAATTTTCCTATTTAAAGCTTGACTGTTGTACAGTTACATTGTTGTGAGACTGACAGACAATTAAAAGTTGCTATTTTCTAGGTCAATATTAAAAACAATACCCTCATTCTAGTGTAATAATCAAGGAACTTGTTCCATGGCTGCAGCAGGAACAATAGTATTATACAGTGCCTGAAAATAGTCCCCAGCATCAAGCCTTAAAGGGCACCTAGGTTACCACTTTTTCCAGATTTAATATAAGTCTTTTGTGTCTCCAGAATGTGTCTGCATAGTTTCATCTCAAAACACCCATCAGATTTTTTATTATACCTGTCATAAGTTTCTACTTTGTAGCATTTAGCACCAGCTAGCGTTTTTTGTGTACTGCGCCTTTAAGGCTAGTCCTTCACGCCCACCGTTTTCACGTGCCTCGGCTGCGTCAGACAACAGACAAACACGAAGGAATAAGATCTCACATAACGTTTGTGGGGAAAAACTACATTAAGAATCTTACCAATAAGTATTTGATGCATGTTGTAGAGTTGCAAGGATCAGTCACACACAATGTCGTTACAAAGTTCACGCACACACACAAACACACACACACACACACACACACAGCGCTGACAGGCACACATACAGACAGTGCGCCTTTAGCTTTGCACTGTTTTTGCACGCAAATGTGACAGGATACAGGTTAATCTCCACTGCTGTATGGATATCTGTTGTCAATGTACAAAATAAACCTGATTTAGCGTCCACAAACTGGGATTTAATCATCTTTTATAATTGTTCTGACACGCGGCTGTGCTGATGAAGTAAATCTGAAGTAAATCGCTGTAATTCATTTCACACATGCTCTGTTTTAAAAGGTTTTACACTTGTCAAACTCACTCTTGACGTCAAGTTGCGGTCGGTCTCAAAACCACTCCAATTTGTCCACCGTTTTTATGTTGTTAAATTGAAAAAAAAGGACTGGGTGTGTTTATATCACCCCAATATGACGGTCTATACAAAATACATACACATATGTCTGTCTAAACAGCTTGAAAAGGAGATTTTTCATCATAGGGGCCCTTTAAAATCGCACCGTCAATTTGAATCTACATTGTATGCTGGATTGAGAGTTTCTTAGTCATATCAGCCAAGAAAATAGCAACTTTTGATTACACAATGTAACTACAAAATATTTATATATGGTGGTGTCAGTACTTTTGAACATTTTGTTACTTGTAATATTTAATTCCTTTAAGTGTTTCAAATCAAAAATAAAACTAAAAGGTTGTCTTTGATTCAGATTTAAAGAATTAAAAGTTTAATTTCTTTTTATCAAGGCAAATATAGTAATTTTTTTTGAGTAATTAAGTTATCTTTCAGACAAAGTACTTTGGTAACACGTTTTAGTAACTACACACTATGAATCATTTATTAAGCATTAGCATCTAGTGAATTCATTATACTACATTAATAAACGTTAGTCAGCAGTTTATAACTACAGCTACAAATGCTGTATTACTGACTTTACAACCACATGTATAATGTGCTTAATAATTTTACTTTCATAATTAGTGACTGGTTGATTTTTCATTACTAAATTAAGTATTACATTATTAGCAAACCATTTGTATTTAAGAGCAGTTGGAGGTTTTAAGATTGTTGTTAGTAAATGATTAATAAACTATTGAAATAATTATTTATATATCTTATTAATCAGGCATATAGTAATGGTTACTACTGTATGTAAGTTCATAAATGCTTTATTAACACGACTTCATGCTGTTTTGTGGCCTAATCTAAAGTGAGGGCTATTTATGCTTTATAAATCCCTTATAAATGACAATTAAAAAACTTAAAGGTATCGAATGAACAATCATTTTTGCAATCTTATCTAAAAAGTAAAATTTGTGTCAAATTTAAAGCATAAAGTGTCAAAATACGACATAAAATTGGATAAAACAACAACAATATAATAATTTACTAATATAAAAGGATGCAATGTTTAAACTCTACAGTAATTTTATTTTAGATAAGGTTGCAAAGATTTCTTTTTTATTTGATGCAGTGTCATTTGTGTCTCTTCAAATGCACAGGCGTGCGTTGGCTCGAGGCAGCAGGCCAAGTGCCTTAGTCTCCCACCAGTGCTGATATACAGCTATATTGCACTGCTATGAGTGTGATATTGCATTTATGTTCGATGGCATAATCGTGTATATAAAAAAGAAAATCAATGAGAGTCTCAAAAACCCTTTTGTATGAGGAACTACTTTCTTCCACCATTCATTCACATCTGCAGCTGACGTCGGAACAGCAGAAACCGTTGCTCATTTACCAACGTCACTTTAGAGCTAGTGATGACAAAGTGATGACAAAACAGGTGATTTTGCTCACATTTTAAGATTATAAGGTTGAACGGCATGAAATGCCATCAGTCTACAGAGATTTCCCACTATTTCTCTGCTACAATCGGGAGATCACAATAATTAACCCGGAAAAAGCCAAAGCAAAGCAAACACTACCCGATTACTATAGTATAAATACAGCACTACAACATACAAAAGAGAGAGATCGACTTAGAAAGTCACTTACTTGTTTTATATTGATTTTATTAGCTGTAGTTTGAAATTTACCCAATTTTTCTCCCCTAAAGACTTATTATGCGATCTCTGTCACCATCTTGTAGCACAATCATCTTTGCTCTGCTCAGTATGACAGGCTGATGGCCACCGACGCGCTGAATCTCTGAAATTATAAACATTTAAAATAGGCACTGTCCTTCTAAATAAACCTCATAGTTGCAATCTAAACAACTTCATTCTCACCTAAAAAGCCTCAAAAGTGCATTATGTTGGCCAACAGCTGCAACATTTGTCAAACTGTAGTGAATTGTTTAGTAGTCCTAGCTAATGTGGGCGGAGTAATACACAAGGGTGAAGAGGCTGCAGGAGTGCTGATATTGCTCTATAAGTGCACTACTGGTCAAATGTTTGGGGTCAGTAGGATTTTTAAATGTTTTAAAATCAGCTTCTCCTGCTCACCAAGGCTGCATTTATTTCATCATAATACAGAACAAATTGTAAAATAGTGAAATGTTATTGCACTATAAAATAACTGTATCATTTATTTGAATCAATAATTCCAGTGATTTTAAAGATGAATTTTCAGCTTCATTACTCCAGTCTTCAGAGTCACATGATCCTTCAGAAATCCCTCTAATATTATTTATTATTATTATTTTTATTATTACTGTTATTAATGGTGGGTGATGCAGTGGCGCAGTAGGTAGTGCTGTCGTCTCACAGCAAGAAGGTCACTGGTTCGATTCTTGGCTGGGTCATTTGGCGTTTCTGTGTGGAGTTTGCATGTTCTCCATGCGTTCGCGTGGGTTTTCTCCGGGTGCTCCGGTTTCCCCCACAGTCCAAAGACATGCGGTATAGGTGAATTGGGTAAGCTAAATTGTCCGTAGTGTATGAGTGTGAATAAGTGTGTGTGGATGTTCCCCCAGAGATGGGTTGCGGCTGGAAGGGCATCCGCTGAGTAAAAATGTGCTGGATAAGTTGGCGGTTCATTCCGCTGTAGCGACCCTGGATTAATAAAGGGACAGCTGTTAATAATGGTAATAGTAATAAAAGCAATAACGACTGGAGTAATAACAGGGTTTCTGCAGATATCATAATGTCAAATGCAAGACTTTTTAAGACCATTAAGTATTTTTTTTTCTTTGGAAGTATGTTGTTGTATTTTGCACTGTATGTATTCGGCACAGTCTGGAGCCAGCACCTAAGCCAGGGGTCATCAACTATATTTGTCAGAGGGCCAGAGTTTTACTAGACAGTCTCCTTAGGGGCCGGACCCCCAAGAAAAAAATCAAATAAAAATCCCATTTTGGCTTAACGCTATGTTTAATGTTTATACATTTTCAATTTCATTACAAAACTGAAGGCATCTGATTCAGGCTCCCATCACCTATACCACAGTCAACCACTAGGGGTGTTAGATATTTTGTCTCAACTCAATTAGGCTAAGTCAACAAGGGGAAATGTAACTTTAGCCATTGATTAAGCACTGTGAGTAGCCCGTTTCAGCATTGTGATTTGAATTCAAGCCCACTTATTCACTTCATTTGATGTGCTAACATTATTTGTGACCTGTTTTGTTCTGGTACCAGGTTATTTATTTACCTATTTTAAGTTGTGCCAGATAGTTTTTCCTCCTTTTTTTAGACCTGAGGCAGACATCCCAAGTCTCCCGGAAGTTCTGTGAGTCTCCCGCAAATGCATAGAGACTCCCTGATGCCTGCAAACGAATGATAATCTCCCGGAAATCGCGCGTCTTCCTCCCGCTCCTCAAATACGTTGCGCACCTCTCTCCACCGCATCCATCCTTGCTCTTCATCACACACACTTTGTGCGCACTCCGCCTACACCCCACCCGGTCTTCACTTACGCTAAAACCTGTTTGAAACAATAAATGCTTAATGCCGCGTGGTCTGTCTGAGTCTGTCCTCATTTCGAAGTGTAGCCTTATAGTCATAAATGGTGGTTATTTGACAAGAGACTCAGTTGTTATTATTTTTAGTTGCTCTAATAGTGTGGACCACTATTTTTTTTTGATCCTCACATTTTTGGTATCCAGTCACGGGCCGGATTGAATGGCTCAGCGGGTCGGATTTGGCCCGCGGGCCGCCAGTTGATGATTAGTGACCTAAGCTTTTTACTCATTATAGCACATGTGCTGCTGATGACGAGACAATAAAAGTGATTTGATTTGACATGTATATATGACATCTATATCACAATATCAAAAACACACGAGAGAAAATGCAAAATCACAAAATTTGTGGTAAAATAAAATTATTTAAATTGAACAGTACTAAAGACAGGTTAGATGCACCATTAAACTACAGGAAAAAACAAAAACATCTTAAGGCTGATTTATACTTTCTCCTGGCGCCTTATTGCGCACAGTAAGCTTACTGTGCGTACACCTCATGAAACGGATAAGGTTTTTTTACTTGACGCATTTGCTGTTGTGATAATCTTTAAAACGACAGGGGTCGGTCAAAAGAAACCCACTATAAAGTCAAACAGATAATCAGAGAAGTGGGAAGTTTCCAGAACTACATCATATCATTAATATTGTTCAAATTAATATTTTAAAGCTAATTATTTTTATTATTTATTATAATGATTACAAAGTTGGGCGACGGGGTGGCGCAGTGGTTAGCGCTCTCGCCTCACAGCAAGAAGGTCACTGGTTCGAGCCTCGGCTGGGTCAGTTGGCGTTTCTGTGTGGAGTTTGCATGTTCTGCCCGCATTTGCGTGGGTTTCCTACGGGTGCTCCGGTTTCCCCCACAAGTCCAAAAATATGTGCTTTAGGTGAATTGGGTAGGCTAAATTGGCCGTAGTGTATGTGTGTAAATTAAAATGTATGGGTGTTTCCTAGTGATGGGTTGCAGCTGGAAGGGCATCCGCTGTGTAAAACATATGCTGGAATAGTTGGCGGTTTATTCTGCTGTGGTCACCCCGGATTAATAAAGGGACTAAGCCGAAAAGAAAATGAATGGATGATTATAAAGTTTTATAACTATTTAAGATTTTTAAAATCAAACTTTGATGCATCACTTGCTTTTGTTCATATCTCGGACAGTTCTACCTATTAAAGTTAAATATCAATGACAAGGGAAAATGGGTTGCTCTACAATTATATTTTTTATTATGGCAAGAATAAAAGCAAAAAAATTACTTTTATTTTTATTTTGCCCACTCCACAATTCACACATTACTGTCTGGCTAGTTTCTGTCCATTACTTATAAGCTGAAAAGGCAATAATTGACCAACAATCCTGTCCATTATCACCAATAAAGCCTAGAAATAGGGCATCAGTAGGCCTATACTGTAAACCGATAGGTTTAAATGATCTTTTCCAGTTATCAAATACATAATTTGTTACTTATTTTTAGTTTGTAGTTATTACATTGTTTTAACATCTAAATTATTCATCAGTGTAAAACCTATAAATGGTGGAAAAACATATTCTGTAATATTTAAACCACCTGAGTCTCCACTTTTGCCATGGCATCTTTTTTTGTTTTTACAAACTTATCCCTCAGGTTTTTCCAAACTTTTTAACAAAACACTTTCCTCTTTTCCATGGCTGTTGCAATTTCCAGCCAAGAATTATCAGTCATTTATCTCGTTGATGATCACGCATGGTCGGATCATTAAGATGTCTGTACAGGCGTACCTGTTTCAGACAAAATCTCTACAAAGTGATTCATGTTCAACTCAAATCAACCATGGTGCCCCACAAACTGTTCACCCTAAATCTGCTCACGCCGCCAGCCGAAATCATGTCAGTGATGACGTCATATTCGCTGTGCGCGCTGAGTTCAATAACAAAAAGCTGATTGGCTATTGCATGTTGGTCTCATTTGTAGTTGTAATACCGCAAATTACATTTGGACTAGTGAAATAAAGAACTACAACACCACAAAAACCAATCAACATCAACAACAAACAATTTAAATGAGAATTAGATGAAAAATAAGACCTGTATCTTATATTTAAGACCTAGAACAACAAATTTAAGACTTTTTAAGGCCTAAAATTTTGATTTTTAAATTTTAGACTTTAAGACCCCGCGGAAACCCTGAATAATTACATTTGAAACTACATACATTAAGTAATAAATAAATATTTAATAAATAAATATTTGACAATTTTTTTACATTTAATAAATGCCGCCTTGATGAACAGAATAATGATTTTTAAAAAACATAAAAAAGTAGTTTTATTTATTTTGGTTCATCAAATTAAACTGCATAAAATTATATACTGTATGCATAAATAAATCTATTTTTTAAATAGTTTCTACTAAATGCTTACAATTTTGTTGTACTGACAGCAACTTTTGTGTGTGTGGCTTAGAGGACACAAAATGGCTTAACTGTCCAAATACATTTTGTGGCCACGTTATATACAACCAAAGCAGTGTAGACCTGAGAAAACAGAAGATGTCTTTCATCCAGCCTACAGGCCTGCACACCTAATATTGATACAGCAGGATTGTGCAAGTGTGTGTGTTGACATGCGGACTGAAGTGTGAAGAAATGACAGTGTGTCACAGTCACATGCAGTGTGTGAACTAATCACTGGATCTCCAGGGCTTCGCTTCAGCGTTCTACCCTCATTACAACACCACTGGACAACGTATAAAACAAATCAGCTGAACAGCTACTGATGGTTTTCTGTCAGGGTGTTTGCTATAAAAAAGGACACAGCACCTAATTCTGACTATAACTGCTGTAATCGGGTCCCTGGTGCATGTGAGAACTCAGAAAATGTGAAAAAGGACAAGCTTTCTACAAGCTTGTGGAAACATGAGTCGTTCTGATTTAAAAAAAAAAAAAGATTTTCTTAAATATTTTAGTTCATATTTTAGTATTTTTTATAGTCATCTCAATGTACATTATTCAAACTAAGAATATTATGTTAAACATTATATAACTTTAACAGTTTAGTTGAAACCTGATTACCCTTTTAAAATAAGTTAAAGCAACATAAAAATATTTGTCTGGACTTTGTCATTAAATTTTTTACAGTGTACACTGTGAAAAATGCTGGGTTCCACACAATTCCTTAATGTTTTACCAATACAAATTGATTACTTTTAGATTGAATATAAAACAATTAAGCTGCTCCCTATAATGAAAGAGTTGTGTTGTTTTAACTAATTTTAAATAAGTACATTGTAAAAAAAAAAAAAGAAAGTTGACTCAACTTAAAATGGTAAGGTAACCTTCTGCAGAGCTTTTTTGAGTTGACTTAACTTTCAACCCAAGCACTGCACTTGACTCAATTTAAGTTGAGTCAACTCAAATATGTCCTTAAGCTGGTTGCCTTAAAATTTTAAGTCGAGTCAACTTTTTATTGTTTACAGTGTAGTTGAACAAGCAGCAAAAGTCATTTTTTGAGTGTAGTGATGCAGTAAAACTTCCGACGTCTTTTTTTTTGAAGGAAATGTGTTATACACTGTAAAACCCAATAAGTTAAGGTAACTCAAACCATTTAAGTTAAAAAAACTAATGCTATTGAGTACTGTGAACTTAAGCCATTTAGGTAAATGAAGCAATTTGAGCACAGTAAAACCCAATAAATGAAGAGAACTCAAAACAACTGAGTACTGTAAAACCCAGTAAGTTAAGGCAACTCAAACCGTTTGAGGAAACCGATTGCTACAAACCACTTGAGTTCAAAACCTAATCTATATGAGTACAATGAAATTACTCCTTTTAAGTTGAAGTAATGAGGTGTTTAATTAAGGGCGTACACACACTATGTATCATTGCCTTGAACCGGGCCAAGCACACTTGTCCCCCCTCCCGTCTCCCCCGATGGCCTGTACTCACATTACATTCGGGCCTGGGCACGATTACATCATCGATGATGTACTGCTCAGTAAGCGCTCTCGCTCAGCACAGTGGAGATTTCTTTAGTTATATCGATTAAGTCGTTTGATATGCAGTGACACGCAGGTAAATATTTCGCCAAACAGATCAGCCACTTTTGATGCTCATAAACAATCATAAAGTCCTCGTGCTGCAGGAATTAGGAGGTTTGCTGAAGGCACAGCTGTCGTGCAGTGAGGGGTTTGCGTCTTTAATAATGTACGACAGTTTGCGTTCATTAAACAGTACATATGATTAATTAATCCATATGAAACAGTCTCTTAAAGTCACGCCTCGCTGCTGTTTCCCAGGAAACAGGCCTGGGCATGGTTCGGATAGCATAGTGTGAGTACGCCCTAACTCATTACCTTCAACACTGAGTTCAAAACTCTTCAAATGAGTAGAATAAACTTCCAGTAAATTTTGAGTTAACTACACTCATTTCTTTTGATAAAATAAATTTTACGTCAGATCACTTCACCAATTAGGGTCAGACTAAGTAAAGTTTCACAAACAAATTTCAGGAGGAGCACATGATATGATTGATCGCAGCTGATCTCTCATCTTAGTTAGCCAATCAGATTAATCTAAATTCACTGTAAGTAGCCTGGCTAAAACTACTCCCTTATCTTTGTTTTCCGAAGAAACCCCCCCTCCATCCACCCCATCTCCCCCTTTCCTCCTCTACCTGATCTCGTACTCCCCTACATGCACATTGACCAGGCGGGAGCCCTGGGCTCAATTATCTCCGAGCTCAGGGTTCTCTCCTGGGACAGCAGGCCATACCTGCTATTATTATCAAGCAATATCTAAGTGTGAACTCTCAACACATATATACGCACAAATTTTTACATGAATGTAGTGTTTTCACGAATAAAGTGTGATTTATTAAAACACTCATAATAAATGTACACATAAATTCAAGAACAACTTATACCACACATGCACAACAGTCATGTATGCCTGGGGCCTTTTAAGCATGTAAAGCATTCATAAATAAAAATGTTTCCAGTTAGCAAAGATTTCTGGCCCAGATTTGGCATAAAACTGCCACATCAGGCATTTGTCCGGCACTGGCATATACAGCATGTGGGCCAAACATGGAGACGGGTTTGGCAGAGATAGCACTGTCTTTAAGGCAGACCACAAGACACGGGCCAGATGTCAAATGTAGTATTTGGCTCAGATTAAAAAAATTGATGGGCCATGTAAGTTGACCCACAATAAAGATTTCGTTAACAACACTGTCATTTCCATCTTCGGATCTTCTAATGCCTTCATTTACAGTAATTCCAGAAAACAATCAAGATTTGTTTGAATTATTAATCTATTCTTTCTGTATGTTGCTACTGGAATTTGGCTTCCAGACAATGGCCATTCCTGTCCTATATCTGGCCTAGTTCAGGTCCAGTTATGGGTTATGACGTTGGCTGAGACTGGGCTCAGATATGGTCCATGGTTGGCTCTTGCCTGGAAGCCAGACTTGATCCTGTCATGTAGCGTAATTCACTGCGGCATGTGGGCCAAGCAAACGCTGATTGTTTGAGCCAGAGCAATGTTCCTACACTAATGTATGTGGGTTATTTCTCCCTTTAAGATTACAGACTGCACACATAAAACATTATCCATAAAGTGCAAAATAACGTCATGTTGTTTAAATCATTCAGAATCATCTTGAATAGTTTCTTTTCTGTGTTATGAACAGGGTATGAAATGGGTGAAAACCTCTTCAAGGCCACTGGGATTAGTTCATGGACATCTGTGGTAGATGCCTGGCATAGTGAAGTCAACAATTATAAATATCCCATCGGATCCATCAACGGTCAGGCGACCGGACATTACACACAGGTGGAGTAGTCTTTTGTTTATATCGGTCATGTGTGATTTGCTACAGAAATAAGAGTAGGAAAAACTATTAAATGTAAATATATACACTGAAAGAATTATTATTATTTCTAGAAATATCTCAAATTCATACATTATGGTGTATTTACTGTACTATTGAAGCAAAATTTGTCAAAATTTTGTCTTTTTTTAAATATTTCCCAAATGATATTTAACAGAGCAAGGATTTTTTCACAGTATAATGTTTTTTCTTCTGGAGAAAGTCTTATTTGTTTTATTTCAGCTAGAATAAAAGCATTTTTACTGTTTTAAAACCCTTTTAAGGTCAATATTATTAGCCCCCGTAAGCTATTTTTTTTTTACGATTGTCTACGGAACAAACATTGTTATACAATGACTTGCCTAATTACTCTAATTAACCTAGTTAAGCCTTTAAATGTCACTTTAAGTTGGATACTAGTATCTTGAAAAATATCTAGTGCAATATTATGTGCTGTCATCATGGCAAAGAATAAATAAATCAGTTATTAGAAATTAATTATTAAAACTATTTAGGACGGCCAATAATTCTGACTACAACTGTACAGTATGTAGTCCGAAAAGTAAACTTAACCCAATGCAAATTAAGATTATTTTTCTTGCTCCACTGTCAATTTTTCCTTGTTTTAAGTGGAAGTTCACTGTATTTTAAGTAATTATTCAGAATCAGAAGACAAAACTTAATGGGCCGTATCATACACCAGGTGTATGGTGCAAGACGTGTTTGGCGCGATTTTTTGCTATTTTCAGACCAGCGCAACTGTAATTTTCAAGTTTTTTTTTTTCAGTTAATCACAATTTTCATTTGTATAATGTTATTATTATTAGAAGTAGTAGTATTTATTATATGCATATTTATATTTCTTTTGGAGACGTCTGCATCACCATATGGGGCATCAAAAGATCATATTTTTCCATCCTAAAACAGCGAAAGTAGACACACCACTAATGCTTTTGCGCCTAAATAGTTAAAGTAGAGCCCAATATCTTTAGTATTTTTGCCTCTTAAATAAATGCATCTTGAAAATATTTAGATACTTGTGGACAAGACCATAATACTGACTATTAATTAATTTAAATGTAATATCAAATAATACACTACAATTCAAATTATGATCAAATGAGTATACTCTCTTTATATATGCATATCTGCTTTTTAAATATACTTTTGCAAGCTGATATTATAATTATATAGAAGTGTCTGATTTCTCCTGATGTGAATGTTGTCAGGTGGTGTGGTACAGCTCGTATGAAGTCGGCTGTGCTGTAACTCAATGTGGAAGCAACTACTTCTATGGATGCCATTACTACCGCGCGTATGTGCATGCTCTGTTCTGCTCTATGATGTTTTTTTAAGTGCTGCTTTAACCCTTTGAACAATGGTAACTGCATTCATATTTATTACAGCTAGTGCAATCAAATGATTAATCAAGACTAATCGCATCCAAGATAGAAGTTTGTATTTATGTATAAATGTGTACTGTGTATATTTATTTATATTTGTATAAATACACGCATTCTGTACATAAAATACAAAAATACATTAAAGAAAAACATGTATATACAGTGCTCAACATATATGAGTGAACCTCTCACAAATATCATATTAAAATCAATATATTCTAAAGGAAGATTTACAATGTTATATGTGTGAATATACATTAGATTAGTCAGTACTGAAGCCAAATCTGGTAACAGTTCAAAATTAGTTGCCCAAATTTATATGGGGAAAAATATTAAATCCAAAATTTTAAAAAGAGCAAAAGTCAATAGAAACAAAAAATGTATTGTATGTAACATTTTGTTGAAATTTTGTAGTTTGTAATTTAAAGGAATTAAAAAGTATTATCTTTCTATTTCTGAAGATGTTCGGTGACTAAAATATAATTTTAATAAATAAACTGTCTCTGTTTAATAAATCTGTTTTGCTTAAATGCACCAAAATATATTACCTATATTCACTGAGAAATGCATAAAAATATTCATTTTCAAAATGGGGTGTACTCAATTATGTTAAGCACTGTTTATATATAAGTGACAAGACTTTTGTCTAAGCAAAGTCAGTCCTTACTGTCCTAATTAAAGAATTAAAAATCAAGTCATGATCATATTTTATTTTGGTAAAA
>CAIGQZ010033112.1:34176617-34199366 GCA_903798205.1 Danio tinwini
AAACCTCTTAAACTCTCGAACTCTCCATGCAAACCTCTTAAACTCTCCAACTCTATATGTAAACCTCTCCTGTCCTTTCAGCTACTATGCCCCTCGCTGCTGGAATCAGCTTCCAGAAATGATCAGATGTGCTCCAACATTAGACACATTCAAATCCAGACTGAAAACACATCTGTTTAGCTGTGCCTTTACTGAATGAGCACTGTGCTACGTCCGACAGATCGCACTATTGTTCTTTTCTTTTTATTCTTTTATAACCCATTTAACACAGTTTTATCTGTTTTTAATCATTGTTATTATTTGCTTTTTTTATTTTCTTACACTTGTCTTTTTATTCTTGTTTATGTAAAGCACTTTGAATTGCCACTGTGTATGAAATGTGCTATATAAATAAACTGGCCTTGCCTTGCCTTAAGTATCGGAACGCGAAACCGCACGAACTCAGCAGCGTCTGTTACCCCGGCAACTCAGAACAGCCTCCGCTCACGAGTCGGAATCCCAACGACGTCACCGAGGACACCCTATCAGGAGCGCCGCGTGTTTCTTCAGGGCAGCCCGGCGAGGTAAACTCCAGTCAAGAAGACTTCAACAAATTCGCAAGTAACACGAACAACTGTTATCTATTGCTGATTTGATGCATATGATCTTAAGCAGTTAAAGATAAGTCAAATCTCTGCTTTTGTGGTTTCTCAGGTGATTCTAAGATCTAGTAAGAAATACCAGAAGTAATTTAGGATGGTTGTTAACTCATTTTGCATCCTCTGAACTGCCTGTGTGTTTGTGTGTGTGTGAATGTGTGTGTGCGTTTGTTTGTTGTTTGCTTATTACGTAGTTAGTTTCATTGTAGCGTAGCTTAATAAATCTTTGTTCTCCTTTGGTAAGAACTGTGTTCTTGTTTTATGTGCGTCTAATTCATTGCCTCAAGCTGTAGATTTTGTTACCTTGCTAAAAGTTAACCCGATTCTGTGTTCATGTTATTATCGTTGGCCATGAAAATAATATAAATAAAATTGGTAAAACACTGTGTTTTATCTTTGCGGGACAAACGGTAGATAAAGTGTGAATCTTTTAATCTGATTCAATCTGACTCAATTGAGTCTAATCAATGATTCAAATCTTCATGATCCGATTCATTGATATGAGCTAATTAATCCCTGATCGATCTTATAACGTAGGTTGATTTCTTACACTGTGTCTCAAGTTCATTGACGTATGTGGCAAGCTAACTGGACAAGCTGGTAACAGCGTGAAAGCAGTCCAAACAGAGGTAAACGGTTAGCTGGTAGCGTGAAAAGGAACGCCGTCGTACCACACCGTAACGTTCGTTTTAAGGCTGAAATGCAGCCATACGTTGCTCTGGCTACATAATTCACGACCTCCAGAAACGTATACAAGCCACGTTTTCAGATTAAGCCTATGTTGTAAAATGTACTATATGATGTTTTTTGTTTGTTTGTTTTAGCGATTACTGAAGTTTTTATGATGATATACAGCATTACACAAATATTGACATAAGATGCAAACAGTTGTTATACAGTATAAACCATTATAAAAGAAAGAACGCTACTTTTTAAAATAGTTTTTAAAATCTCATTAGCATACATTAGTTAATTAGTTAACAATTAGTAATGCATTAAAATCAACAGCATAAATCAGCTACATTTGTTACAGAAATTATTGTTAATCTTATCGTTAAAAAATCTAACGAACTAAAGAAAGTAATTTAGTTTTAATGCTACAACTTTTGAATGAGTTATCAATTATTGATTAAGAAATGAACATCCCCTATGTTTATTAAAACATTTTATGTTCATCATCAGTTCAATTTAATTATCTAATGTTAACAAATGGAGCATCATTGTAAAACGTTAATGAACAATAGGTAAATAGTCAAAAAAATTTTCAGTCAATATCTTATGCAATGTCAGTAGCTATGTTTCCATTCACCTATTTCTATGCGCATGTTTGATATGCGCATGAAAAACGGGTTGATGGAAACGCCATGATGCGCATAAATTTTGAAAATGCACATAAAAAACATGTGCACAGAACTGAGTAGGATAAACTTTTTATTCGATAAGAAAAGATGCGCATAAACTATGATGGAAACACTTTTACTGAACAAATTCCAGTATGTGCATTAAAAAAGGTCATGTGATTTTGTTATAAGAGATCATGTGATGATAAAAATGTGTGTAAATGGACAAACCAGCAGGCTGAGCACACTGTAAAACATCTGAAATGTTGTTTTGGTCATTCTAAAACCCCTGAATCGTTTAAGTATAAGTGTTATTATATTATTAATGACCTCCAGAATCAAGAGCGTCTGTGCTCCGTGTCTGACACCTTCAAACGCCACCGCGCATTCACTGCGGGCCAGGATTGCCTTCTAAGGCGCAAGTCATTTAATAGATGAAGAAAAGATTGACGCAGCTTCTCCTACTGCAGCAAATTCAGTTTTTACTGTTAATATTTGGCGCCAGTTAATCAGTAAGTGACGATTTTGTCCACTTTGACTCGTTGGATGGAAAAGCTGCTTTATTTGCACGTCTTTTAATGCGATAATCCAGATTTGCGCATAAAATTCATTTGCATTTTTGGATGGATACATAGACCTGAATCAGAGTTTGTTTGAAAATATAAAAGCATAAAAAGTCTTCAAAACATCTTTGCTGTGATGAGCAATCCAATGTGCCAATAAAACCAAATCATTTTATATGTAAACAAAATGTGTGCCCATGATAACAATGTCATTATAATCCTTTATATTGTATTGAACCATGATGCATATCTAAAATGTACAGTACCAGGGGTTTTTTCTCATCTTTACTGTACAAAATCTGGGTCACACCTTACAGTAACATTTCATTAGTTAATATTAGCTAATATCTCTACTAACATAAACAAAAACATTAACAATACATTAATTACAGTATTTAATCACCTTTAGTTGGTTCTTATTAAACATTGTTCTTGATAGTGCATTAAATTATGTTGACAATCATAACTTTTTAAAGGGCCATGACACTCCCCGGTCTCAGCAGGGTGTTTTCACACCTCTAATTAGGAAAACGTCAGGAAACTGGGCGTGTCCAGCTCTGTTTAGGTGGGAGTGTCGTGGGAGGGAAAGGATTTGCAAATTTCGGGAGTTTCCATTTGGGCACGCGTTGATTTTCACAGAGGCAGTGTTGCCAGATTGGGCGGTTTGAATGCAATTGTGTGGGTAAAAAAAATCAGCTACATCTGGCAACACTGGAGGCAAAACAAACACACAGACGCAGGGGAGAAGAACAGTGACTGTGTTTACATGGACATCAGTAATCAAATTATTTGCCAAATTCTTAATTTGTCGACTTTAACTGCAGTTTGGCACTTTCACTTTTTATTCAGAAACATTTCCTGCATGTCCCCCGTGACAAACGAGAGGAACTGCTGGAAAGTGTAGTTTTAATGGAGTGTTTGATACCGCACGGCGAATAGGAGAAAAAAATCCTCCGCATTTCTCGAAAACTTAGATGCACTTGGTATGTAGCGTCAGAAAGCTGTGTGTGTATAGACTATCCTGTCACAAAATGCGGCAAAATCCTACACGACAGTAATAGCTTGATTGTTTACATGTTTACATTCAGAGAGCAGCATTTACAGCGGATCTTTCAGTCTATAATATTGTACTATAATATTGCAGTGATATTAACATACTGTAAACTTAATAACTAAATCATTTTGACTATGGTATGTCTTTAAAAACTAAAAGATCACTGCTGATGATACGAACTAACTTTGAATAAACAAACAAAGGGCACTGATCTCACACACTTACCAAATCTGTAGCGACAGGACAATCAACACAAACTGGAACTGTGAATTTTTTAAAAAGAGACGAGCGGCAAATCCGAAAAGCTCTCGGGTAAAAAATGTTCCTTACAAATGCATTTCTGTCGCGTGTCACATGCACTGCAGGCCCGTGCAGAGGCTTTCCAAAGGGCATGTGCAGAGTAGAAGACGAGGGCACAACATGGCAAAAAAAGTAACATACATTGAATCGATCGCGAACTGAAGAGCAGGGGGTGGGAGTTGATGTTGGGGCTAGGCTGAGGTATATTGCAAACTGAAGAGGCCGTGTAGGAGGGGCGCACTTACGTTCATTTTGGAAGGGCACTTTATATCCCAGACTGAAAAGGGCATGTACACTGCACAGGTTGAGCCCTATGTGTGCACTTCTACTTGTTTTGGCAACACAACGTGGCGTCTCTCTGTCGTCTGAACACTGTAACAGGTAAACAGTCTTCGAAGCTATCATGCATATAAATGAAGTTGCGCCGCATACACAATAGAGCGCGCTGATTGTTTTTTACCAAGTCTTTCTCATGAATTAATGTTGCACACTCATATAGTCAAATAGTGTTTATAGCAGCATGGGACACATATCAGAATCAGAATCAGTTTTACTATATGACTGTCAACAGCTCAAAAAAATGAGTTTTGGTGTTTCGTGCCCCTTTAATAATGCATTAGTAATGATTTTAATAATGCATTAGTAAATGTTTAAATTATCATTAAAGGGGACCTATTATGCCCCTTATTACAACATGTGCTGTAAAATAAGTCTCTGATGTCCCTAGAGTGTGTATATCTGAAATTTCAGCTCAAAATACCACACAAATAATGTTTTATAACTCTCTGAAACTGACCCTTTTAGGGTTTGACACAAATTGTGCCGTTTTGGTGACTGCTGCTTTAAATTCAAATGAGATTGTGGTCTTTTCAAAAGAGGGCGGAGCTATAAACGCCTGTGTGTCAGCATAGCGGCAGCTTCAAAACTCTAATGGCGGACGGCTCACTCAGGTCTGTGTATGCTAATGAGGGAGAGGTCATCACTAATGGGCACCCTTTTACCCTCTGATAACACGTACAAATGAAAAATGTTAATCAAAGTGCTTCTGCAGGCTGTTTTTAATCAAGTGTGCTTATAAAAAATTGAATTCATAATTTTTTCCCATTAAAGGCTTGCTATAATCACACACAGTTACCACAAAACTGTGTTTAAACTCCTTATAAAAGTGATTTTTGCGTAATAGGTCCCCGTTAAGTCAAGCATTGTTCATTAACTATATAAATATAGTTAATCTTAGTAAATACATTAACTAACAGACCATTAGGGTAGGGTGTCAGGGGCATCACTAATAATCAACAAACACACAGAATATGGCCGCCTGAGGACAATACATGTGTCAGGGTGTGTCCCAATGTACCCAAACAGTCATAAATCTTTAACAACTTCCTTTATGATGTGAATGAATCCTCTATAGAGAGCATGGCTCGGCTATTTGAAGGCAACACATTCATGAAAAATGTAAACATTGCTTGAATCATTTCAAATTGTGTACATAATATATTTGGTAACACTTTATTTTGATGGTCCATTTGAGTTTTAGTAGACTGTCTGCTTAATATCTGCTGATACTGCTCCATCAACAAACATTTAACTCACTATAAGAAACTTTGCAAGTACGTCAACTTACCCTAACCCCAACCTAACAGTCTACTTATCTAATCTAATGAGAATTAGTTGACATGTAGATGCAATGTAACAAACAGACCATCAAAATAAAGGGTGACTATATATTTTCTGAAAGTCAAAAGTGTCAAATAGACTTTACTGTATGATCAAACTATCATAGCACTATCATAGTAGTGTAACTTTAAAGGGGTCATGAACTAGGAAACCAAAACATCCTTGATCTTTTAAAATAAAAGAGGTTATAGTACTGTCAAAACATCCTGTAAGTTTTAGAGCTCAACACTTTGTTGTTACTATAAAATCTGCTTATATTAAAGGCTGTCTAACAAAATGGCAGACAACTGAATGTTCTACTCTATGATGTAATAGTATAAGCCTTGCCTCTTTCGATGATCAACGCCTACTGTTAGCCAATTAGGGTGTTTACTTCAAAGTCTACAATTTGCTACATCTAATACTCATTCATTCATTCACTTTCCTTCAGCTTAGTTCCTTTATTCATCAGGAGTCGCCACAGCGGAATGAACCGCCAACTTATCCAGCACATGTTTTACACAGCGGTATGTACTTGTGTTTCCAGTTGCAACCCAGTACTGGGAAACACCCACACTCAAACAATTTTTTTTTGTTTATTAAAACTACTTATTTAAAATAAGCTAAAACAACACAATTCTTGCCATTTCATTGGGACAACTTAATTTTTTTATGTTCAATCCACATAAATGTGTTAAAAGTGATGAGTTACTTAATCAATTTGTGTTGGGACAACATGAATTAATTGTGAGGGACCCTGCATTTTTTACAGTGCATATACACTCATTCACATTCATACACTACGGACAATTTAGTTTATTCAATTTACCTATAGCGCATGTCCTTGGACTGTGGGGGAAACCGGAGCACCCAGAGGAAACCCACACCAACACGGGGACTCCACCCAGAACTCCACCCAGAAATGCCAACTGACCCAAACCAGGACTCGAACCAGCGACCTTCTTGCTGTGAGGTGACAGTGCTAACCACTGAGCCACCATTTCGCCCTCTATCATACATACTGCACCTTTAATACACAGCCTGGGCAAACAGTTTTCGTCGTGCACACAAGTGTAGTAAGTGCGAGCTTCTGGACATTTGACTAATTTATCAGAATAGAGTCATGCCTGTAAGTGTAATTTATAGCATTTAGGCTCGTTTGTATGTGTTTATTGGATGACCATACGCTTATTTCACGCGACCGCCATTTTAAAACACGAAAGTGAGGCTGCGGTGGGAAGAAACCCGGAAGTAAAGGATTAGCACTGTAAACATTGCAACAACATGCTGTGGACTATAAACCTCCAGCTGTTGCTGCGACTTCAAAATGCAGAAATGCTGTAAACATCACTTTAATATCATTCAGTTCAGTTTAATTTTTAACAATTAAAAGCATATTAGACATCAAACAACATCACAATCTCTTTAGGAGTAACCCGCTTAAGTATCCTCCTAGACTTCAGTTCAGGGCAGCAGGTAAACACAGTGGGAACGCTTCCCAGCTTCAGCCTATGTAACCCGGTGAGCGATAAAACAATGCAGTCCTCTGTAGCACATCTTCGTGTTGTCTCGGTTCTAAAGTTTTAAAAACGTCCATTTCCCGCTAACATTTAAGCACCGTTGAGCGTGCTCATAAACACCGCTGATTTGCTGTAGTATTCACCAGTGCTCAACAGAATGACTGTGAAGGTTATCAGTTCACCGCTCTTCACAGATTGAAAACACACATAGACAGACATTGGAGCTTTTTAAAGCCGTGAAGATCAGTCGATTCATCAGCGGATCGCTCGTCTGTGCTTGCACTCAGTAAACAGCGGTGAGTTTGGTGAACTGATGACTTTCACAGTAAATCATAGTGATTTCTGTTGAGCACGTGAACACAATGGCCAATCAGCGCAGTTTAAGAACTCCATGAACAGTGTCTTAAATGTTAACCAGAAATGGGAATATTTTTATATATTTAATTATGGAAATTTTGCATCGTGACAAGTCTAATATAGTGAAAGAATCAGTTCATTAACTTGAGTTTGATGAATGGCATCTAAAATGTGTGTTTGGGAAAGAAAACGTTAGCTAAGGAGTGCCATTGCCCTTAACTTAGCTGAAAATGAAGTCAAATATCTCTTTTTATTTTCACTATTCATTCAGAACGGACCTTTGGGTCACTCGTAAGGCAGTGAAAGTATAAATTTGTGTCACTTTCTCTTCGCTGATAAGATATACAGCCAGGTACACAACATTCCTGTGTGACTCAGGCGATACTTCCGGGTTTCTTTCCACCGCAGCCTCAATTTCGCTGTTAATAATGGCGGCCGCGTGAAATCAGTCTATTGCCTTGCGATATACGAATCACAGAGGACCACAGAGTAACCTAAAAAAAAACTCACTCGTGAACAAAACCCAAAGATACTTGAAATATTCCACCCAGGGTAAGGACCTTCCCCCAACCTGGACATGGCAAACCACCTTTTTACCGGTGGAGCACCATGGCCTCAAATCTGGAGGTGCTGATTCTCATCCCAGCCGCATCACACTATACAGCAAACCTTCACAGTTCATGCTGAGTTTAAGTATCTTAGGGTTTGGTCACAAGTGAGGGGATGGATGGAACATGAGATTGATAGGTGGATCGATGCAGCAGCAGCAGTAATGCGGTCGATGTATTGGTCCTTTGTGAAGAAGGAGCTGAGCCGAAAGGCAAAGCTCTCGATTTACCAGTCAATCTATGTTTCTACTCTCACCTATGGTCATGAGCTTTGGGTCATGAACTAAAGGACAAGATCTCGGATACAAGTGGCCAAAATGAGCTTCCTTTGCAGAGTGGCAGGGCGCACCTTATAGATAGGGTGAGAAGCTTTGTCACTTGAGAAGCGTTCAGAGTAAAGCCGATGCTCTTCCACATCAAGAGAAGCCAGCTGAGGTGGCTCGGGCATGTTTCGGATGCCTCCTGGAAGTCTATCTAGGGAGGTGTTCCAGGCATGTCCCACCGGGAGGAGGCCTCTGGGAAGACCCAGGACATGCTGGAGGGACTATGTTTCTCGGCTGACCCAGGAACACCTCTAGATCCCCCCGGAGGATCTGGAGTAAGTGTCTAGGGAGAGGGAAGTCTGGAAGTCTCTTCTAAGACTGCTGCCCCCACGTCCCGGCCCCAGAAAAGTGGCAGAAATGAATGAATGAATGAATAATTGTATTTTCTACTTACATTCTTTAATGGCTGAGGTGAGAAATTAACTTGAAATTTTCATTTTTAAATGAACTATCTCTTTAAGATGTTGACTGTAGTTCACTTAACGGCCACTGGTGTCACTAAAAACAAAAGATTATGCATTATCTTTAGCCCTTTTTGCATAGTTGTAGTCCACGTTAATATTTTTAAAGTGCACGCCATACCTGGCAACACTCCCGTTTTTCCCAGGACTGATATTTCAGACACATCTCCCGTATTGTATTGTCTCCTGGAAAACTCCCGGAATTCCACCACCCACCCCCACCGCAAACCCCCCTGCCCTCAACTTTTTGGTACAGTCGGGCCTGAAACCTAGTGCATGTTCGCTCAGCAAACCCAACGCGCAACCATCCCCATGCCCATCAAACCCAACGAATCAACCAACACCCTTCTCCCATTCTTCAGTTCGCGTTCAATAAAACAATATATTTTATTTTTTGAAAGATTTGAAATATTTTGGAGCAGTAAAGATGTCAGGCTATATAATTAAAATGAATAATTGACTTCTGCTGTGACTTCTTTACATTTTGAAATGGCTTCTTTGGATGGAGATACTGTTGTACTTAAAAAAAAAAAGTAAATAAAAAATCTTACACATACCTTAGGAACGGTATTACAGAAAATTTGGGTGGTTTCAAAACCTTGACTTCTCCGAACCGCGGTATACTTTGAAAACGGTTATCGTCCCATGCCTATTTGCAAAAAAACATATCAGGAGGTTGTAAAGGGATTGCTGTCAGTAGCTATGTTTCCATCCAAAGATGCAAATAAATGCGCAAAACTGGACTATTATATAAGAGACGTGCGAATAAAGCAGCATTTCCATCCAACATGTCAAAGAGGACAAAATCGTCACTTCCTGATTAACTGGCGCCAAATATCCAAAGTAAAAACGGAATTTGCTGAGGTAGGAGAAGCTGCGTCAATCTTTTCTTCATTTAATAAATGACTTGCACCTCAGAAGACGATATGCAATGAACGCGCAGTGGTGTTTGAAGGCGTGAGACGCTCTGAACAATTCTGGACGTCATTAATAATATAATAACACTAATACTGAAACGATTCAGGGGTTTTAGAATGACCAAAACAACCTTTCAGATATTTTACAGTGTGCTCAGCATGCTGGTTTGTCCACTCGCACACATTTTTATCATCACATGATCTCTTATAACAAAATCACATGACCTTTTTAATGCACATACTGGAATTTGTTCGGCAAAAGTGTTTCCATCATAGTTTATGCACATCTTTTCTCATAGAATAAAAAGTTTATCCTGCTCAGTTATGCGCATATGATTTGTATGGACATTTTCACAATTGATGTGCACCTCTGCATTTCTATGAACCATTTTTTATGCACATGTCCAAAATGCACATAGGTGGATGGAAACATAGCTAGTGCTCACACCAAAGAATCTGCAACACAGACATTTCAACATTTCACATGTGTTGGGAAGATTTACTGCCATAAGGACAGATTTTTCAGCACATTTCTGAATATTAGGCAACAGCACCACATTGTTAACAGCCATCTGTCTTGACATGCATGCATATTTCTTTAACAAAAAAAAGAAAAGAAAAAAGGGGAATGAATAGTACCTAGTGTTGTTAGTTATTAAGTAATCTTTAATAAACAGCTTAGTATAGCTTAATTTAGCCACTTAGCAGGAAAGGAACCAGGTTAAATGTACATTATCTACTGTAAATTCTATATACACACTGTAGGTAAAATGTTTGTGCATTAAATCAAATATACAAAAGTGCAAGTATCAGCTCTAATGCTTCAACTAGCTTTAAATAATTTGTAATAATCTATATAGGGGTGACATAGTGGCTCAGTGGTTAATGCTGTCGCCTCACAGCAAGAAGGTCACTGGTTCAAGTCTCAGCTAGACTAGTTGGCATTTCTATGTGGAGTTTGCATGTTCTCCCTTGTTGGCGTGGATTTCTTCCGGGTGCTCCGGTTTCCACCACAGTCCAAACACATGCACTATAGGTCAATTAAGTAAACTAAATTGGCTGTAGTGTATGTGTATGCATGTATGAGCTACAACAAGTCCAAAGATATACAGTACGCTATAGGTGAATTGGGTAAGTTAAATTGTCCGTAGTGTATGAGTGTGAATGAGTGTGTATGGATGTTTCCCAAATACTGGGTTGCAGCTGGAAGGGCATCTGAGGCATAAAACATATGCTGGATTAGTTGGCGGTTCATTCCGCCGTGGCGACCCCTGATAAATAAAGGGACTAAGCTGAAGGAAATTAAGGCAAAAATTAAACCACAAACTCATTCTGAGCTGTACCATTTAGAATAAATAAGAATAACTCATCATACTAAATGTTAAAGAGCCCCTGTTATGGGTTTTTGAAAATGACCTTCCATGTAGTGTGTAACACAGCTCTTAGTGAAATGAAATATCCAGCTAAAGCTTAAATCTGAAAGTGGACAGAGTCGACTCATAGTGGCTTAAATGAATCGTCTTGATAACGAGTCTTCAGCCGTTTCGGCGTGACGTTGTTACGAAACACAATGGTTGCGCGCGCAGACCCGGCAAAATTCAAACCTGCGGCCCCGCCCACTAACACAGCAGCAAGACGCTCATGAAGACGCTGTGTTTACCTGGATATTATTGGAAGTGTGAGGGGAAAGGAGTCGTTCAGAAATCTGCACGCTTACAATGGGCCATTTATCACTACACAGCTCATGCATTAGTTTCTTCCTCCATCTTGTAATGGACAAACAAGACACCAGGGGTGCGGGCAAAATAAGGACAAATTATTAGGTACACCGGCAGGCTGCTGAACGCTGGGCTTCGGGCTGGTGAGCAGCACTGAAAAGGCTTGCGAATGTAGAGCGGGAGCCCGCAGAGATAGCTTGTCAGAGGAAAGAGGATGCTACAACCTCCCGGCTGGGGATGTGATCGTTTAGAAAAGCAGAGTACAGGTAAGCCCTTAGAACATATAGCAGTTCACGGACGAGGTGCCACAGCAATGATTGCAAATAGAAATGATCTACATGTTTTGTTACCAGTAACTGCGTGTACTGTATCAGGTTAACTCTTTATATTCTCATATCGCGTCTAATGCAACGTTGTAAACGCGACGCGTGCTGCTTTGTTTACACATTTAAATGCTTTCGTGAGCTCGTTCCACTGCCATTTGTCGTTGCTATGGCCACCGTTAGCTGATCCTGCACACGTGCAGCGGTCAAGGTTCAGAATAGTTCAGCTTTTGCTGCTGTGTGGATTAAAACTGAATGTGTTTTTTTTTTCTGCAAAAACAGTTGACACGTTTGTAGCAATATTTGTTTACAATCCAAATTATGTTTTAAATTGTCAATGAAAAAAGATACAAGGGAGAGAAAGAATAAAGAAAAATAAAAAATAAAAATCATGAAATAAGCTTGAGGGTAAGACATTTAGGAATCAATTAGAGTACATAAATTAAAATCATTACAAAATGAAATAGTTCTGTTTGCTTTCTTATTTTTACATAATGAAATTAAATGTAAATAATGATTAAATTCTTGCAAAAAAACTGGAAAATATGGTTTGGTATTAGTAAATTTACATTTGTGGATATGGAATTTACAAAGAAAATAAATTCAATTTATAACAAAGCAAGCATTTTTCTTAGTAGAGGCAGAATCATGATAACCAAAAATAATTTCTTTAAAAGTAACAGAAACCTCTTGCTGTATGTTATCATTAATAAATGAACCAATAAGTTTCCAAAATTGTACAGTATAATTACAGTCCCAAAACAAATGAAAAACAGTTTCAGTGTGAAATTGACAGAATGAACATTTTACATCAGTATTAGAATGATTTTTTTTTTCAAAAATAGCTTAATAGGATAGAATTTGTTAATTAATTTAAAAGATACTTCTTTGACCTTGTTGGTGAGAAAATATTTTTGTTGCAAAGACCAAATTTTATCCCACTTCAAATCTATAAATATATTATTCCAATAAAAGAGATCACATGTAGCAACATTTTCAATAAAAAGAGATCTAATATTGTAATTTCTATCTTTTTTATTAGAAAAACTAATTTTACCAATAAACGTCTCTGTCGGATCAGAAAGGTACGTTTTTTTAGGAGGGAGATGATTGCTATTTTTTAAGAGCATAGTAATTCCTGAAGTTATAGCTCCCATAACAATGGCAAAATTTTTTGGACTTACTGGTATGTTATATGCAGAAATAAATTCAAAGTAATTCATTAAAAAACCTCTGTTGTTAAATAACTGACTAACTAAAATCAAACCGTTGTTAAACCATTCACTGAAAAACAGAGATTCATTTTTAAATAAAATATTTTGGTTATTCCAAAAAAGAAAATGAGTGGGCAGTAAAATTGTGTTTATAGATTAAAGTCCAGGCCAGAAGTACTTGTTGATGGAAATTTGAAAGTTTAACAGGAATTTTGGTTATGTTATAATAACATCAATAAAAACTTAATGCCCCCCCAAAAAGAAAATACCCGTTTTGGAAAAATATTCCAAATTGAATCTTCGTTATTTAGATACTGGTTAAGCCAATTTATTTTGAAAGTATAATTTGAAGAACAGAAATCAATACAGTTAAGACCTCCTTTATTAAACGAATTTATTAAAACAGTCTTCTTCATATAGTGGCTAAAACTGAATGTGTGTCATACATATGCTAGTGTTTAACTGCACTGTTTTCGGTGCTGAGGTGTCTGAATAACACTGTTGAGAACCGGGTACTGTTTACTGTGGTGTTAGTAAGTTTACTTTGAAGCGTGTTTCGGGCGTCTGCTGCGATCGGATCCTATACCAATGTTGGCGACCCGGGGGCTTGATAAACCAGGCTGGGCATTTTACTGTCTCGCGCTGAACGCTGTCGACCAATGACAACAGGCTGCCATCGGTCCAATCAGTGCAGATTAGCTTCGCGCTAAGAAGGGGTTTGGGAACAAATAAATCGCTGAACGATTTATATGGGAGTCGCTGGAATAATCAAGTAAAAATACATTATTATTATAAGACCATGAAAGTGTTTTTTGACCTTGCATACATATCAGTATGTTGTTGGAGACCCATAAAACCAAAATATGACCCTTTTCAATGTGTAAGATATTTAAAATGATTTAAAAATTGTTGTGCAGACAAATATGTTAAGATTTAAATTGTCTGATAATGAGTCTTTTAACTTGTCTCACGTTTCCTGTTCCATGTCTGTCCAGCCATATGTTGTTACAAACAATGCATACCAAACTTGTATATAAAAACGCATACATTAAAAAATTCAATCAAACACGACACATTCTCAAGTACGAGGAAAACATGCTGAACTGTTGTACACATTTTTTTGATACTCGAAAAGCCCTTTTCATCTTTGATCCACATGTTGATTTAAGTACCTAGCAACCTCCCAGAACACCCCTGCACTACAGCAATGTGAGAAAACCACTCTCAACAGTTACAACCACACAGGGATGGCCGAGAGATGATCTGCAACACCATAGAAATACGGAAAAACAGCTAAACTAATGCTGAGAAGCTGTTGATGGTGGACACTTTTACAGTTATTAATCAAAATCGTAGTTTGTTTTCATGGATCCTGTAGGGTTTATGCCATCGTCCAAAAAAGTGTATTGTTTGTAATGTATGGCTTTTAGAACAATTTGCTCAATGTAGAAATGTTTGTCATAATTCCTATTGTGTACAAAGCTGATTGTATACAAATTATGCAAGGTTTTGAATTGTAACCATGGTCTTATGTTGCATGGGTATAATTATAGTGTACAGTTATAACCAATAGTTATTTATAGTACTAACCAAATATACATTGTGTCAAAATTATAGATTTTTTCTTAATGCCTAAAATCTTCATAACTTCCATTGAGATATTTTGTAAGTTTTCTACCATAAAAAATAAAATAAAATAATAATAATAATAATACTAAAAAATAAAATAAAAATAAATAAATAAATAACAGTTCTGTCTGGTTCTTGAATCTGATTGGCTGATAGCCGTGTGATATTCTGCAAATAACAGCTATCGTACAGCCTCTTCATCCCTTCACCCTTGTGTATTATTCCACCCATATACAGCAACAGAGGCAGCAAGCAGAGGACACTCTACAGTTTGACAAATATTGCAGCTGTTGGACAACATGATGTACTTTTCAGGCTTTTTAGCTGAGAATGCAGTTGTCTAGATTGCAACTATGCGGTTTATTTATAGGGATAGTGCCTATTCTAAATATTTATAATTTCGGAGCATCGAATTTAGTGCATCGGCCGTCATCAGCCTGTCTGAGCAGACCAAAGAAAATGACGGTGGACGTTCCGCTACAAGATGGCAGACCGCCTAATAAGTGCTTAGGAGAGAAAAACAGCATTTTCTCAGTGTACCTTTCAAACTACAGCTGATCAAATCATTATAAATCAAGTAAGTGACATTCTAAGTCGATCTCACTCTTTTATATTTTGTAGTGTTGTATTTATACCACAGAAACTGCTAGTGTTTGCTTAACTTTGGCTTTTTGGGGGGTTAATTATTGTGATATCCTGATTGCAACAGAAAAATAGTAGGAAACCTCTGTAGACTGATGGCATTTCATGCTGTTCAGCCTTATAATTTTAAAATGTGAACAAAATCACCTGTTTTGTCATCACTTTAAACATTATGCTAGAGAATCTTTCAAATACTAGCTCTAAAGTGACGTTTTTGAACTGGCAACGATTTCTGATGTTCTGACGTCAGCTGCAGATGCGAATGAATGGTGGAAGAAAGTAGTTCCTTGTACAAAAGGGTTTTGGAGACTTTGCGTGTTTGATTTTCTTTTTATATACTGTACATTGTTATGCCATCAAACTGTTGTATTAACACAATTTCACACTTGTAGCAGTGCGACATGGCTGTATATGGGCACTGGTGGGGCCTGCACTTGGCCTGCAGCCTCGAGCCAATGCACGCCTGCCACCAGTGCAGATATACAGCCATATCTCACTGCTACTCGTGTGTTATTGCTCATATATATAGATCTTAATTTTTGATAAGCATTATTAGGGATACTAAGAACTTAGTTTGGACAACTTTAAAAGGCAATTTGCTTAGTATTTAGATTTTTTTTTTTAGCCCTCAGATTTTCAAATAGTTTCTCTGCTCCTTTGAATGTGTCTTATATTGTCCTTAATTAAATTATCAATATTTTTTTTCTTAAGCATATGCAGTTGTTTTAATAAATGACAATTGTTTTTCTGTTGCAAAATAATATTTTTTTGCAAAATATATATTACTCTGCTTCTCTGAATTGATTTATACAGAACTGTTACATTTATGTACAGTATTTAAGGGTGATATGTTATAATTAACTTTAACTAAAATCATTTAAGGTAATCCCTAACTTTTTTTTAAGCTGAGAAAACATTTAATTACACTAAGTTAAGCCTAATTTGTAAATAATTACACTCAACACTGTAAAAAATATCCGTACATTAGCAGTTTTCTGCATTTTTCGATTCATGTTTTTATTTCCCCCAATTCATTTATGCATTTCAATTGCTTCATGGGACCTTGATCTTTCTTTCAACAACTTTTAACCTTGAAATGTTAGTTTAGACAACTTTAAAGAAATTTTGCTCAGTATTTAGATTTTTTAAACCCTCATTTTTTCAAACAGTTTCTCTGCTTCTTTGAATGTATGTCTTAAATTGTCCTTAATTAATGCATCAATATTTTTTTCTTAAGCATATGCAGTTGTCCTGATAAATGTCAAATGTATTTCAGTTGCAAAATGTTACTCCTCTTCTCTGAATTGATTTATACAGAACTGTTACATTTATGTACACTATTTTAGTACAGTATTATATCATAATTAACTGAAAACATTCAGAGTAACCCCTTTTCTTTTTAAGGGGAAAATACATTTACAGGTTACTTTGCATCTGCTCCACACTGTAAAAAAATACCAGTAAATTAGCAGTTTTCTGTATTTACAACTTATATATACAAATTTTAACCTTAAAATGTTCGAAAAAGTCACTTTTTTAAACATGTTTGATAGTTTAAAGTGATATATTGTCTGGGTTGGTGTACATCAGGCTACACAAGTCTTATAATAAGCTGCCAGTGCAGATCTGTTATTTTACCGACGTATTTCTCTATATACAATGTCATATACATTATTATATTTTTTAAACTACTAAAATGTGAATAAAAGTCACTTTGTTAAAAACTAGAGTTGAACTTTTAACATCAAAAGTCGGCAAAGCAGAGATCCTATAATGCAATTCACAACCGTAAAAAGGCCTAAACGGAAAACACAAAATACGGAAACTGTGAATTGACATATTTGTTTTGTGCAGGGTCACAAATAGGACCAACATGCCCCAAAACGAAAACAAAACAAAACACATATTCGTGTAGCCTAATCATTTGAATCAAACCATGACATAAAGTGAACGATAACTGAGTTTCCTGTGAACTGACATCTAGCCCCGGCTGTTTTCCCTGCAGCATGTGTGTCCCAACATGCATATATATGCGCTTCCATGTAAAAATGCCTTATCAGATCACGGATATGCGTGGTGTTTGTGGAGCAGCAGTGTAATACAGCGATGTGAAGCGAATTCAGCAGATGGCAGTATCTGTCAGATCCGCGCGAGCGCCTCAACAATGACACTCGCAGTATTGTAACATTGAAACATTCGTATACGCGGTGCGCGCAGATACAATGTGCCGCCGCCGACAGATGCCGCCGAGCCGACACACAAACACCGACGACAATTAAACCTGCGATGGCTTTTGCTTTAATGTCTCGTGGAGAGCCTATATCGTTAGATACTCGAACCAACAGCTAATACGGCCAGGCATAGGCGGCTGCGTGCGTTTCACGGGGGCTCATGGCGGAGTTTGTCGCCGAGAACTGCGGGGTCTCATCGGCGGGCGGCGGCGGAAAGTCTTCCCAGCCATGCGAAGACGCGGCCGGCAGAGCCGCGGGCGAGGTGTCGGTCTCCAACGGGGACTGTGGACTGTGTGCGCCCGAGAACCAGGGGCTCGACACGGCAGTGGTGCTGGATAGCAAAACTGGAATACCGCGGAAGACCAGTATTATCAAGGTAAACGGTCGTTTTACTCATTTGTAATCTCGTCAAACCTCGCCCTGATACGTGCATTAGTGATCATCCACAGGTTTTGGGGCACGGAAATCTCAGCCCACCGTAGACATGTCATTGCTGTTTCCACTCGATCATGCGTTTTGTAATTTCGGATGCACATCCGTCACGTGCACTTCTTTGCATTTATTTCTGCTTTTAGCTATAACTAGTCTCTAAATTCCTCGTTATGGCATAACTAGTCATTATGTATGCTATAGCTGTTGCTTGTAATCTGGTTTTAGTGCTAATTGCACATCAGCTGTCAGTAGTAGCAAGCTTAATGGTATTTATTCCTGCTTCAGTAGATCTTGCATGTTTAAATATACATTATATCATTCAAACTACTAAAATGTCAATAAAAGTCACTTTGCTAAACTGTAGAGTTGAATTTTTAACATCAAAAGTCGACAGAGCAGAGATCAATGCAATTCACGACCGTGAATAAACGGAAAACACCGAATACGGAAACTGTTAAACAATTTGTACAGGTTTGGGGGGCTCTCAGATGCACAGAAATCTCAGCCCACAGTAGACATGTCATTGCTGTTTCCACACGATCATGCGTTTTGTGATTTCATGATGCACATCAGTAAAGTGCACTAGCTATAACTAGTCTGAGAATGGCTTATTAATGTGAAATTAGTCATTATGTATGCTAGCTGTTACTTCCAATCCAGTTTTAGTGCTAATTGCACATTATTTCTCAGTTAGTTACTATTAGCCAAATCTTAAAGGTTCAGCCAAATATTAAAATGGACTCTCTATTTACTCTCTCTCAAATGGTTATAAACCTTTATGAGATTCTTACTTCTGTTGAACACAAAAGAAGATATTTGGAAGAAAGCTGGAAACCATTGACTTCCATAGTAGACTAATACTATAGATGTCAATGGTTACTGGTTTTCAGCTTTCTTCAAAATATCTTCTATTGTGTTTAACAGGAGTGAAGTATTTGCTTGAACTATTACTTTAATGTTATTCATTCCAGCTTCACTAGTGCTTGTTTATGAGTTGGTATTACTCTTATCTCATTGCATCTAGAAAAAATGCGAGTTGTAAAACTGGAATATGAACCAGCAACATTCCAAATGCATAGTATAGTTAATAGTAAATTATATTACCAGTGTATTTATATAGCACATAATGGTAACTCAAAGTGCTTTACATAAACAAGAGGATTAAAAGAATCATAATATAAGTGTAAAAAATAAACACAACTAAGAATTAAAATTATTTTAAAGAGGTTTACAAAAAAAGCGTGCAAATGAGTCAGAATTGCAAGAAATGTGAGGCGGGTAAACTTAAAATTGCAAGAAATAAACACTTTTTAAAGAAAAATAAAGTCAAAATGTATATATATATAAACTCTAAACTACGAAATATTACTCAAAAACTGTGAGAAAGTTGCAATTCCAGGCTAAAAAGGTCAAATTGAGAGATACAAGCAGCAAAATGTTCAGATTTTGATTAAAGAGTCTGAATTGAGATTTAGATTCATCAAAAAGCAGGACATAAACCTATATATTTGCCAATTGTGTGATATAGTTGACATTTTAAGTAGAAAGTCAGAACTGCTATGGTGAAAAATCTACTTTTCAAGCTGTTTGGACAGACATATGTGTGGGTATAGTGTATAGACCGTCATATTGGGGTGATATAAACACACCCAGTCCTTTTTTTTCAGTTTAACTACATAAAAACGTTGACCAATTGGAGCGGTTTTGAGATCGACCGCAACTTGACGTAAGAGTGCGGTCCCCCCGCCCACCAATATTGATTGACAGCTGCGTATTAACATGTCTCCGTAGTAACGTTTATAATCCTATAAACAAGACAGGACGTGCGCAAAACAACCGTAAAAAAAAGTCTGTTCAGTTTGCTAGGATCATCAATCATCATCAAATGTGATCAAGAGTGAGTTTGACAAGTTTAAAATGTTTTAAAACAGTGCATGTGTGTAATGAATTACAGCCATTTACTTCAGCTTTACTTCATTACCACAGCCTTGGTCAGAAGAATTATAAAAGAAGACGCTTCAGTCCCGGTTTGTGGACGTTAAATCAGGTTTATTTTGTACATTAACGTTACAGATATCCATACAGCAGTGGAGATTAACCTGTATCCTGTCACATTTGTGTGCAAAGAATGCAAAGCAAAATGTGCGCGCTGTATTTGTGTGTGTGCGCGATGTGTGTGTGAACTAATGACATTGTGTGAGACTCATCGTTGCAGCTCCACAACAAGTGCATCAAATACTCATTGGTAGGCCCACACGAAATCTGCGCGCGTAGAATTCCGCCGATTTTTTGCAGATTTTCCGCAGAATTTCGCAGATTTTTAGCCCATCATTAATTCTGTTTATATACTTGAGTAAATGTGTGTAAATCTGAATTTAGTCAGTTTTTAAATTACACATATTTTACACATTAAGGTTTTAGTTATGAGACTTCCAAAATAATTCTGCAGAAATCTGCAAATTTTTACCAAAATTCTCCGTTGAAATTGCAAAAAACGTCTGCAGATTCCATCTGGCCCTACTCATTGGCAAAGTTCTTACTGTAGTATTTCTCTCAAACGTTACGTGAGTTCAGCTTCCTCTATGTCTGTCTGTTGTCTGACGCAGCCGAGGGCGGAGACTGAGGCACGCTGACAGGCATGTGGGAACAATGGGCGGGGAGGACTAGCCTTAAAGGTGCAAATGTTTAACAGTTTCTTTATTTTGTTCAATGATATTTTGAAGAATGTTGGAAAATCGATAACCATTGACTTCTACAGAAGGAAAAACAAATACTATAGATGTTAATGGTTACAGGTTGACAACATTTTTAAAAACAAGAGGAAAGAATATTATCAGACATACTGTGAAAGTTTCCTTGCTCTGTTAAACATAATTTAGGAAATATTGAAAATAGAAAAAATAAGGGGGATGTTGGGGTGGGCTAATAATTCTGACTTCAACTGTGTATGACTGCTGCATAATTGTGATTATGAGCTAAAATGCTGTAAAATAAGAAAAACTTTAATATAATTATTTAAACTTTAATATAATGATTTAATAAAAAAGTTACAGCTGCAACATTTTCAATAATAATATTTAAATTTTATAAATAAAATAAAAAAATACACAACATAAACATAACATATAATAAAAATGTAATTGTTTTAAAATTTCTACACTCTCAGAAATAAAGGTACGGGAGTTGTCACTGGGGTGTTACCTTTTCAAAAGGTACAAACTTGTACCTAAAAGGCCCATATTAATACCTCAAGGGTACATATTGGTACCTAAAAAGTACAAAAGTGTTCCTCTTAAAAAATGTAGGTACTAATATATACTTTTGAGGTATCAATATAGACCCTTTAAGGAACGGTGGGCAGGGAGGACTAGCCTTAAAGGCACAGTACACAAAAACAGCAAAAAGCTGTCGAGAGCTATAAAATACAAACTAGTGAAAGCTATAATTTATAATCTGATGGGTGTTTTGAGCTGAAACTTTACAGACACATTCTGGGAACACAAAAGACTTATATCAAATCTGGAAAAAGGGGTAACCTAGGTGCCCTTTAAATCAGAAACATGAGAAGGCCTTTAAACTCGAAATTGCAAGAAATAGCCAGCTTTTAGAAGAAGAAATTATATTTTTGACAGGCTATAAACTCACAAACTGTACCGTGAGAAAGGTATAAACTCTCGACTCTACAAAAAACAAGAGTCAAACCTGCAAGATGAAAAGCTGCAGTTATCTTTATTTATTATTATTATTCCACAATGTCTTTCATAATTGATAGTAGTTCCCAAAAGTGTGCTAGTTTACAGAAATGAATGTTGTGTAAACTTGGCCTGTTCATGCATCACATCTGAGGCCAATATCTAATGCCAGTGCCGTTTCAGACTTGTTCAGATACAAATCAGAGATACTGAATCCGAGCCCACAGAGTAATCATTAGTAATGTGAGCCTCCGTGCACATATTTACCACGTGTGACTCATGATTATGGTAAAAGTACAGTTTATTTATTCAGTAGCACTAAAACAGCGCAGCTATCCAAAGTGCTTGACAGAGAAAAAAATAAATACCAAAGAAAAAATTAGGGCTGCATGATATTGAAACAAATAAAGCAATAATTTGTTTATCTGCGATATGTATTGCTCCAGTATGAATACAATTTCACCAGATGGTTTACTAGGGCTATTTTGGAAAGAAATCTTGAATTTATGACTGATTATGGCGATTTTGTAGGACGGAGTGAATCGTGGATGAAAAATACTAAGCAAATAAATACAATACACCCAAAAATAAGTATACAAACAGAGTTATGGTTTTCTAGAGTGTGAAACAGTATTCAGGATTCAGAGCAAATGAAATGCAAAATATAAAATAACACTGTATGGACATCATTGTATTAATAATTAAGTATAATTACTCTTATTAAAGTTGCAAATATTGTATTGTTTTGTGCCCGAATGCTTCGATCGCTCATGAAATGCCTTTAAAACACATGCAAATGATAAACTTTCACTCTAGTTTTGGTTCAACTTTAGAGTGACTCCACAAATCTCATGCATTCTCAACTGTGGTGCTGATCAACTATAATCCAAAGCAACTTTGCAGATCCTGCGATGTGATTATTGCGGATGCACACATTGCGATATCAATACTGAAACGATATATTGTGCAGGCCTAATTGAAAAGCTAAAGATGCCATTTAGGAAGCTGCATTTTTATTCTAAATTCCAAATTCTAACACATATCTTAAAGGGCAAGTTTGTATTGCTAATTTAGTGCATTATCTTCAAAGCCGCCAGTGATTTAAAGGGATGGTTCATGCAAAAATTT
>CAIGQZ010033112.1:34199376-34212474 GCA_903798205.1 Danio tinwini
CAAGGGTAAATCACTGATGACAGAATTATAATTTTTGGGTGAACTATCCCTTTATATGGGTTTTGCAAGCAAACTAACTGCATTATAATTAATTCCAGATCCTTACAGTTCGTTATTGGGAAATTTTGACCGTTTACTGTAGAGAAAAAATAATCTGACAGGAAATATCGCTCTACTTCCCCTTGTTGGATGTATTGGCACATAAAACCATTTATGTCAGCCAGTTCTAGCTAAAGATAATGATTTTAACCAGCTCTTTGTCCAAACAGATAGACAGATGACATTTATATGTAGGTCATATATCTGCTAAACGGAAGTGTTCGCTCGCTAGCTTTTTAAACTCTTTCCTTTTGCTCTGATTGTAGTTTTTATTGGCTCTCTCATGTCTGTATTTGTGTCAAAGTTCTACGCAGGAATGTGACAGAAGTCAGACGATTTGTTTAGAGGAGAATTTAGCCGTAGAAGAGGAAATGCTTTCTCTCAGCTAAACTTGTTTCACTCAGTGTTGCTTTTAGTTCCTGTACCAACTACAGTGTTTCCTGTGGAAAGATTTCTCGTTTGTTCATGTGCTCACAGTCAAAGCATGTGGTTAAAGCGATCGTAGATCATTCAGGTGAACCACAGACACACTGCCGGTCTTCTCTGAGCATCACTGTTTTTTTTTTACTCTGCTGCTAAAACAGGAGGCCTATTTCTGGTGGAATAAGTTGCTTAGCACTTACAATGATACCATTTTTTTTGCATATAAAATTATCATTCTTACAAAAAATTATAATGTTTTTCTTTATTTTGTTATATAAATTATTACTAATTATTTAAAGACTGCACTTTCTGTCAATTATTATTCCTAGTTTTTTTGCTGAATAAAAACTTGCTGAATGATTTAAAATAATCTTTTTTTTTATTAATACTAGTAATACTGTTGCTGTTACTGCAATTTCTGTATGTTAGCAAAAAATATTAGGTGATGATATACAGTTGAAGTCAGAATTATTAGCCCCCCTGAATTATTAGCTGCACTGTTCCCCCCCCCCACAATTTCTGTTTAACGGAGAGAAGATTTTTTCAACACATTTCTAAACATAATAGTTTTAATAACTCATCTCTAATAACTGATTTATTTTATATTTGCCATGATGACAGTAAATAATATTTGACTAGATATTTTTCAAGATATATTCTATACAGCTTAAAGTGATATTTAAAGGCTTAACTAGGTTAATTAGGTTAACTAGGCAGGTTAGGGTAATTAGGCAAGTTATTGTATAAGGATGGTTTGTTCTGTAGACTATTGAAAAATATATAGCTTAAAGGGGCTAATAATTTTGACCTTAAAATGGTTTAAAAAAAAAATGTAAAACTGCTTTTATTCTAGCCGAAATAAAACAAATAAGACTTTCTCCAGAGGAAAGAATATTATCAGACATACTGTGAAAGTTTCCTTGTTCTGTTAAACATAACTTAAAAATCAAAGGGGGGCTAATAATTCTGACTTTAACTGTGTATGACTGCTGCATAATTGTGATTATGAGCTAAAATGCTGTAAAATAAGAAAAACTTTAATATATTGATTTAATAAAAAAGTTACAGCTGTAACATTTTCAATAATAATATTTAAATATTATAAAAAATATATATATATTAACACACAACATAAACATAACATATAATAAAAATGTAATTGTTTAAAAATTTCTACACTCTCAGAAATAAAGGTAAGCGAGCTGTCACTGGGGAGGTACCTTTTCAAAAGGTACAAACTTGTACCTAAAAGGTCCATATTAATACCTCAAGGGTACATATTGGTACCTAAAAAGTACAAAAGTGTTCCTCTTAAAAAATTTAGGTACTAATATATACTTTTGAGGTACCAATAGAGACCCTTCAAGTACAAATGTGTACCTTTTGAAAAGGTACCACCCCAGTGACAACTAGCGTACCTTTATTTCTGAGAGTGTATAGTATATATGCTTATTATTATAACAGTTGTGCTGCACAGTTGTGAATAAAAATCAATGACAATAGCAACAGCACTATTTTTACTACTACCACAACTACTATTAATAACAGTAGCTATGTTTCCATCCAAAAATGCTAATTAACTCATGGTTTCCGCTACATTCATTCATCCATGGCGGGGCGCCTCACCAAAATTCATCCTGCCATGGCTACATAACAGCTTCTCATTCAAAAACATTCAGTCGTTGTTGTTTTTTTTAATAACAGGTTATAATCGCACCAAAACGTATTAAAAGGTAAGTGAATTATAGCAGCGCAAACTTTTCTGTAATCGTAGTGCTGTGCGTTATTTGTTTAACCCATTAAAGTGACATGCTGACTGACTGACAGACTGACTGACAGGTGCATGATGCGTGAGGCCAGCAAACACGACGTAGTTTTCAGTTAAGATGAACACAGTTTCCATAATTATACTATATAGCCTATGGCTTTGCATACAATGACTATCTTGCTGGAGTTTATAGCCGTTTCACTTTACTTCAGGATGCATTAATGTTGCTCTGTAGGTCTATTGGGTGCAATTATAAATGTTCCCAGCAAATGTCTTTAGTGGAGTGCGTACAACAGTGTTTTCTTATCCACGAAAATAAAGGAGTAAAGTAAAGAGTAAAAGTAAAGAGAAAGTAAAGAGGCTGAATGGAGGAGGCTCGTTCTTTATCCTCGCACTGCATATGGTTTGTTTAACTGTTTTTTTCGCTAGTGAGGCGTTCAGTTTTACCATTGAGTTTCTCCACTCTCTCCATGTAAATAGCAAATGTGCCATGGCGCAATGCAACTGACTCTGAAAGGGAATGTGAGGTGAGACTCTGATTGATTTAATGCACATTAAGCTCAAAACACACTCATAACTCATTAAGAGAATAAGCTCAACACTGCTAGACTATGCACCGGGGTGCAGAACATATTTTTCTATCCTTAAAATAGCAAAAGTGAATTCGTACACGTCTTTAATGCTTTTGCGCCATGAGCTTTAGACTTTTGTGCCTAGATCATTAAAATAGAGCCCTTTGTGTAATCCTAAAAAAAATATTTACCTTAACATTTACATTTTCACCCTAATACACCTTTAAAAGAATGTACAGAATACAAAATCATTTAGAGTCAAATGTAATATATTGTAATACAGAGATGTTAATTTATGATTCACAACTGTTTGATTCAAACTGATTCACTAATAACTGATTCAGTGAACTCGACAGTGCAAAAAATCCTTCGACAAACTCTTGAATTTTGACAGTTTTGAGTCAAACTCCTCTGTGTTGTCCTTAAGATATCCAGCAGAGTGCAGATGTTTTTAACCCAGTGAGATCTATATAACACAGTTAAAGAGTAGTATTGAAGCATGTGCTGTTTTGTCACAGTCGGTGCTGAACTTTGAATCTCTCTCCATCAGCAGATACACAGTGAAGCTATTGACATTTCTGTCTTGTAGAGTCCAGGAAAGCTCTGACTGATCTTTAGCCTCACAATAGCCTGTCACCATGAAGAGAACAAAGTGTAGACTATATCATTCTCATGCACACTTTCTCTTTCTGCTCAGCCTGCTTGACATTTCCCACTTTCCATCTTATTTGACAGGCTTTAGAAGTCACAGTACGGTTGGTGGACAAGAATATGAAAACCTTTGTAATGGAAAGAAAAAGTTTAATGTTAGAACTAAATGGGGAGAAAGAGTATACAGTGGGGGAAATAAGTATCGAACACTTCACTATTTTTCTCAGAAAACATATTTCTAAAGTAGGGATGCTCATTTCGGTTTATTTTACCAACCGCAGCTCGTTAACCGAATATTAACCGCTAACTGATAACAGAAAAATATAAAAAATATTATTTAATAAAAAAATTGAGGTTTCTATTTTGACACATTAAATATTTTAAAATACTGATTTATTTTAACATGCAAACAGCAGCATACAGAACATAACAGACATATGCACGCACCTGCAGTGTTACAGCATAGAAAAAAAGAATAAACTAAATAAAAATAATAAAATAAACAGGCCTGGCCTAGATATTTTTCACCTAAATGACCAATTTCGATTAAAAAATGAAAACACTGACTGAATCCTTTTTAAGTGCCGGCATTTGCTGATTTTTCCAGTCATGTTTTTTTTGTCCAACATATAAAAATATCAGGCTATTAAATCGATCGCTCCACTGAAAATATGCATTTGATTAATGCTTTGTTGTTATTATGTCACAAAACCCCCTTTAACATTATAATTAGGGGTGTGAACCTACACTGGTCTCACGATTCGGTTCGGTTACGATTATCATGCCATCGATTCGGTTCAATTCGATATCTTGGTGCATCACGGTGCATTGACGATGCTTTCCATACACAATTCAATTTTTTTCTTTACAACACAAGGAAAAAAATGTATTTAAATCTATAAATATGTTTATATTAATATATACATACATTTTTGTCCTTTAATACAAGCAGTAATATCAATGAACTGTACCTTTAATTTTACCTGCCTAAATAAAACGCTCTTTGTGAATGTTTTAGACAAAACATTTAAAAATACATGCACAGAACAACATGAGGATTTATAACAAATAAACTAATGTAAATATTATCCCGCTTGCTTTTTGAGCACTGGCAAGTTCTTACACCCCTATGATTGGTCTTTACCCGCTCAACAGAAAGGGCTTCGATTAGAAACGAAAGCGCCCCATGAGTGACGCTGGAAAAACAGCCACGGGTCAGTCTATATGCGCATAATACGCGGTTATCAGGTAACCCGTAATAAAATAAATACAATACAATAAACTCGCACCACAGGCACGCTTGTGTCGGGATCCACAAGTATCGCTTTAACAGCCAAGAGGAGAAGAAAATTTACCTCACGACGGGTCAAATGCTCAAAGTGTGTGTGTGTGGGAGAGAGATAGAGAGAGAAAGGTAGAGAGGCAGAGATGGAGTTTTACAGCATTTCTCCCTAGTAGTGAAATAGCGGCTCCTGCTTTACTATTCCTCAGTGTCAGTAAAAGATCTGCTTTTTAAGTAGTAGAAGTGTTTTATTTACTCACCCTCACCTCCTTCGCCATAGTATTCTACCGCGACATCGCACATAGGGGATAAATGATGTCAGTGCGTAATAACCGGTTATGATCTATTACTGAACCGATATCGAATTGTCCCCATCTGCATCGTGGTGCACTGAAAAAACGTTAAATTTTGACACCCCTAATTATAATAGAAGTCATTAGTTTAAAGATTATGTCAAAATGACTTTTTTCCTCTGTCTCAGCATCAGCGTTGGTTTGTGTCGATTTATTTCCTGCAATCAGCATCAGCGCTGGTTTGTGTCAACTCTTTTGTCAAACTGTGACTAGAAATAGGCCTATTATTCTTTCATTTTGCTTCTTTGACAAAATACATCTGTAGGGACGTGCGGTTTCACGCGTTACCATCCTGCAAGTTAACAAATATTTGTTGCACATCAGGGGCCAATCACAGCGAACGCGCTTTTCCGTTCTAAAAATGCAAGGCCTATATGCCTACAGCTCTGGCTAACTTGAAACTGCGACCACAAGTTTCTTCTCCATCATTAAAACTTATCCATCATCCTGACAATCACTGCAAGCACCTAAACAGAAACCCTGCTCTGCTTTTATTTGATTGAAGAATGAAAAAGACGCGACTGACGTAACGCATTATTCCGCTCAGGGTTGAGTTTTATTTCAACCGCGAGCACACAGCGCACAACAGCATAACGTGAGGCGCGCAGGGCGCATAAGCAGCGTGCAAAACAGTTCATAAACCATTCAAAAATAGCCCTTCTCAATGCAAAAAGCATGTTTAGTGATCGGCTCCTTATGCAGCCAAACTTAAAAAATATATAAAATAATATATTTTTTATCGTTTAACTGATACTATTAATCGGATACAAACGCACCATTCCGGTTAACGGTTAATCAGTTATTTTGAGCATCCCTATTCTAAAGGTGCCATTAGCTACGTTTTCATCCACCTATTTTTATGGTAATTTTGGACATGCGCATAAAAAAACGGTTGATGGAAACGCCATGATGCGCATAAATTTTGAAAATGCACATAAAAAACATATGCTCAAAACTGAGTAGGATAAATTTTTTAATCCAGTAAGAAAAGATGCGCATACGATGGAAACATTTTTACTGAACAAATTCCAGTATGTGCATTAAAAAATGTCATGTGATTTTGTTATAAGAGATCATGTGATGATGTGCGAATGAACAAACCAGCAGGCTGAGCACACTGTAAAATATCTGAAATGTTGTTTTGGTCATTCTAAAATACCTCAACCATTTCAGTATTAGTGTTATTATATTATTAATGACCTCCAGAATCAAGAGTGTCTGTGCTCTGCGTCTCGCACCTTCAAACTATTAAATGAAGAAAAGATTCATGCAGCTTCTCCTACCGCAGCAAATTCTGTTTTTACTGTTGATATTTGGTGCTAGTTAGTTAATAATTTTGTTCTGTTTAACTCGTAGGATGGAAATGCCGCTTTATTCGCACGTCTTTTATGCAATACATAGTCCAGTTTTGCGCATAAAGTTAATTTATTCGACTTGAAATTTTCCCTAGATGTTGGTAACAACCAAAGAAATCCATATATGCAAAGAAAACAAATCTATTCAGTTTACAAATGAAGTTCTGTGTAATAAAATGAAATGACGCAGGGGAAAAGTATTGAACACATGAAGAAAGGGAGGTGTAGAAATGCAGTGAAAGCTCAGACTGCATCTCTCAGTAGTACTTCAGCAACTCTCTGCCCTTCCTCAGTGTAAATGAATATCAGCTGCTTTAGTCGAACATCTACATTAGCAGGAGGATGAAGATGAAACCAGGGCGGACATTTCAGCAAGACAATGATCCAAAACACAGCCAAGAAAACTCTCAAATGCTTTCAGAGAAAGAAAATAAAGCTGTACAATGGCCCAGCCAATCACCTGACTTGAATTCAATAAAAATTACAAATTAATTCAATTTCAATTCAATTCAATTCATCTTTATTTGTATAGCGCTTATACAATGTAGATTGTGTCAAAGCAGCTTCACATGGAAGTTTATAGTGAATTGAAACAGTGTCAGTTCAGTTTTCAGTGTTTAAGTTCAGTTTAGTTTAGCTCAGTTCAGTGTGGTTTAATAATCACTACTGAGAGTCCAAACACTGAGGAGCAATTCCATCGATGCGCAGCTCTACAGATCCCGAACCATGCAAGCCAGTGGCGACAGCGGCGAGGAAAAAACTTCACCAATTGGCGAAAGTGAAGAATTTAAAAAACCTCGAGAGAAACCAGGCTCAGTTGGGCACGACCATTTCTCCTATGGCCAAACGTCTTGTGCAGAGCTGCAGTCTAGGCGCAGTAGCTGGACCTCCGTGAAGACACGTCTGACCTTGGAGCTCAGATTTGATAGACGAGACCCACAGAACCGTAAAGAATTTTTAGACTCTGTTGAAGTCTGTGAAAAACTCACACCTGAGCAGAGCATGAGACTTCATTCATCATATGAGAGGCGTCTTTAAGCTGCTAGCACCAAAAAATTTATTTTAAAGTATTAATCATGTTTCAGTAGTTCAGCACTTTCTCCTTGTGTCATTCCATTGTTATTACACACACACACACACACACACACACACACACACACACACACACACACACACACACACACACACACACACACACACACACACACACACACACACACACACACATATATATATATATATTTTTTTTTTAGGTTTTTTATATTTATGTTTTTATTGTTTGGGTTTTTAGCAAAATCAGGTTCAATTCCATGTCAACAGCTCCTTTTGGAATATTATTCCCAGGAAAAAACATGACGTGTTGAATACTTATTTCCCCCACTGTAGTTGCGTCCCAAATGGCACACTATGCACTTTTACACTCAACCGTGTCGTCCCAAATGGAACACTAATGTTTTTTTTTACTAATCGGAAATTCAAATCGTTTCCCAGATGACGTTTAATGGTTGCCAAATTAGTGAAATAAACCACCAAATTACTAAGTAGTATTTAACTGCATTCACAATTGACCCTTCGCTAAGCCCCACCCTCCTTCTTTACTGTTGTTATGCCTCTCAAGCTTTTGTGCCTGCCACGTCTATTACAATATGTATGCGCTGGTGTCAGACATTCCCAGGGATAAAATTAGTCATTTTTGGCAAACAGGTGAGATATCTGAGAAAGCCAGACGAAAAAGCACTGCAGTATGCATTGCAGGTGTATTTTCACGACTTAATACGCAACCTATTAGAAAATAATTATTCAAAATTGAAGCTAGGTTAGCCTAGCCGCCTCATACACTGACCATTCAACAGCTTAGTTCATGCACAGCAGGATAGGTGACATTTAAAAATGATCTAATAATAACTAATTAAACCGTGATTTCTCTTTTTTTAGCCAAAAAGCCTGATAGATTAATTGCTGTGCAATGAAATAAAGCGTTACTAACCGACGAGAAAACGTGCATGGACAGTGCTTTTACATAATTCATTTATAAAAAAGGCCAGAAAGGAGAAATTGATGGATTTGTGCCAAATATTAGCATTGACCAATAACAATGTACAGTACTTATAACCGTCAGTATGTTTGTGTGCTTTTTATACAGTTTCTATTCTAATTTGCAGTTAAAAAAATAAATTAATTAAAATGCAAATCAAAGTATAAATAGCAGAAGTGATCAATCCAGATTTTCCCTACCAGCAAATATTAATCTGACACCAAATATAAAAGCAGACACTTGCCTGCTATAGCGTTGTGACCAATGAATAATGCCCAATCCCAATTCTATTTTTGTACCCCTACCCCTTCCCCTTGGCCCTTAAAAACGAGTGTGAAGGGGAAGGGCTTCAAAATTAACCCCTAAGAATTGGGACAGCACTTGTCATCATATGTCATCACAATCTCTTGCTTCACATGAGCTCAGACGATTGCGACTGCTGTAGTTAATCCTAGTTGTGTTATTTTTAGTATTAATCTTCAGGAAATCACTAAAGACATATATTATGTTATCATATCGATATAATGCAGCAATAAGATTGTAACTGTACTTTGCATTTACACCGTGGCCATGTTCATCTGTAAACACACCAAAAACAGCATTTACATTATAGCAGACACTGTAAAAAGCTCATTCTCAGCCACTAGAGTTTTCTGACAGGGTGTTCGAGCGTCATCGAGTGTCAGAATGTTGTGGGACTGCTGTACAGGAGTTATTATTAGGGATTATAGATCGCAAAATTTAGTGGTTTTTATTTTAAAGTTTTTATTTTTTTTTATAAAAGCATGACAGTAAAATCATAAATTATGAATATATTATAACATTGTTTGCTGTAAAAATTCATAATAATGACAAAAATACTAATTTGTGGCTCTCTATACTTCCGGGTGCAGCAAAACTGTCGCTGTAGCTGGTGCATTCTGGGAAATTTTCTTACCCCTTGGTTTTGAGTGTGGTCCTAAAAAATCTTTGTTCGAAGGGGTGTATACCCTTTCCCCTTAGCCCTACGCCTTCAAGCTTAAGAGAACTGGGACACCACTATTCTTTCACATGAACGCGCAAAACGAGGGGTAGGGGGAAGGGGAAGGGCTAAGGGGTAGAATTGGGATTGGGCCTAAATCTCCAAAAGACCGACGAAAACATTGGTGAATTGTAGCTCTGATATGGACACGAGGGATATAAATGACTGTAAAACAGCTGTAGGTGAAGTATATTAATTTAATCAAATAATCAATATGTTTCATGGCTGTGGGGGAAACTGGAGCACCCGGAGGAAACCCACACCAACACAGGGAGAACTCCACAAAGAAATGCCAACTGACCCAGCTGGGACTCGAACCAGCGACCTTTTTGCTTTGAGCCACCATGTCGCCCCTACACACAAACATATATATAGCCTCAGGCGAACTCTTGATTGCTATAGAAACAATTCAATTATTCACATAGAGTGTTTTAAAGCCGTGAAGATTAGCTGGTCTGTTTATAAGCTGGCATATGAGCGGTCGGATGATGAATTGACTGATCTTTACAGCTTTGAAACGCTCCAGTGTCCAGTTATCTGATGACCTTCACGGCCAATCACAGTCATTTATTTCTGTTGAGCACGTGAACACGATGGCAAATCAGAATGTGCTCAACATCGCTCAAATATTCGCAGGAAATGAATGTTTTTAAAATTTTACTACCGACTAAATTCCAGTTTCAAGACAACACTAATATACAGACAGCAAAATCTAGCAGAAGAAAAGTCTCCTAAAAAATAAACAAGCTAATAGATTCTCTCTCATCACGTTGAGTTGTCTTATCCACAATATATGATTGTTAGTATTCAAGAGCATCCCTGAAAGAAGGGTTAAGCAAAGCTACTGATTAATTTATGTGTCATCAATGCCACCCGATGATTCATTGTTGTGTTTTCTACAGTTATGCTCGCACTCACAAGATCTGTCATGTGCTGGTCTTTTTAGCTGCTTTAATGAAAGGGATAGTTAGAGAGCAGACAGGAAATGACAAGGAGAAAAGAAGGGAGCAGGAAATAAATGACAAGCCTGATTCGAACTGGAGACACCCACACAAGCACCACTAAAAAACAACAAAGTATATGCACATTAGTTGCTATTCAATAGTTTTTAATTTCTCATTTTTACCACGTTTATTTGAGAAAAAAACAGTAAAATAGGGTAACACTTTAGGTAGTTTAAGTTACAATTCACATTATTAACTACTAGCTTATTACCTGCCTATTATTAAGATATTACCTGTTTATAAAGCATACTCTTCTTTTTAGGGCTGTCAATTGATAACAAAAAATTAACTAATTAATCACACATTTTTGTGTGATTAATCATGATTAATCACGAATAAAAAAAATCCAAAATACAGGCATTGCAAATATAGAAATAAAAAATTATAATAATAAAGTATTGAATACAAACAATTGTATTCAGTGTAAAGTTGTATTGCGAGTTGAGAACATTAATTATGAAGTAGAAACAATTTAGCTTTGTCCTCCTTAACATTTCGTCATTTTGGAATTATGAGGTTCTGTCTGCGTTCTGAATGATTTTGAGATATTGAGCTTCAAAGTTTTTGCTTTCCATACCAATATGTGTGTAACGTTTGCTTTTTTTTTTAAATAAAAGGTCTTAAAATGTAAACAACTTATAAAAAAAACATCCCATAATGTAAATAAGTTGTCATTTAATAAGAATATGTCAATAACTCAATTTTGACAAAAATGTCAGACAGAACCTTATAATTGTAAGGTGACGATTTAACCAGTTGCTAAGACAGACCAGTCTATTGACATTGACGGGGACAACACACACACACACAGAGACAAGAGACAGAGACACAGAGAGAGAGAGAGAGAGAGAGAGAGAGAGAGAGAGAGAGAGAACCGCGCACTCCCTTCAGATCATCAACACGCACGATCGAATCAAATTTGCTTAAACTAAGCATTTTAAAGTATGGCTTTATTTCTCAATCAAGGATTCTGACACATCAACGTGAAGCAGACACTTTACAAAAGTTGCGTGTAGTGTGAAAACATGTCAAACTTAATGATACATTTGAGGGCGCTTGGAGTCAACTTAGAGAGGAATAGGCTGTCTTTGACAGCTTGCGACATCATCTGGCGCTTTCACTGAGTACATTTACATGGATCCATATTCTCCTTTATCCATATTTCTTTGCACATTAAACACACACAGGGCCGGAGCAAGCTGAACTGGCGCTGTAGGCAAACAGTGATCACGCCGCCCTCAACCCGAAAGTGAAATAGAAACTGACCGGTTTGCAGATAAAAGTGAGGACCGGGAGGGAGGGGGTAGGTGTCGCGGATGAAAGTGAGGAGGTCGCCTCTATGGGCGCGCCGGCCCTGAACACATGTCGACCACAACAGGAAATGAAAAAAAAAAAACTGCAACTGCGATAAATTCGTTAATTTTTTTAACGCATTAAATATTTCAAATTAATCACATGCGTTAATGTGCTAATATTGACAGCCCTACTTCTTTTACATTCCTAATCAGGGCTTAACTTTTAACACCCGCCAACCCGCCAAATGCAGGTAGATTTCAGCTTTGGCGGGTAAGACAGACACTCCCACTAGCCACTTTGGCTGGTTGAAAATAATTTTAAATTGTGGTTTTCTTAAAAGCAGGGTTTGACTATAAGGATGACCCAATGTGCGTGCAAATGTGATCTTAGAATCGAGAAGCAGCACGATTGACAAAAATAACAGCGTTCGCGGGAGCAATAGAAAGCAGGTGAATAACGAATGAGAGGATGATCAGTCCCGCTAACGGCTGATGTGATGCGCGCGACTAAAACGTGTGCGCGCTCCTGTTTTCTTGCTTGAAGCAACAGTGCCTGAAACACAACTGTGATCGGTTCTCTTTTATATAGACCAGACAAAAAGCTATGCTAATGCACCCACAGTCTTGCTGCTTTCATAAGCTCCAAATATGTCTTTTTGTATGCAGCACTGGTTGCTTTCGCTTTGAACAGATTATTAATTGGCCTTAACCGTGTGATCGTCCTTTTATTATCACACACAGTATGTTTTTCACCTGCTTTTTTTGCTGTTGGTTATTTTTGTTAATATGGTTTAATTATCACTTTTTTTACTACAACATTGCTTTAATATGAGATTAACTCTCCATTTATGTATAGTTAACTGGTGATCTGAGAGACCTTTAGCGAGGACAGATTACTGTGCATATGTTTGATACATGACAATAATTATTTTTAAAAGTCAATTGTTTTTCTTTGTTTGGTTTTTTAAGGAATGTTTGTTAAATAAAAGTATAGTATTCAGCTATATTCAGCTTGTTTTGACACATTTAAAATTTGTGGCTAAAAATAATTGTTGTTTGGTGTGGTCAGAGATAAATTTGGTAAATCCTTAATTTTGAGTTCTGAAAAGTCATGTAAAGTAAAAACTGTTTGAAACCATGACCCATTAGCTCATACACAACACACAAAACGTGAAATGAATGAGGAGGCATGTGGACAAAACACTAAATCTAAATCAAGTAATTTTATCATGTCAAAGTC
>CAIGQZ010033112.1:34217474-34236214 GCA_903798205.1 Danio tinwini
AATGACGTAATGGGGGCAGGTACTTTCACTTTTCACTACTACAGCTGCTCACCTCTGCTCGTGTTCAAACCAAACTAGATTGACGCTGTTTTTCACATGGCAGGTTTTACGTCTTTCATACATGTTGAGAGATCGAGTTTATCGACTTGATAGGGAAATATGTCTTGACATAATCCACACAGACGTGACTTAGTAAAGCATGAAGTCATGTAGGATTTTACTTGTTGCATTAGTCTGAATGTAAATCCCCTCGTCAGGCAGCGCTGGAATAGCGTGAGAGAGTGGACTACAGCGCTTCAAACAAAAGGTATTAATCTGTGGACCCGGTGGCGGGACCGGTGACGTCATCGACTTCCCCTTTAATTTTCAAAGGTTGCAGGTTGCGCAACACCCCGGAAATGACTCCTTTTGAGAATGTAGAAGCTATATTTTATGCACATATGCATCACTTCGGTTTTTATTTTACTGTACAAAAGTTATTTACACTTAAATACACAGTATACTGGATACCCGAGCTGGGTATTGAACATTGGTTTATTTTCATATCTTATAGTCATTAACTAATTTTGATATAATGTTATGATGCCTAAAATGGAAAGGAGATAAAATAAGTAATGTAAACTCATGTTCCTGTAGTTATTTTCATCTAAAACTAAGCAAGAGCAAATATGTACAATTTAATATGAATGATCAAAAAGTTATTTTCCCAGGATTCAGATGAAATGCAATAGTTTTGTCAGAATACATGATAGATAAAATTATTTTTCCTAGTGTTTGCTGCCCTCTGCTGGTTTCAAGCAGAACTGTCTGGAGTGGTCTAATTCTCTAAACAGATAATCTACAACCTTTCAAAAAAGCATTTAAAAAAATAAAATAAAAAAGCGCCCAATGTTGAAGTGGTTCATCATAAAACAGAAAACATATCAAATAGTATTTATTACTTTCAGCAGTTTCTTATGTAAATTCAAAGGGTTTTCTATTCAATTACACTAGAATTTTTCATTTATAGCAATGCATTTGGATATGGACGGCTTTTAAAATTTGGTAGGCTGAAAACACATAAAAAAATGGTATAGCACCTTTCATCAGTTGGAATACAATAACTTTTGCATAGATTATGGTAGAGACATTTTTCTTTTTTCCTCTGATTACACACATGTGCAGGAACCACCAAAATTATTTACAGCAACATAGACCACACAGAACCTAAAAGGTACACTTTCAAATTTGAGTTTATAAAAAAAATACAAAAAACGCCTCTTTTTTTTAGGTGTTTATTATAACACAGACAACAGATACAGTTATTTTAAATACTTTCAATAGTGTTTTATGAAAATTCAAAGGGTTTTCTTTAAAATAATACCAAATTTTTGCATTTCTGCATGTGGATTTGGGAAGCTTTTAAATTTGGGTAGGCAAAATCCAGGCGGAAATCCCAAAATAGCACTGGATTTTAAAAGGTTAACAGTCTGTGCGTTCAGTCCATTACTACAATGATTGAAACTCAGTCAGGCAGCGTAATACAGAGAGTGGATCAAAGCGCATTGGTACAATTATAATGCATCTAATTTTTTTATTAAAAAAATCTTGATACCTCGATTTCAACATTTTTGGTGTCTGTTAAGTTGCTAATATCAAAATTAAAATAGGCAGTTCCTTATATCATGTTTTCATTTTATTGTTAAGAAAGTGAAACAAAATAAACAGGGTGACGTGAATGACATTATAAAGTACACTGTTCCCTTTGCAGATTTACTCGACATGTCCTCTGGAGCTTGTTTTCCATATCAAAATTGCGAAGTCTGAACTTATAAGGAGAGGATGCAAAACTGAACTTTGTGTAGGCTACTTAATATTGAGAAAAAGCCCCAATCAGATAGGTGAATATCTGCAGCCTTGCCTCCTTTTTCAGATGTCTCAGTTTTTCTCCATCCACATTAACACGGAGCAGCAGCGTTTTAGAATAAAAACGGCCTTTTCAGCGTTTCCAAAATGCTCCGTTATCGGCGCGTTTTCCAAAACTCCGGCGTAGTGTGGACCGTAGCAAAACTTATGCGTTTTAAAATGAAAACATATTAGTGTAAACGGGGCCAGAGTGTGCCGCAATCTCCGCCTCAGCTGCGTCAGATAAACAGCACAGTGACAGACATGAAGGAAGCAGATCTCACGTAAAGTTTGTAAGAAGTACTACAATAAGATATTTCCCAATGATTATGTAATGTATGTGTTGTGGAGTTGCAACGATGAGTCACACACAAGTCCGAGGCCATGGTGCTCCACAGGAAAAAGTTGGTTTGCCATCCCCAGGTTGGAGGAAAGTCCTTACCCCAGGTGGAGGTGTTCAAGGCCCAATCCCAATTCTATTTTTGTACCCCTACCCCTTGACCTTTTAAACTGAGTGTGAAGGGGAAGGGCTTCAAAATTTACCCCTAAGAAATGGGACACTACAGCATCTGCACCGTCATCGTGATCTCTTGCTTCATATGAGATCAGACGCTCGGGACTGCTGTAGTTATTCCAGTTGTGTTATTTTTTGGTATTTATCTTCAGGAAATCACTGAAGGCTTATATTATGTTAATATAACAAACTAATATGGCAATAAGATCACAAATATACTTTGCATTTACACAGTGGCCATATGCATCTATGTAAACACACCAAAAACAACATTAATATTATAGCAGACACTGTAAAAAGCCCATTCTCAGCCACTAGACTATTCTGACAGGATATTCGAGTGTCATCGAGTATTAGAATGTTGTAGGACTGTTGTACAGGAGTTGTTATTAAGGATTATATATCACAAGATTTAAATGTAAAACATGAACGCAGTTATGAATATATTAAAACATATATTTTGTTTGTTTGTTGTAAAAATTCCTAATAATGACAAATTAATACTGATTTGTGGATCTCCTTACCTCCGGTTGCAGCTATGCTGCCTTTGTAGCTGGTGTATTCTAGGAAATTTTCTTACCTCTTGGTTTCGAGTGTGGTCCTGAAAAATCTTCGTTCGAAGGGCTATCTACCCCTTCCCCTTAGCCCTACGCCTTCAAGATAAAGAGAATTGGGACACCACTACCCCTTCACAGGAACACGCAAAACAAGGGGTAAGGGGAAGGGCTAAGGGGTAGAATTGGGATTGTGCCCAAGTATCTTGGTGTTTTGTTCATGAGTGAGGGAAGGATGGAATGCGAGACTGACAGGTGGATTGTTGCAGCGGCAGAAGTAATGCGGTCAATCTACGTTCCTACTCTCACCTATGGTCATGAGCATTGGGTCATGACCGAAAGGACAAGATCTCAGATACAAGCGGCTGAAATGAGTTTCCTTCGCAGAGAGGCAGGGCAGCAGGGCGTGCCCTTATAGATAAGGAAGGGAGCTCTGTCACCCGGTAGGAGCTCGGAGTAGAGTCGCTGCTCCTCCACATCGAGAGAAGTCAGCTGAGGTGGCTCAGGCATCTGTTTTGGATGCCTCCTGGACGCCTACCTAGGGTGGTGTTCTAGGCATGTTCCAGGCAGGAGGCCTCGGGGAAGACCCAGGACACGCTGGAGGGACTATGTCTCTCGGCTGGCCTAGGAAGTGTCTGGGGAGAGGGGAGTCTGGGGGTCTTTCCTAAGACTGCTGTTCCCGCGACCCGGCTCTAGAAAAGCGGCAGAAATGAATGAATGAAACAATTGTTATTTTAAACATCTAATGTGTATTTTATGCATGTATATATTTTTATTTTCACGATGTCTAATGCAATATGAGATGCTTTCAAGCTGTTTTAGTTAGATTCCCCTTCAACAAAGGCATCTTTCCTGTGATTAATCTGAAGGTTATTCCTATTCAGCTAGTGAAATACATACATTTTAAAAGCCTGCGCGAGTTTGGAGGAGAAAGAAGAGGCTCTCAGCGTGGTGCATTCGCATTTGATTTTCATATTTATCAGGGAACACTTTAATTGGCCGCTTTCTTCGTGAGTAAAAGCGCTTGTGTGTGAAAGGGACAGAAGTGATTGAAGTGCAATCGCCACCCTGTCAATTCTTTTACTCCCTACTGCAAGACTTAATTAGCAATCCTTGGCACCATTATTGAGCCGAGAGGACACTTCACATGCTTTATGGGCATCTTGAGAAAGGCCTGCTGCTCTGTGGTCTGGAGGAGGTTAAAGTTAGATAGTGATTTGCACAATATGTCTTGCAGCGACCCACTGAACACTGTAAGCTTCATTTTGATTGAAAAAACTAATGTCTTCAGATATTGCTAGTTGTGAAGTTGTTCAGTCAGGTGTGCGCTGGTCAGTTAATGTGTTTATAAGCATGAACAATAGTTGTACAGCATTTATTAATCAAAGTTCAACATTTACTAATCATTATTAGCATTCAAATCCATGCTAGTTATCAATAGTTAATGCACTGTGAGTTAAGATGAACTAACCACTGTATTTTCATGTACTATCGTTTCTATAAGAAATGATGGAAATTGGAAACATGGCCATTTTATCTTACACTTGATCTTAAACTGAAATAATTTTACAAAAAAAGGCAAGTACACTGTCAGGATTACAATAATAAAACAAATGACTTCATGTATTTGAAATATGACAACAATATATTTCTTAAAGCAGTGTTTTAAGAGCCTTATTGTTTATTTTGATAAATGTAACAGCAGGTTGCTTTGACCTGTAATGCCTGCACAATTTAGTGATGCTTTACAAAGGGCGTAGGTTTGTAGGTTTGGGGACGGGTGAATCAAACACAGTTGTATATACATATATACAATTTAGGGCTGCACGGTGGTGCAGTGGGTAACCCAATCGCCTCACAGCAAGAAAGTCGCTGGTTAGAGCCCCGACTGGGTCAGTTGGCATTTCTGTGTGGAGTTTGCATGTTCTCCCCGTGTTTGTGTGGGTTTCCTCCGGGTGCTCCGGTTTCCCACACATGTCCAAAAACATGTGGTATAGGTAAATTGGGTAAGCTAAATTGTCCATAGTGAATGGGTGTGTATGGATGTTTCCCAGTGATGGGCTGCAGCTGGAAGGGCATCCGCTGCATAAAACATATGTTGGATAAGTTGGTGGTTCATTCGGCTGTGGTGAGCCCAGCTTAATAGGCACTAAGCCGAAAAAAAAATGAATGAATGAATGAATGAATGAATAAATACAATTTATTAAGTTTCAGGCCTGTAGCTAAGGGGGGTTTGGGAGGTTCGAAAGACCATAAGTTGAATTGTTATTATTGTAGAATTTTTTCATATTATTCAAGTGGCCAAATTCTGACAGAGAAAAGCTTAATATACTAGCCAGTTTGTTATTTGCCTAAAGGCTTCAGTGTTTAATTTAAAACAAGTTTTAACAGATTTCTAAAAAAAAATTAAATAATTATTGATAGATGATTATTTTAAAAACAAAAAAAAACATATTTTTTATTCAAATTTGTCATTATTTATAAAACTCTAATATAAAACGTATAATTTAAATGCACATTAGTAAATAAACACTTAAAATAGTAAAATAGTTTGGTAAGCAATTTGACAAAATGGTTAGAAATATTTTTTGGTACATCAAAAAGTGTGGTTATGATAACCATCCGACAAGATAATCCAGCAAAAATGTGTTCTTAAAATGTCACTAATACCTCATAAATAAATAGAAAATCAGGCAGCTGATTGTGGCAGAAAGCTGTGGTGGCAGGCTTTTTACACAAATCCACCAACTACCTATGACGTTATTTCAATGACAAATGTCGTGAGCGCATTTATGTAATATGATCTCTTTGCTTGCGCGCCGATTTCCTCTGTTCATGCACACAACTTCTTTGCATGCCATCAACGATGCTCAAGCACAGATTTTCTTGTTCGCTCTCAAATAAACACTGCTGAAGTGCGATTTAGTGCCTTTACTGTATGTAACAAGTCTCCAACATTTATTAGATTTGCTAGGAATATTTATGAATGTCTCCAATAGACCTGAAGTAAAGTGAAACGGCTATAAACCCTAGCAAGATAAAATCGTTGTATGCAGAGCCATAAACCTTTATCTATAAAGTATAATTATGGAAACTGTGTTTATCTTAACTGAAAGCTACGTCGTGTTTGCTAGCCTCACGCATCACGCACCTGTCAGTCAGTCAGTCATGTCACCTTAAAGGGTTAAACAAAATACGCACAGCACTGCTACGATTACAGAAAAGTTCATTCTGTTTTATTATAATTCACTTACCTTTTAATATGTTTTGGTGTGATTATAACCCGCTATTAAATAAAAAACAAAACAACAACGACTGAATGTTTTAAATGAGGAGCTGTAATGTAGCCGTGGCGGGATGATTTTTTGTGTGGCGCCCCGCCATGAAAGAATGAATGTAGCGGAAACCATAGATTATCTACTTTAATATTTCCTATCTAGAGCCTTTGTACTATTCTTTATTTTAATTCATGTTTATTTCATTTCAAGTACATTTAGTTTTACTTTTAGTTTCCTATGATCATCCTGTAACTCCTGTGACTTTTGTTTTGCAGCCAGCTAAAAGCTGTTGTGGAAAAAAAGCTTGTGCAGCATTTATTTGCTCACGCTGCTTTGTTATTTTTATATTCTGTTATCTAATGCATTTTTAATTGTGGCTTAGGTGTCCAAGTAAGTACTTTTCATGGTCACTGACTGTATTTCAAGCCCAGGTTTGCTGGAGAAGCTTTTAAAGCGATATTCTCCGGATGTTGTCATGTTTATCATGATTAATGTGTTGAGTATATTACAATCCAGCAGATGTCAGGCCCTTTTCTAAGTAAAGCACTACAATCTGCGCTGCAATGTAATCACAAAAAGTGACATATTGAAGACTGGCGGATGAATGGCATCTCCCCAGTGAATTGCGCAGAGGGACAAACAGTTCAGAACGGTTCAGTTAACCGGGAACAAAAAATGGCTTTCAATCCATTAGGGATTTGTAATCAGGTGGGACGTTGAATGGTCTCTTTTTAGAGAAACACACAGGAAATTTGAAGGCAAATAAACGGTGAAAAACCCTCTGTTGGATTATATTAATGACTCTCTCTGTCCCGCGTTCTGTTTAATCTCTCAATTAACATGCATGCTCTTTTATCTCTGGACAACTTTTTTGACGTTTTAGTGCTATTCAGGATATTCATTCATTTGTATTTATATATAAAACTGCTTTTCTTAGATTTTTTGTCTTGTTTTTAGTCCAAATATCTAACAAGACCTAAACAGGGTTTCTGCAGGTGTTATCAGGTCAAATTTAAGACATTTTAAGACCTTTTTAGGACCATTACGAATGAAATTTCAGACATAAAAAGGGCTAAATGCTAAGGATTTGTTCTCTAATGGCCTGGCTAAGCCAGCGGAAAAGTTTTTTTACTTGCACTTAATTATTTAATTAAAAATAATAATAATAATTAAATAATATATATTTCCCAGCCACTTTTTAAATAGTGTCAAAACATAGATTTTCAACATAGATTTTCTTTGAAAGAAAAAGTTTTAGAAATTATAATAAACCAAATATAAATTTACATGGACATGGGAAAATGGGAAAATCAAGACCCATTTAAAATAATTTAGGACCTAAAAGGCATTCTTTTAGTGAATTTAAGACTTTTTAAGATCTAAAAGTTTAGATTTTAAATTTAAAACATTAAGACTTTAAGACAAAAAAATTGTCTTGTTTTAAGAAATAATATGTCAAAGTTAAGTGAGTTTTTTCCTTAAAACAATGAAAATAATTTGTCAATGGGGTAAGCAACCTAATCTTATTTTTCCTTTTGGCATATGATTATTTTTGGGTAAACAATTAGATTACTTGTTTTAAGAAAAAACTCCCATAATTTTGACATTATTTCTTAAAACAAGACAATATGTTTTAATTTAAAAATGTTTTGATATTTGGACAAAAAAAAAAACATTTAACATTTTTTGCAATGTTGAGGAGCTGGCAGCAAATAGAGTGATGACCAGCTGCTTGTGAATGCTTTATTTATTCATAACGTCATTTTGAAATGCTTAATTTAATTAGGATAGCTAATCAGAGATTTTTATTTGCATTTCGTATCTGATCTTTCTGTTTGATTGCTTTGGTTTTAAATGCATTTCTATGTTTAATGGTAAATAATATGATAATAATTTAGTTTAAAGGGAAGTTATTATGCCCTTTTTTACAAGACGTAAAATAAGTCTCTGATATCCCTAGAGTGTGTATGTGGAGTATCAGCTCAAAATACTACACAAAAAATGTTTTACAACTCTTTGTAACTCCTTTGAGGCTTTAATGCAAATTGTGCCATTTTGGGGACTGTCAATCAAAGGGAGAGTGTTTCTGCACAGTTTTTATCAAGTGTGATTATAAATAATTTATTCATAAATTTTTACCATTAGAAGCTGACTATATTCACACACTGTTGCCACACAACTGTGTTTAAACCCCTTATAAAAGTGATTTTTGCATAATAGGTGCACTTTAAGTACAAATTCACACTATTATGTTTAAGAAACGTATAAAGGTTTACAACTACTTGGTGGTGAGCGAATAGACATTTTTGGGTGAACTATCCCTTTAACTAGTGGCTTATTACTTGCTTGTTAAGATTTTATAAACTAATGTAATTTGTGCATGTAAAATGTGTGTGTGTGTTTTCTTTTTTTGTTTGTTCGTTTTTAGAACTCCATTAAAGTAAATAAGCTGTTTGTTTGATGGCCTTTAGTCTATTTATTCATATTTTTATGGTAAATAATAGCATATTACAGTAGAGTTTTACATTTTAACACAAGATAATAGAGGTGAAATTATACATATCAGTTAAATACACAGTACAATAAGTCAGTTTTTTTGCAACAAATGTCAAATTTCAATATAAAAATGGCCCAGTTCCTAAAATAACAATGTTTTTACTGGAGTATCTCATTAAGACTGTATTATTTCTGCTTTCTAAGGTGGTATTTAGTGATTTCTGGGTGATTTCTTTACTAGGTATTAGTTTTAGCACATTCCTAAACTTAAGTTTGAAGACATATAATATGAAATTGACCTGTCAAACTCCCTTAAAATTTGAACACAAGATACTAGAGGTGGAATTATTCATATCAGTTAAATACACAGTACAATAAGACAATAGTTTGTTTGTTTTTTGCAACAAGTATAACATTTCAATCTTAACAGTTCCTAAAATAACAGTATTTTACTGTAGTATCTTATTTAAGACTGTATTATTTCTGCTTTTTAAGGTGATGTTTAGTGATTTCTGGGTGATTTCTTTACTAGGTGTTAGTTTTTAGCACATTCCTACAGTAAAAACTCATATATTATCAAACTGACCTGTTAAACTTACTTTAAATTTAAACACAAGATACTAAAGGGTGGAATTATTCATATCAGTTAAATACACAGTACAATAAGACAATTGTTTGCTTGTTTTTGCAACAAGTATAACATTTCAATCTTAACACTTCCTAAAATAACAATATTTTTACTGTAGTCTCTCAATTAAGACTGTATTATTTCTGCTTTCTAAGGTGGTGTTTAGTGATTTCTGGGTGATTTCTTTACTAGATGTTAGTTTTTTTAGTTAGCACATTCCTACAGTAAAAACTCATATATTATGAAACTGACCTGTCAAACTTCCTATAAAAGTGACATACTTTTCCCTAAATCTTCATTTGAGTAATGTGATTTAATGAGCAGTGTCGCCGCTCATGTGAACCGTAATCAAACTGTGTGCATTAAAACAATGAAACGGCTGACCTGATCCCAGCAGGCCTTAAAAGGGGCTCATTATGTAACTGGCCAGAAATAAACTTTTTTACGGAAATAATAAAATGGCTGTTTAGATGCTGAGGGGGTTTTAGAGTATTGTTGTTGTTTTTTTGTAGCCCGGAGATGTGAGTTAAGGGAAATCCTCTGGAAGGACACAACAAGACATGAGAAAAAAAACCACACCTAAAGGGCAAAGCATGTCAAACCTCTTCCCAGACGAGACCTTCCACATTTTTTTCCTCTTCAGATCAGGCGGATTATATTTAGTCATGCGCTGAGGCTTTTCCTGAGAACAGAATTAGGATTATAAGACTACAGTAGGTCGAGTTTACTGCAAGTTCTGAACCTGAAGTATTGCGTTAGTTCTGTTTGTTGATGCTGGTTTCACTGCTTGGAAAGGGACTTTTATTTGTAGGCTTGTCAACAACACTCTGCCAAACAAATGCCTTGTGACTAACCAGTCTAGAGCCACAGTAAAAATGAAGACATGAGGATGCTGATTGGCTGAAAATGTGCACATGCACAACTCCTTTACTAGTGCCTCTTAAAGGGATAGTTCACCCAAAAATAAAATGTAGTTTACTCACCATTAAGTTGTATGACTTCTGCTGAAAAGATTCATTTTTATTCAGCTTTATTCATCAGGGGTCGCCACAGCGGAATGAACCGCCAACTTATCCAGAATATGTTTTACACAGCCTTACAGCTGCAACCCAGTAATGGGAAACATACATTCACACTCATTCACTACGGCCAATTAATTTTATTAAATTCACCTATAAAGCTTGTCTTTGGACTGTGGAGGAAACCCACGCCAACACGAGTAGAAATGCAAACTCCACACAGAAATGCCAACTGACCCAGTCGGGACTCAAACCAGCGACTTTCTTGCTGTAGGGCTACAGTGCTACCCACGGAGCCACTGTGTCACCTGAAAAGAAGAACATATTTGATAAATTTGAGTGACAGTTGATGGTCGTCACTTAATTCAAGCTACAGTTTGGTAAGATTTTAAAGGTGCCATAGAGTGCATTGATTCAAAGATTTATATGTTCATTAATAAACGTCTTAATTAATAAAAGTCTTGTTGTCAATCCCAGTTGTAAGAACAACAAATAATAACTTGACTTCTAGTTGATCATTCGGAAAAGTGGCAGAAGGTCGATTTTTCAGATGAATCATCTAATGAGCTGCATCCCAATCATGACAAATACTGCAGAAGACCTACTGGAATCTGCATGAACCCAAGATTCTCACATAAATCAGTCAAGTTTGGGGTTTGGGGTAACATTCAGTAAGGAGGCGTGCGAGAGCTCTGCAGAGTGGACGGCAACATCAACAGCCTGAGGTATCAAGACATTTGTGCTGCCCATTACATTACAAACCACAGTAGAGGGCAAATTCTTCAGCAGGATAGCGCTCCTTCTCATACTTCAGCCTCCACATCAAAGTTACTGAAAGCAAAGAAGGTCAAGGTGCTCCAGGATTGGCCAGCCCAGTTACCAACATTATTAAGCATGTCTGGGGTAAGATGAAGGAGAAGGCATTGAAGATGAATCCAGAGAATCCTGATGAACTCTGGGAGTCCTGCAAGAACGCTTTCTTTGCCATTTCAGATGACTTTATTAGTAAGTGATTTGAGTCATTGCAGAGATGTATGAATGCAGTCCTCCAAGCTCATGGGAGTCGTACACAATATTCATTCTTTTTCCACTGCACCATGACTTTATATTTTATACTCTACACCAGGGGGTTTCAAACTCGGTTTAGCTCCAACTTGCCTCAACACACCTGCCAGGAAGTTTCTACTATATCTAGTAAGAGCTTGGAGTAAGATCTAGTAAGGTTGGAGCTAAAATCTGCAGGACACCGACCCTCCAGGACCGAGTTTGGACACCCCTGCTCTACACATTAAGTGACAAGACTTTTGTAAGCAAAGTCAGACCTTACGGTCTTAATTAAATAATTACAAACCAAGGCATGATCATATTTTATTGTGGTAAAATAAGTGTAATCTAGAGGCCTTTGCCTTTCATATAAGCCACTTCTGATACCAAATGATCAACTAGAAGTCAAGTTAATATTTGTTGTTCCTAAAACTGGGATAGGCGACGACTTTTGTCAGGTGTAGTTTGATGTTTTTGAGAGCAGATCAGCATATTCCAATAGTTTCAGAAGGATCATGTGACCTTGAAGACAATAGTAATGATGCCGAAAACCCAGCATTGCATCATAACAATAAGTAACATTTTGAAATCAAACTAGAAAACTGATATTTAAAGTGAAATTATACTTCACACTAATACTCATTCATTCATTCATTCACTTTCTTTTCAGCCTAGTCCCTTTATTAATCAGGGACGCCCCAGCGGAATGAACCGCCAACTTATCCATCACATGTTTTACGCACAGGATGCCCTACCAGCTGCATCCAATCACTGGGAAACATCCATACACATTCATTCACACACTTCACAGCAGGCTTCTTGCTGTGAGGCGACTGTGCTACCCACTGCGCCACCTTGCTGCCCACACTAATACTGTTTAACAGTATATATTTCCCAAATAAATGTAGCCTTTGTGATCACAAGAGAAAGCACCAATAAGTCTGCCTTTTAAATAGTAGTGCATGGTTTCCACTAGGGCTGTGGGATTTGGGGAAATATCTAATAGCGATTTTTGTAACAGATATTGCGATTTTGATTTGATTAGCGATTTAATTTTGTAGTCAAGCTTCAGCTTAATATTCTGTATGGTTGCTTCTTACTGCAAAAATGCAGTGAGTGTTAAAAAAAGGAACGGAAAAGATATTAACTAACTCCAACTTTAATTTAAATTTGTTTATAAATATTCAGAAATTAGATACTAATTTTTCTCTAGAGCAATTAGGAGTGAGTTATGGCGTTAGTTACTTCTTGGTGCCTTCATGATGTTTTTTCATACGGTGTAACAGCTGCAAACAACATTGAACTTTGCTGTTGCTAGCTACCAGAGTGTCACTGGCAATAGTTTTAGTTGACTTTTTAGGAAGATACTCCTCATGTGGTGCTTTTTAGGTGCTGGTTGTTGTATTTTCTTGTGCTTTGGCAACAATTCTGCGACAGCTCTTACAAAAGACCTGTTTTGGTTCGATGTTTGGGACTTTGAAACCAGAATATTACCATATTACTGACATGCTGTTTTCATGCTGAATTCGTCTATTTATGCTTCTGAAGCGGCTGACGCCATCATCCCACTTGTCCGTGCTTTCCTGTTTGTTTGTTTGTTTGTTTTTTTGTGGGCTTCCTGCATAGTTTGGTCGCGCAATTCTGATTGGGCAGAACAAAATTGTGCTCAATTGGATAGTAAGACACACACAGATGGAAGTCACACATTTTCTCTGGGCGGGGGGAATTATATAATACATATATATTTCATATCGCAGCCTCTTGAGATTAGCTAATTGCAACGTTTTAAAACGCGATTGCGATTCGATTTTGATTAATCGCACAGCCTTAGTTTCCACTACATTCGTTCTTCCATGGCACCACACCAAAACTGTGGGATTTGGGGAAATATCTAATAGCGATTTTTGTAACAGATATTGCGATTTTGATTTGATTAGCGATTTAATTTTGTAGTCAAGCTTCAGCTTAATATTCTGTATGGTTGCTTCTTACTGCAAAAATGCAGTGAGTGTTAAAAAAAGGAACTGAAAAGATATTAACTAACTCCAACTTTAATTTAAATTTGTTTATAAATATTCAGAAATTAGATACTAATTTTTCTCTAGAGCAATTAGGACTGAGTTATGACGATGTCTTCAATCATATCCACTTTTCCATCTATTTCAAACAAATAAGCTATTCATAGTCTGGTGTTGAGTGTTGTTTGACGTGACCTGAAACGGCTCGGGTCTCAGATGGTGGTCTGTTTCTCACAATTGATCTTGCCAGAGGCTCTTATTGGTTGTAGATGTGGTTAGCAGTGTTGATGCACGACATGTTTTTTTTTTTTTATCACCGTCTGAAAAAATTATTATTTTTTTCTAGTCAGTCGTTTCCTGGACATGCCACTCAGTTAGTCAAGGTTAAAGTGTAAGATAATATTTCAACTAATTCCTCAAAAGTCTTTTCATAAGACGTGAAGAATGTGCATTATGTAAGAGTGGAGCGCTGTTTTTCCAGGCCTCCTGGCCCTTACACAATCCCCGCAGTCCAGTCTAGCAGAAAACAGACTTCTGTGCTGGATAATTAAATACATATACATCGATTTCCCGACTAAATATTCACTATAATGGCTGACTGTGTGTCGGTAAACTCCGGCGGTTTGTGAGTGTGATGAAGTACATTAGATTAGACTCAATGATACTACAGCAATCTGCAAATTAATAAACCTTCTGAAGTGTTTGAAGAGTATAGCTGACATTTATGAGCTGCGTGTTGAATGTCAAAGCTTTATCACGGTAAACATTTGGATTGGCTTAAGGAAAAAATGAAAGCATTGAAAACAGCAAAATAACTATTGGTTTATTATGCAACAGTAAAAATAGGGGTGCAACGGTTCTCTGTACAAAAATTGTCCGATTGTTCTCCCACGATTTGGTGCGCAATGTGATCCATGGTCCAGAATATGCAATAATAATATTGGTTTAGTAAGAAAAATAACTGCAAGGAGGCCAAAAAAGTTTGTACGCTTCCGATTACCTTTCACATGCAATGACATGTCTAATCATCTCTTAGTATGTAAATTCATTGTTGACATCAGGTTTTAATGTAAACAAATGACTGAGTATGAGCAATATTACAGTGCTCAGCATAATTGAGGACACCCCATTTAGAAAATTGATATTTTTATCAATTTCTCAGTGAATATAGGCATATATTTTGGTGCATTAAAAGAAATCAGATTTATAAAAAAGATATATTTATTAAAATAATATTTTAGTCACCAAACATATTTAGAAATTGAAAGAAAAAACAATTAAATTCAAGCAAAATATTGCAAAAAAACAAAACAAAACACAATTTTCACTAAACTTTTCAACATTTTTTTTTTCCTCTTTTTTTAAATTTGTATTTAATATTTTTCTATAACCTATACATTTGGCTGTACTAGTTTTTGGACCATTATCATAAGTTATTTTGTTAGATAAGCTCTAGATTAGACTAAACTAATGTATATGCATATATAATAATAATAATATAGTAAAGCATCCTATTAAAAATATGATTTTAAAATATAGATTTGTGAGGGGGGTACTTATATATGCTGAGCACTGTATATTCGGTTTTTAAATGTAATATGTGTTAGTACACCTACTATTCAGGTACATTTCTCAAAAAAATGACACGTGAGCACGGCTGAACTACCATAGTACGATGCATTGTTTGGGAAAAGAACAATGTAATAATGAGGTTTCCCAAAAGCATAAATTTTTCTGTTGCAGATCTGTCAATTGAACCACATTAGTTATAACATAAAACATCCATAATGACGATCTAAACAGGGTGGAGTAACAACTACTTTAGAGAAAACCCACATGTTTTTTGAGGAAATTATATTGTTTTACATGCACACGCATTTAAAAAAAATCTAATTTAGTTTTGGTAAAAACATGCACTCGATTTCCATATTAACTGAAATATATGTAAACGGTGCACATAGGGCCTGTGTTTCCTTTACTAATATTATTGTGAATATTCCATAGTCTATTCTAAAATACAAAACCACTTACAAAAAGCTAACACATATTCTACTCTCATATAAAATCATTATTTGTTAAGTAGGCTATTGTTTTTTTCTTTTTTCAAGTCTACTTTTACAACTTTGACACATTTAAACCACTGCGGAAATGCTATAAGCAACAGGCCCATGTCAAATTCATCTTTTCAATTCATCTTTATTTGTATAGCGCTTATACAATGTAGATTGTGTCAAAGCAGCTTCACATGGAAGTTTATAGTGAATTGAAACAGTGTCAGTTCAGTTTTCAGTGTTTAAGTTCAGTTCAGTTTAGCTCAGTTCAGTGTGGTTTAATAATCACTACTGAGAGTCCAAACACTGAAGAGCAATTCCAGTACAGCAAATACAGTACAGATACATTTCTTAATGAATAGCCATTAAAATGATTAACGTATGCTATATATTTTTGTTTTCACAAGCTTTGGAGACGTAACATAAATTCTGCTTTTAAATAATAGGTCTTCATCATGAGCCACGGCTGTGTTCAAAATGACATCAATGTTTTCAAAGTGCACTACGAAGGAAGCGCAATTGTCAACATGAAGATCACTAGAGATAATAAGAGAGATAATATTAAAGGTTTTTTTTTATCATTCCAAGTTTAAATGTTGGAACTTTCAAAAGGTATAGGTCATAGAGGGAATACACAGCCAGGAACTATGCTTCTAACTACAGCTCTAGAGGTGTAGTTGCAAACGTACACCTACGTTTGCGACGCAGTTTGTGAATGTTCATTGGAATGATGGAATGATTTGGAAAACATTTAATTAACGAACTATGTAATCTAAAGGCTTGTACACACCAGGACGCTTTTCGTTTTGCGTTTATCGTCAGCGTTTTTCGAGACGTTTTTCCACATTCAAACCCAAGCAAATTTCACTGACGTCGAGCAGAAGAGTACGCAGAATCACTCCTTGACGTTAGATGGCGCTACACAATTTTAAGCTTCTGACACCTGCTTGTAACACAGAAGAAGACAGAAAGTTGACACGCTCGTTGTTAAAGTTACTGGTGATTCGAACAAGCATGGATGGTTTAAGTAGCAGGTCCAGCTCTAGCGATGAAGAAATTATTATTGTTCACCAGTGCAATAAGCAGCTCCACCTTCATATTGCCTCTGGGCATCTTGAGCACCTCCAAGTGCTGTTTACTGTAACTTTAGCAGCTCCGTGCACGTGAACAAAAAGTGACAATCTGATTGGTGGAGAAGGTTTTGACGAGGTGCGTCTAAACAAAAAAACGAGCATGAGGCGTTTTTTTTTTTTTTAAATGACGCTTTTACGCATGCCGTTTTGCACGATTGGTTTGCACAATTACACTGGCGGCCTTTATTTAGTCACGAGGCATTAAACGTCGACGAAGAATGCGAGCAAAAAGCGTCCCGGCCTTTAGTTGGCTAACGATTGTTTTTCGGAAACACACCCCAGATCGTTATTTAAAATGTTTTTGCAGGTGGAAAAAAAAACAAAAACAACTTATGTTTTTATTTTTGTAAGGAAGGTTGCTGAATTGTCGGGTGTTTGTTAAACAATAAATAGGTATGTTGTTTCTTAGTCTGGCCCTAAGCATAACCTAATTTGTGAACTAATTAGTTTTGTTTTCTTTGCATATACTGTACAGTATAGGTTTATTTGATTGTTACCAACATAGAGTGAAAATTTCAAGTCAACAGCACCTTAAGAAATATGTTTTCTGAGAAAAATAGTGACATGTTCAATATCTCCCACTGTATACTATTTAATAAATAACAGAACATTAAGTTATCAGTCTAAAATATTACATATTACTTTGGGGAGTGTGGTGTTTAGAAATGAATATTATTTTTATTAGTTTTTTCAGAAATTACATGATATATTTTATGATTATTGCGAGCCTATTTCCTCTATGCAGAATCAGGTTAACCTCCAAAGCTCAGTTCTTTCCAACAGGAAGGCACATTTCCTGGCTTTGACCCAGCTATAGAGTACATTTCCAGTGGACCAAAGCCGTTGACATTCGCATGGGCCATTACTCTCAGTAACTGCCGCGGCTTTGTCTTATTTAGGGCCATACGGATGGATGAGGGCCAGATTTTGGCCTGACCTCTCATGGGACAAAGGGTTACCATGGGACAACGGGAGTGCCTGTGTTTGCTGATGCGTAAAACACACTAAAGTTCAGTGTTTCATAGGAAAGTGTGGTGCAGGCTTCAAAATAAAGCTTTTTTTTTTTTTTTACTGCACAATACTGGATAAATACGTGATATTGTTGGTTGAGTATTGAGATAATGATATTTCTTGAGATATAACATTTCCATATTTTTATTATCATTTTTTAAATCATATAGGGTTGCAGTCAGAATTATTAGCCCTCATGAATTATAAGCCCCCTGTATATTTTATTCCCCAATTTCTGTTTAACGCAAAGATTTTGCTAGCACATTTCTAAACATAATAGTTTTAATAACTCATTTCTAATAATTGATTTCTTTTATCTGTGCCATGATGACAGCACATAATATTTGACTAGATATTTTTTTCAACTAGTATTCAGCTTAAAGTGACATTTAAAGGCTTAAGTATGTGGTTTGTTCTGTAGACATTCGGAAAAATATTTATATATTGCTTAAGGAGGCTAATGATATTGACCTTAAATGGTTTAAAAAAAATTAAAACCGCTTTTATTTTAGCCGAAATAAAACAAATAAGACTTTCTCCAGAAGCAAAAATATTATCAGACATACTGTAAAAAATTCTTTGCTCTGTTGAACATCATTTGGGAAATATTTAAAAAAAAATTCACCGGAGGGGTAATCATTTTAACTGTATGTAATTATGATACTAAAATAAACACGTAAAATATGATTCAGACCTAATTAAATCTACTTCTCACAACAAATAATAAATAAATAAATAAACCAAATCATATTCTGAATCTTATTTGTTTTTGTCATTTTCCTCTCATCGATGCTATGAGTTTATTATATTATTATACTGTAAATTTAGAAGTGCTCCTCATCGCTGCTATACATTTATTATATTATTATATATTTATTATTATTTATTAGTTTCAGCTCTCTGCTCTGCAATGCTAATAGCATTTATCACTGTATAGAATACTATAACATAATGATTTCTTCCTCAATCTGTCAGATGGAACCATGACCACAAAACAAAAAGTCATTTTAAACACTCGACTGATATTATAGTGAAATTGCACTGTAAAAAAAAAAACATTTTGTGTAAAATAAATCGTATATATTAAATAAATACAGTAGCTTACTGTAA
>CAIGQZ010033112.1:34236614-34252428 GCA_903798205.1 Danio tinwini
ATGTATGTATGTATGTATGTATGTATGTATGTATGTATGTATGTATGTATGTATGAATGAATGAATGAATGAATGAATGAATGAATGAATGAATGAATGAATGAATGAATGAATGAATATATAATTGTTCAGGCTTTATTTATTTAAACTAAAGTTTTAGCACTTTGTACAAATTTTCTTTATCACAGTTCTCTGCAATACAGATACTGTATATATTATTATTGCAATAATGATCAGTATATTTGATAAATAATGATTCACTGAAAAAATATTTATATGGGCTGAATTTAAACAAACAAATAAAATGTAGTAATGTTCCACTTAATTTGTTTGTTTAACCCTCCTATTAACCTAGAGGTCAATTTGACCCCATTGAATAATACATACTTGTACTGTACATACCAGTAAATACATACTTGACGCATTTGTTTTTGTGTAAAAAAATGTAATGACTTTTCCTAATTTAATGTTGATAACTTAACATTAATTAACATGGGCATTTTTTGCAATGTCCTGGCATTTGGTAACCAGGGAGATCCTGTACCTAATTTAGTGAGAATTTATGGTGATTTGCCAATTTTAGATGTATAAGGGGCAAGGAGTGGAGGAGGGGGATTGGGTTATTACTAGAGCTATTTAAGAAGTCAACCATGACATAAATTACTTTACACAAGTCTTGAAGTTAAAAAGAAATAAAGATTTGGCCCCATAAGTCAAAAAGTGTTACCAGAATTGTGGGTTAACAGGAGGGTTAAATTCAGCCCCAATAAACTGTTTACAACCACTTAACTTAAAAAAAAAAAAAAAAGTAGATCCATGGAATCGTCTTTGAATATTTTTTTAGTGTAGCAAGACCCCATCTGATTGGTCAGATTTGGATAAACAAACCTGTGCATGCAAAATATGAATATTTAGCTCATAATATATATTTATTTTATTCACACATCCCTTCGATATAGATATTGCATATATAACTATTGTAATAATAATTATATTTGATAAATAAAGATAACAAGGGCTCTTCTGATAAAGTTACAATCTATACATGGAACAAACAAATGCTATATACTTTTTAGAGTATACAGTATATAGTTTTTTTGTAAGTTCACATACTGTTGATTATTTTTGCAAAATGTTCAAAACTCTTTTTAGTTTGTCACTTTTAGCACCTTCAAGATGTGCTTTCTAACTCTTTATACTTTTATTTAAATGCAAATATAAATGATGCGTGTAGATTGCTCAGAAGGTGTGTTTGTAATGCTATATTTGAGTTTACACAACAGTTCCGTCTGGTTCTCGAATCTGATTGGCTGATAGCTGTGTGATGTTCTGCAATAACAGCACTCGTACAGCCTCATCACCTTTGTGTATTACTCCGCCCACATAGAGTGACAGCAGATCAATAAACTCACTACAGTTTGACAAATAATGCAGCTGCTCAACAACATAATGTACTTTTGAGGCTTTTTAAGAAGAGAATGTAGTTGTTTAGATTCCAACTATGCAGTTTATTTATAAAGATGGTGCCTATTTTAAATATTTATAATTTTGGAGATTCAGTGTGTATAGGCAGCCATTGAGCAGAGCAAAGAGGGTTGACGTTCTGCCGCAAGATGGCAACAGAGACTGCATAATAAGTCCTTAGGGTAGAAAAACTCTGCGTAAATTTCAAATTACAGCTGATCAAATCATTATAAAACAGGTAAGTGACATTCTAAGTCGATCTCTCTATTTTGTTTGTTGTAGTGCTGTATTTATACCATAGTAATCTGGTAGTGTTTGCTTTTCTTTGGCCTTTTCAGAGTTAATTATTTTGATATTCCAATTGCAACTAAGAAATATTTGTAAATGTCTTTAGACTGATGGCATTTCATGTCGTTCAGCCTTATAATCTTTAATGTGAGCTAAATCACCTGTTTTGTCTTTATTATAGACATTACGCTATAGAGAATAATTCAAATACTAGCTCTAAAATGACATTTGTGAATTAGCAACGGTTTCTGTTGTTCTGACGTCAGATGCAGATGTAAATGTATGGTGGAAGAAAGTAGTTCCTCTTACAAAAGGAGTTTGAGATTCTCCATGTTTGATTTTCTTTATATTGACTATGCCGTCAAAATGTTATATAAACACAATATCACGCTTGTAGCAGTGCAATATGGCGGTATATCGTCACTTTTGGGACACTAAGGCACTTGGTCTTCAGCCTCGAGCCAACGTACGCCTCCCACCAGTGCCGATATACAGCCATATTGCACTGCTACTGGTGTTATATTGCTCATATATCAATTTTAATCTTTGCATCCAGGTTTTACTGTACACTGTAATAAAATGTTTGTTTTTTAAAAAAGAAACTGACAGGTATTTTGCTTTTAATATCTATAGTATATAATAGAAAAGCAGAGAAGATTTCAGTTTATTTAGCAGTTTTTATACTGTATGAACACCAGTGAAGACTTGAACTGCTGTGTGCTTTGTGAGATGGTTGTAATTATTTTCTTAATTAAGCCTGGTTTAGCTCAATATTTTCCTGCCTCTAGGCACGGGGTGCTATAAAAGAAAAGGACACATTGATGTTCTTTTTCGGTCACAACATCAGCAGTGATTACAGCACACACCAGAAGAGATAAAGCAACAAGATGACTGTGCCATGCATTGCAATTTGACCCATTTTATATTACCCATTTTAATTTGCATGCAATAGATATTCAAATACTGTAGTTTAAAGTTTGAGTCAACGTGAGATCAATATTGACCCCATTTTTGTAACGCACATTGCTTCTCTTGAATAAGCAAATTATGAGCGTAATATTCAAATTTGCATCTATATACGGTTGCATTAATGTAATAAAATTACATTATTACAATGTTGTATTGCAATTTCAATTTAGTCAGTGTCAGATGAATATTAGTCCTATTTATTGTAAATATGCAAATTGTGAGCTTAATATGCAAATGTCTAAGCACTCGTGATTTTATTTTCTATTACCCCTTTTATTAACATACAGCAAATCGTTAAATTCAGCAGACACATTACTGGTCTTAAATATAAAAATTTGGACTTAATATGCAAATGTGCATCTATTTGTATGCATTTGTATGATTTTAAATTATGTTTTATATTACCCCTTATACTTATTGTATTTTATTATACTGCAGTTTACATTTTAGTTACCACGATTTTAATATTGGCCCCATATATAGTAAAGTGCAATACTGATAAACAACTGCAATACTGATAGCTGGTAAACAACTCTGATCAATAAAAAGAAGTTTCCATTTTTAAAGAAATATGTGTAAAACATAAAATCATAATTATATTAAATGCACTTTTTTTTTTTAAATCATTAGCACCAGTTTTAATTTCGTTGACAATTTTTTTTTTCAACAGGAAGTTTCTACTGACAAAAACTAGCCGAAAACTAAATACAAATTAAGTGATGATGATGACAACTATAATAAAAATAAAAATTTCGTGACTAATAAAAATGAGACGAGAATGTGATTGAGGGACGTTTTTTGAAAAATATCCTATCAGAATTAATCTGGGTGTGTGATGCATGACGCACACACACACACACACACACACTTGAAAAGTAACTGGTCCACAGTAGATGCGGGATGCAATTAAATGATCTTCCATAGGGGCGTCTGTCTGTCAGATTAAACTATAATAAAATGGCAACAGCTGAGAGAAAAAGATTTACGTTTGATGTCAAGATAAAAAGACAGTAAACCGTATTGCTAATAAACAACAAATCTGAAGCAACATCAGCATGAAAGGGAATCATCCCGAAATTCATGCAAAGGTTAACTCTGATCTTTTTTATTTACCTGTCGATATAGCTTCTCGCTAACCTTTAGAGAATTGACGCCATTAGATTGTACATGAAAAGTTATTAAATCGGTCAGTCTTAAATTCATGAACATGGCATTCATTTTCGTGATGAGTTGTTTCCTTTCATTTTAGCTGCGGCTACAGCTAACTCACTAAAAACTTGCACTAGGTTAACGCGCTGTCTGCCACGATCGTCATGACAACAGCCATTTACGGTGTACCTGTACCACAAATCAATTTATTCAGGCCGTCAGGACGTGTAAGACTAAAGTTGGCTAAAACTAAAATGATTCAGAGGACTAACATATCACTAAAACTAAAATGGAATTTTAGTCAAAAGACTAAGACTAAAACTAAATCAAAATTTGCTGTCATAGTCAAAACTGCTTAACACATTTAATGAAAGTTTGGTGGAAAGTATATTGTACCGCAATTAGCAAATACTGATGATAAACTCTTTATTTTACAGGATGGCTCCAGGCGGTGTAAGGAAAGGAAAAAGACGGTGTCATTCAGTAGCATGCCAACAGAGAAGAAGATCAGCAGTGCAAGCGACTGCATTAATTCTATGGTGGATGGGTCTGAATTGAGGAAGGTTCGCTCCAACTCCAGAGTTTACCACCGTTACTTCCTTCTAGATGCTGACATGCAGTCACTGCGGTGGGAGCCATCAAAAAAAGAGTCCGACAAGGCTAAAATTGATGTCAAATCAATTAAGGAGGTGCGAACTGGTAAGAACACGGATACCTTCAGGACCAATGGAATTTCAGACCAGATTTCTGAGGACTGTGCATTCTCCATCATCTATGGGGAGAACTATGAATCACTTGATTTAGTGGCAAATTCAGCTGATGTAGCAAATATATGGGTGACGGGACTCAGGTATTTAATATCGTACGGTAAACACACTCTTAACATGATTCAGAGCAGTCAGGATAACATGCGTGCGTCCTGGTTGGGCGACCTCTTCGATGAAGCGGACACCATAAGCAGGAAAAGCATTAGCCTTTGTACAGCCGTACAGCTGATCAAGAAGTTAAGTCCTGGAGTAAAAAATGTCAAGATAGAGCTGAAGTTCAAAGAGTTACACAAATCGAAAGATAAATCTAGCTCAGATGTGACCAAGGAAGAGTTCATTGAAGTCTTTCACGACCTCTGTACGAGACCAGAGATTTATTTTTTGTTGGTGCAGTTCTCAAGCAACAAGGAGTTTCTCGACACCAAGGACTTGATGATATTTTTGGAGGCCGAGCAAGGCATGGCTAAAGTGAGCGAAGACATCAGTGTGGAAGTTATTCAGAAGTATGAACCCTCGAAGGAAGGGCAACTCAAGGGATGGCTCTCCCTGGATGGATTTACCAATTACCTCATGTCAGCTGACTGCCACATCTTTGATCCTGAACAAAAAACCGTATGCCAAGACATGAACCAACCCCTTTCTCACTATTACATAAACTCTTCCCATAATACCTACCTGATCGAGGACCAGTTCAGGGGTCCGTCAGACATTACGGGCTACATCCGTGCCCTAAAGATGGGCTGCAGGAGTGTAGAACTTGATGTGTGGGATGGACCAGATAATGAACCAGTCATTTATACAGGCCATACAATGACCTCACAGATTGTTTTCCGCAACGTTATTGACATTATCAACAAGTACGCATTTGTTGCCTCAGAATTTCCTCTATTCCTTTGCTTGGAAAATCACTGTTCTTTGAAGCAACAGAAAGTAATATTTCAGCACCTGAAGAAAATACTAGGAGATAAAGTCCATACAGATCCACCCAACCTGGAGGACAATTATCTTCCATCCCCTTTGGATCTAAAGGGAAAGATTCTTCTGAAAGGAAAGAAACTACCGAGCAACTGCACTGAACCTGAAGGCGAGGTGACTGATGAGGACGAAGGTGCGGAAATGTCTCAACGGATGAACAATGAGGCTAGTGAACAGCAAGTAGTTGTTCAACCTAAAAAGTTCCAGCTTTCCAAGGATCTGTCAGACTTGGTAACATTATGCAAGTCTGTTCAATTTAAAGATTTTCAGATAGCTTTCCAGAACCAGAAGCACTGGGAGCTTTGCTCCTTCAATGAGGTCTTTGCCAGTCGGTGTGCCACTGACCACCCTGGTGACTTTGTCAATTACAACAAGAAGTTTCTAGCGAGGGTTTACCCAAGTCCAATGCGAATTGATTCCAGCAACATGAACCCGCAGGACTTTTGGAAATGTGGCTGTCAGATTGTAGCAATGAACTATCAAACGCCAGGTCTCATGATGGACCTCAACATTGGCTGGTTTAGACAAAATGGGAATTGTGGCTACGTACTCCGTCCGGCTATCATGAGGGAGCAGGTGTCTTATTTCAGTGCCAATACTAAAGACTCAGTTCCAGGAGTTTCTCCACAGCTCCTTCACATAAAGATCATCAGCGGACTAAATTTCCCCAAACCCAAGGGCTCTGGTGCCAAAGGTGATGTTGTAGATCCCTATGTTTACGTTGAAATTCATGGCATCCCTGCGGATTGTGCAGAGCAAAGGACTAAAACAGTTCGCCAAAATGGTGACAACCCCATCTTTGATGAGAGTTTCGAGTTTCAGATTAACCTTCCGGAGCTGGCAATGGTGCGCTTTGTTGTTCTGGATGACGACTACATTGGAGATGAGTTTATTGGTCAGTACACCATTCCGTTCGAATGCATTCAGCCAGGTTTCCGCCACATTCCCCTCCAGTCACTGACGGGTGAAGTCCTTCCACACGCCTGGGTCTTCGTCCATGTTGCCATTACTAACCGGCGTGGTGGCGGCAAGCCTCACAAAAGGGGGCTTTCTGTTCGCAAAGGTAAACGAGGTCGGGAATATGCCAGTATGAGGATACTTCTCATCAAGGCTGTAGATGAAGTCTTTAAATCTGCTGCACAGCCACTTCGGGAGGCCACAGATCTCAGAGAGAACATGCAGGTGAGAAAACACTTACATCACTGTGAAAAGGAGACATGCCTTGTTTCCTAATAAATGCAAAGACACAGGTCGCATGCTCAGGTGATTATTGTGAAATTATATCCAATTGATATTGTATGGCAAAATTATAAATTACTGGCTCATTACCTGCCTATTTCTGAGTCCTTCCCTTTATTAAGTATTCTACAGACTTTGTATTAGTATTCTGCATGATCTAATTCTACACCCCTAATCCTAGCCAATACCTAAACCCAACTACTACCTTACTAAATATTATTAAGCAGTAAATTAGTAGTTTATTTAATATATACAGTGCAAATGTATAACAGCTACGGGGGTTGTAGGCACATGCATCTTGCCTAACAACCCCACTTAGATGCTACAAATTCAATAGAAACCATGGCTTATTTAGGCTTCTTGCTTAAATATAGACTGACATTGCTAAAATAGACAGTCCTACATTATATTTTTGGGTATAGATATAATCTGGCTAGATTTTGTGAGATTTCAGCTATTCAGTGTCTGCGAAGTTATGCAAATGACTCAACTCAGTAAATGTTTGGTTTGCAGCTTGCAAAGACTCTCCAAACTGATTTCAGTGTGGCAAATATCTTGCTTTTGTAGCGTGAGAAAGTTTTCTCCAGTGAAGCACACTTCAGAAAGTCGACCCTGAGAAGCAAGCACAACTTACAGAATGTTTCTCTTCACAAGGCCAGGAGCATTTGAACTGGAAGTCTCTCTTGCACTGATAAACAAAGCCCTAAAAGTGCTGATTTTAATCAGTTGTAGTTCCTCCGTCTTGCACAACTTGTCAGACTGGCACAAAAACACTAAAAGGATCAGGTCCTTATTTAGCCATATGAACCCAAAATAAACTCATATATAGGCTACAGGTGGGAGATCAGCCAAATTCCTTTTTAATATTTGATGTGGAAAATGTTACATAACGCACTGGGTTACTATGTCCTGAGGCATGTGTCAGTTATATCTCCTTAAGAAGAGATTAGCTCATCTAATGGATAAAAGGAGTGGCACTGCTATAACAGGAAAGCGCTGAGAAGATTTTGAAGTCAGGAAATTGTTTCGTTTTTTCTTTATAAGATTATACTGCAGATGATATTTTAAGTTTGTTTTTCTTTCAATGTGTACTGATGCGGAATGCACATACAGCAGAGCAGCCTCGACTCCGTGATCAGCGATTATCGAAATAATATTTAAATGCAGTTCATATATCGATGCTTTGTAGAACTCAATGGCTAAAATAAATAGTTTTCAACATTACCAGTAGATGGTGTTGCTTCTGTTCCATGTCTACATGAACTTGTGCATGCAAAGACACAATATGTCAAAGTCCCCATTGTCAAAGGGATTTATGAGGTGTGATAATGTAGTTTAGTTAAAAATATAATTGGTTAAATAGACTTCAGCCATGATTTAGTTGTTCAAGCGTAAAATGAGATGAAATTTCGAGATGCCCTTTAAACGCAATCGCTGTGAGAAGCAGGAGGCGCGCGCAGAAAATCCATTGAAAATACTGTGGTAAAATAAACGTCCATATTTTAAAGACATGCCATGGAACAATGTAATTTTATGCAGTGCTTCTTAATCAGTATGAGACCCACTTTATGTTGTATCCCAATTAGGCAGTGAAGTTAATTGAAAACCAGATCTTAAACACCGCGATATAATGGCATGACAGTTCACCTGAAACACCCGAGCTGGCTTATTCAAAACTACGAGTCCTTGTGTATATACTCCATTCAAATGCAAATACAATGCATCTAGGCAAATTCATTTCAATACATGCATTATAGGGATGCCAAAAGGCAAGGCAAGTTTATTTATATAGCACATTTTATACACAATGGTAATTCAAAAGTATCAAGTTCAGTACCAATTCGGTAATTTAAAAATGTGTATTTTCCGCTAACATTTCAGCATTTTTAAACGCTCACTTAAAAAACGCTGATTGGCCATTGTGTTCACATGCTTAGCAGAAATGACTGTGATTTGCCATGAATGTCACCAGAAATGCAGTGCAAACACAGATACACGGACACTGGAGCAGTTCAAAGCTGTGCAGATCAGACGATTCATCAGCGGATCGCTTATATATCAGCTCATAGACAGACCAGCTGATCGACACAGCTTTGGAAGGTTCCAGTCTCCCTGTATCTGTGTTTGCACTTGGTAAACAGCGGTAAAAAATGGCGAACTAATGAAATTGAAGGTTGATTTATACTTTGCGTTGAGTGATTGGCATGTGCCACCGCGCCTGCCTTGCGTGTAGCCATGCATTTATACTTCCGCATGCTGTTTGTGTTGCTCTGCAATAACACTTCCAAAGCACTAGCTGGCAGTAGGTCTTTATGTTCGTCTGTGTCGAATTTCTTCAAGGGTGTTTTGTTTTTCCTGAATGCTACTTTAATGTACAAGTAGCTAAAACTCAGCTGGTGGACATGCAACAACTTTAATCATAAGGTAAACACAAAACAACTTCCATCTAGAACTACTTCACGGGACGGGACACTTATAAACACTCGCTCCAACAGGCTAACATGGCTCTCGGTCCCACCCACACTCATCACCGCTACCAAGCCGACCAATCGCAGAGCTTGCATTACGTGTAGTGCGATGTGTAGTTATATTTTTTAAGAGGTGCTCGTCAGCCTGACCATACGCAGAAATATAAATCAGCCTTAATAGACAATCACAGTCCTTTCTGTTGAAGCACATGAACACAAGGGCCAGTGAGCTGTGTTTAATTATGCACTCAACAGAACTCAAATGTTAGCAGAAAATGGAGGTTTTTAAAATTCCAATACTTTTGACAACCCAAATATTATATTTATATTATATATTATATAATATATAAAAAATGTCGCACAGACACCATTCAGATCATGAAGGAATGCTAATAAATGGATGGGTTTTGTATCACAAGTTGGTTTGTTTAAAGCAGGGGTGTCAAACTCTTTTAAATCACAGGTGTCAAACTCAGTTCCAGGAGGGCCGCAGCCCTGCACAGTTTGGTTCCAACCCTGCTCCAGTACACTTACCTGTAGATTTCAAACAAGCCTAAAGGACTCAATTAGTTTGATAAGGTGTGTTTGATTAGGGTTGGAGCAAAACTGTGCAGAGCTGCAGCCCTCCAGGAATTAAGTTTGACACCTGGGATTTAAAGGTGCAGTATGTAAGTTTGACACTCAGTGGTTGAACTAGGTATTGCACTCCTGAATCAAATTAAACGCAAGCGCGGGATGCCAGATTGAGTTCAGGAGCGAGTGATTTAAACTGTGTTCAAAATAAAAGCAACGACACGCGAATATTTTCCGTATTAAAAGGAGTTTTGGTTCTAACCAACACCTCAAATTAATATATTAGAAATGGCTTCTATTTCTCACAGCTGAACAACAGACAGATCCTATGACAGTGATCACCTCAGGTAAACCTCATGTGTTTTTTTCAGTGCTAAACGCTAACTGTGAGTTTGAATGCCATTTTACAGGACATGTATTGCCATATACTGAAAGCAGCAGCAGATAGTTCACCTCAGATCTTGAAAATACAATAAACTGTTTGAAATTGAACTTTAGAACTAAACACATATGAGTGATTCAGCATCTACATTTAATGATGTTAAAGAGGGTTAACATGTATTAATCAGATTATAAACCTTATGTTTTCGTGAGTGAGTGCTAATTCTGTGCTTCTGAAAGGTTGTATTTAAATTTCTGTCGTGTTTCGTCTGGTGCAAACAGCCAAACTGCTTGTGGCGAGACGAAATGCCTCACCCAAAATTTTCCTAAGTGCCACTAAGGGGCGCTGGTCTAACTTGTCCTTCCTAGAGCTTCCAAACTACACTTCCGGGGTCGGGAGGAAGCGGAAGTTCAGGTAGGGAAAGGGAGGAGATAAAAGAGGGAGAAAAGGCAAAGAAAAGAGGTTGTTTGGGGTTGAAGGAGAAGAGGGGAAAGGAGTTGGGGAGAGAAGAAAAGAATAATGCATCGGTGAACAGCTATTGGTTTTGACAAGTGTGCGAAGTCAAAAAAAATAAAAAAAATTGTATTTTTTTTCTTCTTTGGAAGATTAATACAACACTGAGTCGATCCAATACAGCCACCGTTACATGCTCATCATTGCGTATCTCGTCACAAAGCGTGTTGTTAGGACACACTGGTACAATGTAACCTGCTCACCTAATGTTTACGCTCGTAATATTTATATAATTTGCTAACTAATAACTTCATGTGGAAGTGAATCTGCCTCATTTCGACATCTGATACTGTCCACTGACACTGTCGCATTTCAGTCACGGACGCATGCTTTCAGAGACTTTCTGCATAAATTAATGAATTACGCAACCGGGGGTGCTGAAAAATAATTGGACATGGAGAAAAACATTTTCGAAGCAGAATATCTGACTTCAGCATAGTTTTTTCAGTTAAACATGTTCACTTAGGATGTTTCTTAAATATCTGCACACATATTATGGTATTTTTATGCTTTAGAAGAGTCAACTTACAAACTTGCATACAGCACCTTTAAAGAAACAGTTAAAATGATTAACAGAAAAATAATTAATGTTTGATGTTGTTTAGGAATTAAATAATTTTTTGAAAACAATTTTCAAATACTTTAAATAAATAATAATAAGTTAATAATGTTGAATTCAATGATTCAAATGATCCGTTCAGAGTGAGTTTCCAGGATATGATTCACTGATTCAATTGATTTGTTCAGAGTAAGTCTCCGGTAAATTATTATTTATTCATTCATTTTATTTTCGGCTTAGTCCCTTTATTAATCTGGGGTCGCCACAGCGGAATGAACCACCAACTTATCCAGCACATTTTACACAGCAGATGCCCTTCCAGCTGCAACCCATCACTGAGAAGCATTCATACACACTCATACACTATGGACAATTTAGCCTACCCAATTCACCTGTACTGTCTTTGGACTTGAGGGGAAAACCGGAGCACCCGGAGGAAACGCATACGAACATGGGGAGAACATGCAAACTCCACACAGAAATGCCAACTAACCCAGCCAAGGCTCGAACCAGTGACCCTCTTGCTGTGAGGCAAACGTGCTACCCACTGCGCCACCGTGCAGCACTCCGGTAAATTATTCACTGATTCAAATGATCGGTTCAAAGTGAGTCTCCAGTAAACAACTCACTGGCTGTTTCTCAATTCCAAGAACTCAGAGAACGGACTTGCGTTCTTGTAGACTGGTCTTGTCAGGTCACCTCAGAAGAACGAACTCGGGAGACCGCAAGAACAGAGAACACGTCCTGTGAGAGATGAGATGCGGTAATCTTCCTGATGGTCACATGACCTTCAGGCATTTTAACGGAAAATTATTCAAACATTACAGCATTCATATGAGTTATTGTTCTTCCCCTTTTACAATACTGTACGCATAAAGACCTTACGAATATACGTTGCGCAATACAAATATAACAGATTTTAATATGAATTTGAGTGTCTCTGAGTGTGCGGCATCAATTCATGAGAAAGACTTTGTTCAAACCAATCAGCGCACTCTATTGTGTATGCGGTGCAACTTCATTACCATGCATGATAGCTTCGGAGACTGTTTTACCTGTTACAGTGTTCAGACGACCTTGTGTTGCCAAAACAAGTGAAAGAACAAGAATTTGGAGACATGGGTCGTCAGTGTTGTGTTTATTAGTGTGCTGCGTTTATTAATGTGCTGCAACAAAGGTTTTGTTTGCATTTTCCCATTATGAGAGCTCAGCTGGACTCACATGTGGATTACAGTTCACGCGACAGAATGCGTTTGTAAGGAACATTTTTTACCCGAAAGCTTTTCGCATCTGGAAATTATGAAATCTGGATTTGCCGCTCGTCACCTTTTAAAAAAGTCACGGCTCCAGTTTTATTGTCCTGTCGCTACAGATTTGGTAAGTGAATGTGAGAGCAGTGCCCTTTGTTTGTTCATTCAGATGGCAAAGTTAGTTCGTATCGTCAGCAGTGCTCTTTCAGTTTTAAAGTCATACTATAGTCAAAATGAGTTACTAAGTCTACAGTATGTTAATATCACTGCAATATTATAGTACAATATTATAGACTGAAAGATCCGCTGTAAATGCTGCTCTCCGAATGTAAACACCTTAATCAAACTATTTCCATCGTGCAGGATTTTTGCCGCATTTTGTGACAGGATAGTCTATACACACACGGCTTTCTGACGCTATCTACCGCGTGCATCTAAGTTACCGAGAAATGCAGAGGATTTTTTTCTCCCATTCTCCATGCGGTCTCAAACATGCCATTAAAACTCCACTCTCCAGCAGTTCCTCGCTTTCAATATCTCGTTTGTCACGGGGGACATGCAGGAAATGTTTCTGAATAAAAAGTGAAAGTGCCAAACTGCAGTTAACGTCAACAAATTAATAATTTGGCAAGTAATTTGATTACTGATGTCCATGTAGACACAGTCACTGTCTTTCTCCCCTGCGTCTGCATGCCCAAACAGAAACTCGCATATTTGCAAATTCTTCCCTCTTTCCCTCCCCCGACATTCCCACCTAAACAGAGCTGGACACACCCCCTTTCCCGACCTTTTCTAAACTAGAGGTGTGAAAACACCCTGCTGAGACAAGGGGGGTTTCATGGCCCTTTAAGATTTTCATATTAATGTTTACTTTCACCGTCTTGTTTAGGAAAAACTCCTGAGGTAACCATGTTATATCTCTGAACTTTAATAATAAATCTATATAAAATGCTGCGCTTCCCACCTCCAGTCGCAATGACTTCTGGGACTTCTAGAACGAGTTCAGTGCTCAAGTCTGCATCGGTGAATCCTCGATACCAAGAACACATCCGGGAACATTCACACGTCCTCCGTTCTTGCGGTCTTGAGTTTTGGAACTGAACTTGCAGTTGATGATGACGTTACACGAGAACACGAGGACGCGAGATCAATGACGCATATTGAGAAACAGCCACTGATTCAAACGATCTGTTCGAGGTGAGTCTCCAAAGAACGATTCACTGATTTTGCAAACTGGTCTGAATGAGGTTCAGTGTGTGAACTTCACTTAAATTATCATGAATTATCATTATGGTTAATTAGAGTATGACAAGTTGACCAATAATTCAACTTTCCTGCAAAATAAACATTCATCAGTTTACTTTTCATTGCTTAATTAAATAAAAATTTAGCCACTTTTATACTTTGACTCCAGTAATACTGAACAGGAGGACTCTCTACTTCTCCTGGAGTAACCACTGTAGCTCTGTTTTCATCCTGAGGAAAGAGTTCCAGACTCTGGCGCTGCGTTCAGTGGTTATACTGGGTAAATCTCACTATTATTTGTGTTTTAAAGCTAACTACAGGGGCTTTCGCATGAAAAATGACGTCTTCCTCCCACATTCAGGGCGGTGCTTTTGTAGAAGACACTCACTGAAACCACTTCCTGCTGCATTTCTTGTTCATGGTCGTTCACTGTGGGGAAGTCGACACGGTGCTGTCATTGCATTGGGCTTTGTTTTTTTCCCTTCACCTTCAAAAACTAGGTCACGTTCGGAATAGCATACTAGTGTACTACTTTCACTCTTTCTGCTGCATGTAGTCTGAAAGTATAGACTTATGCAGTTATAATGCGTGACATCCAGTATGCATAGATGACTTATTACATGCAAGCAATAGCGTATTTGGTCATGCGATGTGCTTGCTTGACCTTCAGTTTCCAGTTTACTGTGATATTATTACTGTGGCTATTTTTAAATGTATCGTTGTTTGATTGAACCTAATATTAGAATTGAACATTGCAACCACATGAGGTCACGTGACTATTTTAGCATGATATGGTTTGCAACACATTTGTACTACATTTTAAAGACATTATGCACTATGCAGCATTTTTAGCCTATATTTAATTTGAGCTGCATGACTTGAGGAAAAAAACTAATCAGATAAAAAAGTGTGATTGCAAGTAAAATGAAGTTTAAAAAAGCAAGGTTTGCTATGTACAAGGTTGCACAATTTGGCCAAAATGGAGACAAAAAATAAATTCATTCATTCATTTTCTTTTCAGCTTAGTCCCTTTATTAATCGGTGGGCGCCACAGCGGAATGAACCGCCAACTTATCCAGCACATGTTTTTGTGCAGCGGATGCCTTCCAGCCGCAACCCATCTCTGGGAAAGAAAAAATAAATTAAAATATATTATTATTTTAGAACATATTAAATTTAAGTACATTATTATATATTAGGCGACAGGGGTAGCATAATCGCCTCACAGCAAGAAGGTCACTGGTCAGTTGGCATTTCTATGTGGAGTTTGCATGTTCTCCACGTGTTCACGTGGGTTTCCTCCGGGTGCTCTTGTTTCCCCCAGTCAAAAGACATGCGCTATAGTTGAATTGGGTAAGCGAAATTGTCCGCAGTTTACTGTACGTGTGTGATTGAGTGTGTATGGGTGTTTCCCAGTGATGGTTTGCAGCTGGAAGGGCATCCGTTTTGTAACAAAAGCTGGATAAGTTGACGGTTCATTCCACTGTGGCGACCCCAGATTAATAAAGGGACTAATCTGTAAAGAAAATGAATGAATGAATAAAATATATTATATTAATCTAAAAATATTTATTTTAGTAAGAGTAATATTGTATTGTTACAAATAAAATACTCTTTCTAAAATAAATATTTTTTGATATTAAAGTAAAAAAAGACAATCCAGTGCTCATAATACGGTAATTAATTTAATTAATTAATAAAAAATAGTGCATTTTCTGGAAGAACAAATATTTTATATATTTTTACATTGTATTAATAATAATAATAATAACAATACAATTTAATATAATAATAATAATAATAATAATACAATTTAATAAAAAAATAATAATAATAATAATTAAGAATAATATATATTTATAATAATGAACAAAACTTAATTATTTAATTTGGCCAAAATGGGGAGGCAAAAATTATTTTAAATATAATATAGTTTATTAATATAAACAAAATATTTTAGTAAGAGTAATATT
>CAIGQZ010033112.1:34257428-34268675 GCA_903798205.1 Danio tinwini
AATATATATGTGTATATGAAAAGAGTATACATAAAGTCCCTTTAAGGCAAGTCATTTCACTAGGCGGCCATTTTTGAAACACCTCTTAGGCAGTCTGTCTTAGCTCAGGCGTTCTGTCTGAATGAAGAAACATCAAATTCTCCAAAACTGCTTGCCAAGCTTACGATTAAATTTCATATAAGGAATCACCAATAAAATGATACAACTACTGTCTATTTAGTATTATTTCTAAATGTTTGAATCACACAAAATATGCAAAAACTCACGTCTGGTCTGAGCCCCTCTAACAGAGTATTGTCAGTCTATGGCAGGAGTGCCTAAACTCGGCCCTGGAGCGCAGGTGTCCTGCAAAGTTTAGTTCCAATCCCAATCAGACACACCTGGGCTAGCTAATCAAGCTTTTACTAGGCTTTCTAGAAACTTCCCTGCAGGTGTGTGGAGGCAAGTTGGAGCTAAAATCTGCAGGAGACCAGCCCTCCAGGAACGAGTTTGGGCACCATTGGTCTATAGCGATCAATGATTGGCTCCTGTACTAGAAGGCGGGCTTTATTTGCCATATAGCGATCGATGATTGGCTCCTGTACTAGTGGGAGGGGCTTTATTCACTATATTTACAGTTACACTTTTCCTATGTTCAAAAAGATATGCGAGTGACATGTCTTGTGTATTCTATAGTCTTTGGTATACACAGAGCTGAATATTGAGCTATTTTGAACTTTGATTATAGCGCAAACTACTTGATGTTCTGTGAAAATTTGGTGCACCCAGAATTATTTTTATTTTAAAATTAAATTGCAATAATAACATCTTTGTTGTCTTTTTTTTCTGAGTAGCAGAAACATTCTGTTAGCTGAAAGCACCATCACATTATCCAAAACATTTTATAGTACAATATATATATTTGTGTTTGCTCAATTTTTAAGGTTTGGCATGATTTTTTTTACAGCCTGAGGTGAAATGCACAAACATTTTGAATCATTGTTGAGACAGATTTGTTGGGTTATAATGATGCAACCATGAATAATCCAGGCTTGTATCCATGGGTCATCATAATGAGTCGCATGTTTGTATAATGCACCATCACAAATAGTAAATGCAAACTCTTGGGGAAAAAGCTGCATAGAGAAGAGCCAAGTTTTCAGTTTGATGAGCAGAAACCAAATGAACATCTCCAAGCTGTCATTTGAGAAGCAGATGAACACAAATGATTCACATCACAACAAACTCCATCTGTCATTAGGGCTGGGCAATACAACAAAAATAAAAAATCTCATATCACAATATAAGTCACCTCATATTCTGATTACAACATTTCTAACGATATAGTAACCTTTTCTGTATATTCAATCAATTAATAGTTTTTATACTCTCACTGGCCACTTTATTAGGTACACCTTACTCCCGGGTTGGACCCCCTTTTGCCTTTAGATCTGCCTTAATCCTTCGTGGCATAGATTCAGCAAGATACTGGAAATATTCCTTATCGGTTTTCCAATCTTCTATTGTCCAATTTTGGTGAGCCTGTGTGAATTGTAGCCTCAGTTTTCTGTTCTTAGCTGACAGGAGTGGCACCTGGTGTGGTCTTTTGTTGCTGTAGCCCATCCGTCTCAAGGTTGGATGTGTTGTGCGTTTAGAGATGCTCTTCCTCGGTTGTAACGAGTGGTTATTTGAGTTACTGTTGTCTTTCTATCAGCTCGAACCAGTCTGGCCATTCTCCTCTGACTTTACCAAAGCATTTGCGCCCACAGAACTGCTGCTCACTGGATATTTTCTCTTTTTCGGACCATTCTCTGTAAACCCTAGATATGGTTGTGCGTAAAATTCCCAGTAGATCAGCAGTTTCTGAAATACTCAGACTAGCCCGTCTGGCACCAACAACCATGCCACAATCAAAGTCATTTAAATCCCCTTTCTTTCCCATTCTGATGCTCGGTTTGACCTGCAGCAGATCATCTTGACCATGTCTACATGCCTAAATGTATTGAGTTGCTGCCATGTGATTGGCTGATTAAAAATTTGCGTTCACGAGCAGTTGGACAGGTGTACCTAATAAAGTGGCCGGTGGGTGTATATTGACCGCACGGAAAGTTTCTTTTTTACATTTTAAAGTATATACATTTTAGGGATGCTCATTTCTGTTTATTTTACCAACCGACAACCGCAGCTCGTTAACCGAATATGAACCATTAACCATTAACAGATAAATATTAAAATATTATTTAATAAAAAAAATGATTGAGGTTTCTATTTTGACACATTAAATATTAAAAAATACTGATTTATTTTAACCTGTTAGCCTTCACTTAATTTTGGGAATTTACACCTACCTAAGTTTAAACAGTAACAGTTCCTGACTTCAGTAGGCTACAAACACAAACTGGGTATCATTGGAAAGAAGACACTTTAAGCTTTACTGTGGTAAAAGTATATAAAAAGTTATACATTATGAAGTCATGAGAAAAAAAATTATTGTGTTCAATATTTGTTTTTCCATATACAAACACAGGAAAACAATAATGTAATGTCCTAGAAAAAAATATGACTTGAAAGCCAAGTGTCTCATGAGTTTATATTTCTAATTTGATGAAGATAGCTTGCAAAATGAGATTTCTGTAAAAAGTTTGCTGAGACTATATCAGTGTCCTGCTTTCCCTCACCCTCAGAGGCACTTTCTCAAAAACAACTATCCCAAACTAAAACCTTCACAGTTGCTGAATAATTTGGTCTACATTCACAGTTTATGTATCTTCGAAAAGAAGACACTCTGGGCTTTATTATCCATCATCTAGAGTTTATAATGCTCAAAATAAAAAAAAAGTTATAGATGCTTAAGTAATGTAATAAAAATTGCACCGCACTAAACATTTTATTATTTCATAAATGTGTGAAATTAGGCATGGAGGAACACATAAAAGTAATAAATCAAAAGCTACATATCTCCTGAGTATATGTTTTGAATTTGATGCCAATATCATGCGAAATAAAATTTCTGGAATTATTTTTCTGAGACAACGTCTTGTGATTTTCTCCCTTTCCTTGTTTGTGGAGAGGTCTGATGACCACACATGTATTGGGGGTTTCTAACACAACTGTTTTAGTCTTTTCACATGCCACAAATTTTTTTTTGTAAAATAATAGACAGAAACATATAGTATGAGTGATTTATTTGAGCACAAGTACATTGTGTGAAATAAGTCCAGTGCATATGCATTAAAAAAATCTTACAAGAGTTTTTGTTTTGCTGTCTCACTTTGCTCTTAGCTGCTGCTTGAAATCCACTCCACAGCAGAAATTCAGCTACATGACAAAAAAAAAACAGAATTAGGATTTTATAGTAAACAACTGTATTTCCCCCCTTGTGTAGCAAACACGATTTACTCTGATGCCCTTTTATAGATATGATAGTTATTACAGAGAGCTTACAGCAGCCATTCAGATAAATGGCAAACATATGATAATGCAAAACATTACTGAAAGATTATCGCTACCGGAGAGACATTCACACTTATAGGCACAAGCAGGCTTCACAGAAGAACTGAGACGTAAACATTATAATGCCCCATTCACACGGGGCGTCAGCTTCAACGCTTCCCATTCACTTTGAATGGGTGACGTCAGGCGTTGCCGAACAGCATTGTGGATCCGTCGGCACCGCTTCAGAGGCGTTGCTCGCTGCAGAAGTTGGGACTTGCTCAACTTTTCAAGCGCTGACGGAAACGTCAGCCAATCTGATCGCTGTATGCAAACACACCAGCTCAGACAGTGTCCTATTGCTGACTAATTTTATTGGCTGATGCTGCTATGATGATCACGTCAGCTTCAGACACACCCTCTGTCAAGCGTTGACGCTTGAGCCCCGTGTGAATGGGGCGTAATACTCACCGATAGAAAATATCAGAAGTTCCTCTTCATCCAGGTCATGTAAGTATCAGTTCTCCTCAGAAATATTCTCCTCTTCGCTTCAAACTGTCTCTCAAAACTCTCTTCAGCAGAACAAAACTTTTGACGATCTATTTTCATTGTTTACCAGCCACTCTGCCATTAGCTCAAACTGTTAGCTGCTGTGCAGCAGGGCGCCGGTGCATCGTGTGATGATTGACAGATCGCTAAGCCAGTGACAGCAAAAAGACTGCAATAACACTACAGCCGACCAATAGATGTTCATATATTGAATATATCATGCAGCCATTGGCTAAATTCTCCATTAGTCAAACTAAGAAGGAAGTAGGAAGTACTGTTACTGATCGGTTGGCAGCCTATGCAGAGTCAAAACACTCAGCTTTGTTTAGATTTTAGTAATTATAACTTTGACTTATTCAGTTTGTGGTCTCATTTTATCTGTAACATTGTAAGCTATGACATCGAGTTGCCTTTTACTACAAAGACGCCGTTTTTGTGTGTATGTAACATGGTAAAGCAATAGTAAAACAGTTCTCCGGCAGAAATGATGACATAAACAAATGAATAACCATCCATAATTCAACACTATTGTGTTGGTGGACTAAATGTGCTTGATGGGATGTTTTTCTATGGACTCATACCTTTCAAAATTAACATGCAAACAGCAGCATACAGAACATCTTCACGCACATGCATGTTACAGCAAAGAAGAAACAAAAACTAAATAAAAATAATAAAATAAACAGACCTGGCCTAGATATTGTTCACCTAAATGACCAATTTAGATTACAAAATGAAAACACTGACTGAATCCTTTTTAATAGCCGGCATTTGCTGATTTTTCCAACCATGTTTTTTTTGTCCATCATATAAAAATATCAGGCTATTAAATTAATCGCTCCACTGAAAATATGCAATTGAAAAATGCTTCGTTGTTATTATGTCACAAAACCCCTTTTAACATTATAATAGAAGTCATTAGTTTAAAGATTGTCATAATGACTTATTTTCTCCGTCTCACTCGCAATCAGCATCAGCGCTGTTTTGTCAACTCATCTGTCAAACTATGACTAGAAATATTATTCTTTCATTTTGCTTCTTTGACAAAATACGTCTGTAGGCACGTGTGGTTGCACGTGTTACCATCCTGTAAGTTAACAAATATTTGTTGCACATCAGGGGCCAATCATAGCGAACACGCTTTTCCGATCCAAAAATGTAAGGCGCGCCGCCTTTTATGTTGACAAGAAAAAAGAAGCGCGGTGCTCTTTTTTTATGTCACTATAGGAAACGACTAGCTGGTCTATTGTGCGCAAGTGTTTTTGGCCCCTTCTGCAGCCAAACTTTAAAAATATATATATAAAATAATGTTTTTAATCGTTTAACTGATACCATTAATCGGTTACAAACGCACCCTTTCGGTTAACGGTAAATCGGTTATTTTGTGCATCCCTAATATACATGAAAATATACTCATTTTATGATCATATTTCTCACTTTAAATAGAACTGCAGGGCAAATGTTTGAAATGCAAGAAATATGAATGGAGAACGATGCAGAAATATCAATTAAATTAATGAAATGCAAAACACTTCTCAAAAACAAGTGATTACAGGCCCAAAATAAAATATTTCTAAATAAAATGCAATGTAAACATCATATATTTCAATGAAATAAATGTAAACATCATATATTTTTTAATATCGCAACTTTTTGACAATTTCATTTTTTAAGTTTCTGTCTGCATCTGTGTAATGGTGTGTAATATTGTGCTCATATAAATTATGAATAACTATTACTGTAAACAATGTATATTGCAACACCACGATATGAACAATAGAGCATAATACGAAACAATAGCCTTTTTATTTTGTCCATATGATACGTATTGTCTGATTTCACAGCCCTATCTGTCATCATGCCAAACATGAGCCTGCTTATTAAGCTTTGTGAAACTGTTTCTAAATCAGCAGTCTAGATTACACTTTACAATAAGGTCTCATTTGTTGATATTAGTTAGTGCAACTGAAATGAGCTAACATCTATTTTGCAATTTGTTTTTTTATATTGGCTTGAGCAAGTTTAGATACTGTTATGAAATTTCCCTGGAGATCTTTACATCATAGTGTCAGAGAAACATGGGGTGGGTACTTTGACTCAACCATTCAGTCGGTAACCACACCCTAGCAGTACATTCAGAGTTGCCCACCAGCAACAAATCCCTTAGACTTCCTATAGAAAACATTCTAATATTATACCCAGAGTTGTGTTGGGTTTATATCGTTAATATATAATATGTACTTAGGTTTATTTCAGGCCATCAAAACAGTTGTAGCCTATAGTTGCAGCATGGTTCTCTTAACTCATGCTAGCAAACAGAACTTCTACTGTACTAGCAGTAAATACCTACAGTACATGATATTTACCAAAACAAACATGTTACAAGCATTAACAGATTATTAAAATGTGAAAAAACAGGTTTGCATCATGTCATTGCTATGCATTAGAACATGTTAGCAAAGATTTTGTTAACTAACATGCTAGCTTTATGCTAATGTGTTTTCATTATTCATTAAACCACCAAGAACAACCTAGCAACCAATAAGAAAAACATAGCATTGACTCATGCTAACAAACAGGACTTCTAATATGCTAGAAGTGAATACCTATAGTACATGGTATGTACAAAACATGTTACAAATCTTAACTGATTATAAAAACATGATTGAAAAACTTTACATCATATATGTAATTTCTTTTCATCAGAACATGTTAGCAAAGATCTAGTTAATGGATAAATCATGCTAACTTCATGCTAATGTGTTTTCAATATTGGTAAACATATTTATTCATTCATTTTCTTTTCGGCTTAGTCCCTTTTTTAATCTGGGGTCACCACAGTGGAATGAACCACCAACTTATCCAGCATGTGTTTTTTACGCAGCGGATGCCATTTCAGATGCAACCCATCACTTGGAAATTAGGAAACATATTAGCATCTGGAAAAAAAACATACTAAGAGCATGCAGTGTTATCATTATGCTAATTCTGTTAGCATTAATCTGACACCATGTTAAAAACAAGCTGGGATCATGCTAAAAGAATGCTAACCATGTCAACATTGTTAACAACATGCTAATAGTGTTAGCATTGTATTAGCAGAATGTGTTTGCAAACCATAGCAACTGCCTAGCAATGTCAATATTGTCAATATCAAGCATTGTCAATATTGTTGTTGAAAAAATAAAAAAAAATCACGCAGTATTGTTTACCTTAGAAACCACTAAGAACACCCTAGCAACCATTAAGAAAACCATAGCAACTCCCAAGCAACTGTCCAATGTCAAAAGTATAGTTAAAAATCTTTAGAACATGTAGTATTGTCGACCTCAGTAACACCTTGGAAACAACCAAGAACACCCTAGCAACCATTAAGAAAACCATAGCAACTGCCAAGCAACTGTTCAATGTCAAGATTATAGTTAAAAATCTCCAGAACATGTAGTATTGTCGACCTCAGTAACACCTTGGAAACCACCAAGAACACCCAAGCAACCATTAAGAAAACCATAGCAACTGCCAAGCAACTGTCCAATGTCAAAAGTATAGAATCAGAATCAGAAAGAGCTTTTTTGCCAGGTATGTTCACACATACGAGGAATTTGTTTTCGTGACAGAGCTTCTACAGTGCAACAGAATTACAGAGGACTAAAAAAACAGATAACAAATATATTTTAAAAAGTAGTGAATGCAATATACAAAATTGACAAGTGTATGTACAGGTGTATTACTATATACAACATAATATGTGCAGGTGTTATGTGCAAATTGGCATGTAAAGTGTGTTGTTAAATAAGTGTATGTGTGCATAAAAAGTGTATAGCAGGTAGTGATGTTGGTTCCACAATTATTATCATCATCAAGTGGTCATGAGATAGATTGCCTGAGGGAAGAAACTGTTTCTGTGTCGGGCTGTTCTGGTGCGCCGACCAGAAGGTAAAAGTTCAAAGAGGCAGTGTGGAACTTGGATAAGTACAGTTCTTGGAGAGTAGGGAGGGTTGTACCAATGATTCGCTCAGCAGTCCGAACTATTCTACATAGTCTTCGGAGGTCGGATTTGGTAGCTGAGCTAAACCAGACAGTTATTGAAGTGCAGATGACTGATTCAATGATGGAGGTGTAGAACTGTTTCAGCAGCTCCTTTGGGAGGTTGAACTTCCTCAGCTGACGAAGAAAGTACAGCCTCTGTTGAGCTTTTTTGACAATGGAGTCAATGTGAGTGTCCCACTTCAGGTCCTGAGAGATGGTGGTGCCCAGGAACCTGAATGACTCCACTGCTGCCACAATGCTGTCCATGATGCTCAGTGGGGGGAGAGCGTGTTCGCTGTTTTGAGCGTGTTCAGCTCCAGATTGTTGTGACTGCACCAGACAGCCAACTCCTTAACCTCCTGTCTGTAAGCAGACTCGTCACCGTCCTGAATGAGGCCGATAAGTGTGGTGTCGTCTGCAAACTTTAGGAGCTTGACAGAGGAGTCCTTCGAAGTGCAGTCATTCGTGTACAGGGAGAAGAGCAGTGGGGAGAGGACACACCCCTGGGGGGCGCCAGTGCTGATTGTGCGGGTACTGGATGAGAATTTTCCCAGCTTCACCAGCTGCTGCCTGTCCGTTAGGAAGCTGTTGATCCACTGACAGACAGAGGTGGGCACGGAGAGCTCAGTTAATTTTGGAAGGAAAAGTTTTGGGATGATAGTGTTAAAAGCTGAGCTGAAGTCAACAAACAAGATCCTCGCATGGGTCCCTGGTCTGTCTAGGTGTTGCAGAACATAATGCAGTCCCATATTGACTGCATCATCCACAGACCTGTTTGCTCTGTAAGCAAACTGAAGAGAGTCCAGTGAGGGTTCAGTGATGTCCTTCAGGTGGGCCAGCACCAGTTTTTCAAAAGACTTCATGACCACAGATGTCAGGGCCACCTGTCTGTAGTCATTTACTCCTGTGAGTTTGGGTTTCTTTGGTATGGGAATGATGACGGAGCGTTTGAAGCAGGAGGGCACTTCACACAGCTCCAGTGATCTGTTGAAGATCAGGGTGAAGATGGGGGCCAGTTGGTCAGCACAGGACTTTAAACAGGCTGGTGTTATAAGATCTGGGCCTGGAGCTTTTTTCCTCCTCTGTTTCTGGAAGACCTGGCGCACATCATCTACACTGAACTGAAGTGCAGGTATGGGGGAGGCGGGGGGAGGTGAAGGTGTTAATGGTGGTGTAAACAGCAGTTCTGAGTGGGTTTGGTGGGTTTTCTCAAACCGGCAGTAAAACTCATTCAGGTCGTTTGCAAGTCGTTGGTTGTCTTCAGTGCTGGGGGATGGTGTTTTATAGTTTGTAATGGTTTTCAAACTTTTCCACACAGATGCTGAGTCGCTGGACGAGAACTGACTCCTTAGTTTCTCAGAATAGTTCCTTTTTGCGACTCTGATCTCCTTTTCCAGTGTGTATTTGGCCTGCTTATACAAGGCCCTCTCCCCATTCCTGTAAGCAACCTCCTTGGCCTGACGTAGCTGTCTGAGTTTTACAGTGAACCATGGTTTGTCATTGTTGTATGTGAGTTGTGTCCTGGTAGGAATGCACACGTCTTCACAGAAACTGATATAAGATGTTACAGTCTCTGTGAGCTCATCTTAATCGTTTGCAGCAGCTTCAAAGACACTCCAATCTGTGAGATCGAAACAGGCTTGTAGATTCCGCTCTGTTTCGTTAGTCCATCTTTTCACAGATCTTAATAGAGGTTTGGCTGTTTTCAGTTTCTGCCTGTAGGTTGGTATGAGATGAATCAAACAGTGGTCAGAGTGTCCCAAAGCTGCTCGTTTGACAGAGTGGTATGCATCCTTTATTGTGGTATAGCAGTGATCCAATACGTTACTGTCTCTTGTGGGACATGTAACATGCTGTCTATATTTTGGCAGTTCACGGGATAGTTTTGCTTTGTTAAAATCCCCGAGAATAATTAAAACAGAGTCCGGGTGTTGTTCCTCTATCACTGTGATCTGATCAGCTAGTTTCTGTATCGCCAGGCACGCATGCGCGTGTGGAGGAATGTAAACACTGACAAGGAGGAACGAGCAGAACTCGCACGGGCAGTAGAAAGGCTTACAGTTAATAAACAGTGCTTCTAGATCTGGACAGCACATCTTCTTTAAAACTGTTACATCTGTACACCACCTTTCGTTGATGTAAAAGCACGTCCCGCCACCGCACGATTTCCGCATCGATTCCTCGTCGCGATCCGCTCTGAACAGCTGATAGCTCGGTAGGTGAAGCGCGTTGTCCGGTATGGTGTCATTCAGCCAGGTTTCCGTGAAGCACAGAGCAGCTGAATGCAAAAAATCCTTGTTTGTCTGGGAGAGCAGAATCAGTTCGTCAATTTTGTTGGGTAGAGAGCGAAGATTAGCCAGATGGATGCTAGGCAACGCGGTTCGAAACCCGCGCTGTCTGAGTTTCACAAGCGCGCATGCACGCTTCCCTCGTCTGCGTGTCCGAAAGCGTTTGAGCAGCAGTGCGGCTCCGCCGACTACAATGTCCAACAAAACATCACATAAGTCCAAATCTGGAAAAATATTTGGTGGTGTATGCGTCCGAATGTCCAACAATTCGTCTCTGGTGAAACTAATTGTAGGAATATGACTGAAGACAGGACGAACTAACAAAAACACAAAGACAACTGCAGAGCACGACACGGAGGCAGCCATCTTCGTCGGCGCCAGCGATCGATTTTCATTAAAAAGATAGTTAAAAATCTTCAGAACATGTAGTACTGTCAACCTTAGTAACACCTTGGAAACCGCCAAGAATACCCTAGCAACCATTAAGAAAACCAAAGCAACTGCCAAGCAACTGTTCAATATTATTGTTAAAGGCTACAGAACATGTATATTGGCCACCTTAGTAACAGCTTAGAAACTGACAAGAACACCCTAGTAACCATTAAGAAAACCATAGCAACTGCCCAATATTGTTGTTAAAGTCTACATAACATGTAGTATTGCTTACCTTAGAAACAGCTGAGAAACCACCAAGAACACCCTAGCAACTATTAAGAAAACTACTCTCCAGTGTCAATATTGTTGTTAAAGTCTACAGAACATGTAGTATTGTCCACCTTAGCAACAGCTTAGAAACCGACAAGAACATCCTAGTAACCATTAAGAAAACCATAGCAACTGACTAGCAACTGTCCAATATTGGTGTTAAGTCTACAGAACATGTAGTATTGGCCACCCTAGTAACAGCTTAGAAAACACCAAGAACACCCTAGCAACTATTAAGAAAACACTGCAACTGCCTAGCAACTGT
>CAIGQZ010033112.1:34268685-34285801 GCA_903798205.1 Danio tinwini
GCAACTGTTCAATATTGGTGTTAAAGTCTACAGAACATGTAGTATTGACCACCCTAGTAACAGCTTAGAAACCACCAAGAACACCCTAGCAATCATTAAGAAAACACTGCAACTGCCTAGCAACTGTCCAATATTGTAGTTCAAATCTCCAGAACATGTACAGTAGTGTTGTTTATTGTCCAGTGAATCCGACATGAATGAAGTGAGCGGTTTGCATCTATGAGGAACAGCAGTGCTGTTTGTGCACCAGTTGAACAAGGGTTTGCTGTTGTCCTCCTCCTGGTCCCCCCGCTCTATAAATACCCCTGTATAGTGGTTTGTCTGCCACCAAGGCTGCAATTTCTTCAGCCATTAGTAATGTAATGACAGTGGGCATGACAGCTGCTGCAGCTGTGTGTTCATGAGGCTCTGACTCTCCCCGTCACTGCCACAACCACAGAGATTAAACATGCAGACATGCACAAATCTGCCAATTTAAATGCTCTTCCAGGTTTGGATTTTTCTACACTGCATACAATTTTGAAGCATTGCATTTTTTTGTCTGAAATGCATTGTTATTTAAATTTTGTCAGTATAATTTTCTTAACATTATTTATTAGATTTTTTTAAAATATTCAAACATATTCACTTTTAAAGTTGGTGATCTGCCAAAACGCTAACCATTAGCATAATATCTTTGAAACACAGTCCCTCCCCTGCCATCTAAAGCCACGCCTCCTGAAATCACGAACACGCACCATAAAGATGACAAGATCACGTCATTCGCCAGTTAGAATGCTTTATAGTACTTTATAATACTACAATTCCCAACGTAAAACTGTATTATATCAGCACGTTTTCAGTTGTGTAGCAAGCAAAACTTGTCATAAAGTGCAATATTTCATGCATGTAAGAATCGCTGGTCTTACTTTCTCCTGAGCATTGTCCTAAAGTGACTACACTTAGCAAGCCATATGCTAAGCTATACTTACACGCTATTTCAGACCGAATATTCAGAAAAGCGATAAACAATATAAGGAGCGTCACAGATTGTCATTGTTCAAAAATGAACCAATGTGAATATAAAACTTCAGCTCAACAAAGCAGAAGGCAGAATAGCGCTATTTACTGAGGTTTTGTTGTTAAACTAAATAAAAATCTACATTATTGATGCTGTGAAAGGACCTTATGAAACTGAAAATAGTCACATCAATCTTTTGTCTAAAGATTTCAGTGGCTGAACAATACTTCTGTGCATATACCCCTTTCGTAACAACACAATCTACATCAGCTTTGCGTGACTAAAGCTGCGGTCACACTGGGCTTTTCTCCTGATAGACTTCCATTCATACGCACGCGAATGCGTCAGACCAGAAACGCAGGGTCATGCGTCAAGTTTCGCATTTCGCTGCGGTGCAAAGTTCAAGCTTGGTGAACTCTGACCTGCGAAATCGCATCACTTGACTGCGTAAGACCACTCGAGGATCAAAACATGACCTTTCTGTACAGAAATTTAAAACATGGAGCAATCGCTGGCTTTTTTTTATGTCTAATCATCTTGTTTAATCACACCCCTTTTCGCAGTGCCGTACAACAGAATTTCGCAAATGCAAACTCTAGAGTGACCGCAGCTTAAAAGAGTTACAAAACAGAACATTACAAAATCAGATATACCCTAATAGACAAGGTTTTGTTATTTGAAAAAATGTGGTCCCCTTTTATTTCCTTTTTACAAACTTGTAATTAATATGTTTACTATGCCTTTAGTACCTACGTTTACTGTTGGATAGCACTGGTGGGTGGTTGGTTGGGGGAATGCATGTTTATTTTTATTTATTTATTTACCCTAGCAACTATTAAGAAAACTACTTTCCAGTGTCAATATTATAGTTAAAGTCTACAGAACATGTAGTATTGTCCACCTTAGTAACAGCTTAGACACCAACAAGAACATCCTAGCAACCATTAAGAAAACCATAGCAACTGTCCAGTGTCAATATTGTTGTTAAAGTCTACAGAACATGTAGTATTGTCCACCTTAGCAACAGCTTAGAAACCGACAAGAACACCCTAGTAACCATTAAGAAAACCATAGCAACTGACTAGCAACTGTCCGATATACCCTAATAGACAAGGTTTTGTTATTTGAAAAAAATGTGCTCCCCTTTTATTTCCTTTTTACAAACTTGTAATTAATATGTTTACTATGCCTTTAGTACCTACGTTTACTGTTGGATAGCACTGGTGGGTGGTTGGTTGTGGGAATGCATGTTTATTTTTATTTATTTATTTTTTGTTTAATTGTTATTTTTATGACTGTTGTTTGTTGTTGGTTTATTTTTATTATTATTATTTAATTTTTATTTTTAAATGTCTAACTGTTAGAATGCAAGTTTTGTTTATGTTTAAAAAAAGTGCATTTTCAAGTGAATGTCTACGAAAATTTCTAAGAATAAAAATATTGAACACAAAACAGAACATTGCCTGTCTAACAGAAATACTTCAGCCATGGTGTCGTCCTTCCTCCAGCGTGAAAAACTAACTCCAATATTGATTCAGGATTTTAACAAGTTTTGATTGAGCATTTGATTTTACTGGGGCTCGACCGTTTAGGTCGCATATGCGCCCGAAATTTTATGCAACCTAAAAATATGTTTGGAAGCATTTGTGTGAGTGCATAAATTTTTGCCGTGCTACCTGTTTTCACTGCAAAATCCTCATCGCGTGCGCTGATTTAGGAGACATTTATGCAGAAAAACGGCAAACCCAGCACTCAGAAACAGATTAAAACAGTTGTTATGTGAACTTGCTGAAGTAAAAAAAGCCTGCATAGCTTGCCCCGCCTTTATGCTCTTCTTATTTGCCCACTGCTCTAAAACTGTATGCGAATGGATTGCTTAATATCAGCTGTCAATCACTCAGTCAATGCCTTCTCCCTTCATATGACAGGAATAAGGAGTTACAACCCTGAAATGTGAATCGCTGAAGATAAGAGAATTAAAATAACACTGACAGATTTTGTTTTAGAAACCAACTAAAGTTACTAATAATCAGAATCAGAATCAAAAGAGCTTTATTGCCAGGTATGTTCACACATACGAGGAATTTGTTTTCGTGACAGAGCTTCTACAGTGCAACAGAATTACATACAGGACTAAAAAAACTGATAATAAATATATTTTAAAAAGTAGTGAATGCAATATACAAATTGACAAGTGTATGTACAGGTGTATTACTATATACAACATAATATGTGCAGGTGTTATGTGCAAATTGGCATGTAAAGTGTGTTGTTAAATAAGTGTATATGTGTATAAATGTGTATAGCAGGTAGTGATGTTGGTTCCACAATTATTATCATCAAGTGGTCATGAGATGGATTGCCTGAGGAAAGAAACTGTTTCTGTGTCGGGCTGTTCTGGTGCGCAGTGCTCTGTAGCGTCGACCAGAAGGTAACAGTTTAAAGAGGCAGTGTGCTGGGTGTGAGGAATCCAGAGTGATTTTAGCAGCCCTTCTGCTCGCTCTGGATAAGTACAGTTCTTGGAGAGTAGGGAGGGTTGTACCAATGATAGTCCGAACTATGATCAGCAGTCCGAACTATTCGACGTAGTCTTCGGAGGTCGGATTTGGTAGCAGAGCTAAACCAGATAGTTATTGATGTGCAGATGACTGATTCAATGATGGAGGTGTAGAACTGTTTCAGCAGCTCCTTTGGGAGGTTGAACTTCCTCAGCTGACGAAGAAAGTACAGCCTCTGTTGAGCTTTTTTGACAATGGAGTCAATGTGAGTGTCCCACTTCAGATCCTGAGAGATGGTGGTGCCCAGGAACCTGAATGACTTCACTGCTGCCACAATGCTGTCCATGATGCTCAGTGGGGGGAGAGCAGGGGGGTTTCTCCTGAAGTCATCTCCACTGTTTTGAGCGTGTTCAGCTCCAGGTTGTTGTGACTGCACCAGACAGCCAACTCCTTAACCTCCTGTCCAAGGGCACATCTTATTAGTGATCATGTGCTGAATGTTAATCCACCATTTACACTTTTCCAAGAGTGGATAAAAGACTTCCAGTTGCCTCAAGTCCGCTATGAAAATAACTAAAGCCATTCACTGTAAAGACTGTGGCACGGGGTTTGCAGGTAACAGCGTTTGCCACTGAATCTACACATTTTAAGCACGAGAGGTTCTGTATAATCCTTCATCCTCACGATGCTGTCAGCCGTGCAAGCGGCAGCTATATGTAAAATTTAATAGCTCATGAAAAGACCGTTATTGCCATTAAGATGACATGCAAATAATAAGTTATATCAATATACATGTGGGGCAAGGCAATGGATCACGATGCCCGCTCAGCATCGTGAAGTTTATCGGCCATCGGCGATGGACGATGGCATTGTCTGTCGGCCTGACCCTAATCACAATACACACACATTATGCCAAAACACACTTTTATTTTAGATGTGATTAATCTTTGCTGAGCACTAATAAATACATATATAGTAATCATTGTCATATCACCGTATGTGATTGTTTATTGTTTTTTCAGATAAAAGTTTTATGATCTCATATTAAACAGCTTTGTGACATCACAAACCCTGGAAAACAACCTGTCGTCCAATCGAGTCATTTGTTGTAGTTCTTAAAAATGGATTTTCAGTAAATTAAATATCGTTATTTGGAATTAACATTAATATTTGCAACTTTGTAGATATTCTTTATGTCCAAACATACACACGACACACTGACTAAAATTAAACATTATAATAGGACATCTTTATCTAGATATTATTTGACATTGTTGCAGTAAATGAGTGAGTGCTTTTCGTCTGTACAAGCACAAATCAGGGAAATTATTGACAAATCGACACGGGTCTCAAATTAGAAAAGTGTAAATACTGTAAGAAGTGTTGGCACTTGTGCACTTTTATGCATGTCTGCATCTGTCAGGTCTAGGCAACCATTGCCACGTGGTGAAACCATCAGAAAGAGCTGAACTTCCTGGAGTGATGCCACAACTGTGACTTATCTCTGTGAGGGCCTTCTGAGCACTGGCACTGAACTAAAGCAGATGTTGGCATGGCCTGACAAGTGACCCTGCCATGCTTTTAGTCACTATAGGGATGTACAATTCAATTAGACTGACCTGCAGTACACAATGACCTTTGACATCGCCTCTGTGTGACTGCTTTCATTAAAGTCTGCAGGTTTTAGCCAACCCTGTGTTTCCTGGAGATGGTGAAACGATGTGTTCTGCTGATTCACTGTCAGAGAATTAATACCACAGCAGGTTGCGAAAATCTAATTTTCATAACTAGTTTTCTAAATAGTGTTTCCTGTCATTTCAGATTATGGTGATTTAGCTGTTTATTATATATTTGACAATATATACAGTTGAAGTCAGAATTATTAGCCCCCCTGAATTATTAGCCCTCTGTTTATTTTTTTCCTTAATTTCTGTTAACACATTTCTAAACATAATAGTTTTAATAAGTCATTTCTAATAACTGATTTATTGTATCTTCATAATGACAGTAAATAATATTTTACTGGATATTTTTCAAGACACTTCTATACAGCTTAAAGTGAAAAGCTCAACTAGGTTAATTAGGTTAACTAGGCAGGTTAGGGTAGTTACTAAATATGCTTTTCATACACACTTTTATATTTTACCTCACAGCACAAGAGTTCTTATATTAAAAGTATTTATAATTTATAAACACATTTTCTGTGTATTTGGAATACAATTTTGTCCTTTAATACAAGCAGTCAGATATACAGTATGGACTGCACCTTTAATTTTACCTGCTGAAAAAAAGCATTCTCTTTAAATGTATCGAACAAAACTCAAGTACATGCACAGAACAACATGAGCATTTATAGCAAATAAACAAACGTGAATATTATCCTGCTTGGTTTTTAAGCGTTGTCAAGCGAGTTCTTAAATGCCTATGATTGGTCACGCGCTCAACAGAAAAGGGTGCGATTGGCTCTAATGCTCTGGCACTGTTTATTGATGAGTGACACTGACAAACGATGATCACAGCTGATCCATGATAGACGCGGTCGAGAAAACTCGCTTTGTAGACACACTCGTGTCTGAATCTACAAGTATCGCTGTAACAGCCGAGAGGAGAGGAAACGTCACACCAGCAGATCAAAGGTCCACAGTGAGAAAGAGAGAGAGAGAAATGGAGTTTACTTTTATTTCTCCACAGCAGTGAAATTAGAGGCTTCTGCTGAAACTTCAGTGTCAGTGAAAGAAAACACACACGCAGTGAACTGTGCAGAGTTTCTGCAATTTTTAAAATAGATGGAGCGTTTCAATAACTCACGGTTTCCCCCCTTGCCATAGTAAACTACAGCAATATAGTGCATATGGTATAAATGATGTCAGTACGTAGTAACCGGTAAGGATCTATGACTAAACCATTACCGAATTGTCTGCGTTAGCATCGCAGTGCACTGAAGAAACAAGTAATTTTTTAAAGTAAATTTTCAACAGAGCAAGGAAATTTTCACAGTATGTCTGATAATATTTTTTCTTCTAGAGAAAGTCTTTTTTTTTCGGCTAAAATAAAAGCTGTTTTTAATTTTTAAGGTCAAAATTATTAGCCTCTTTAAGCTATTTTTTTTAGATAATCAACAGAACAAACCATCGTTATACATTTAATTACCCTAACCAGCCTAGTTAACCTATTTAACCTAGTTTGGCCTTTAAATGTCACTTTAAGCTGTGTAGAAGTGTCTTGAAAAATATCTAGTCAAATATTAATTACTGTTATCATGTCAAAGACAAAAGAAATTATTTTTTTTATTAGATTTTTTATTATCATCATTATTAGAAATAAGTAATTAAAACTATACTGCACAGGGGGGCTAATAATTTAGGAGGGCTACTAATTCTGACTTCAACTGTATATATATATTTTTTTTTCTTAGGGGGGCTAATAATATTGACCAGATTTTACCTTTTTCATTTCAGCCAAACTAAATTAAATAAGACTTTATCCAAAAGAAAAATATAATAGTAAATACTGTGAAAAACGTCATTGCCCTTTTAAACAGCACTTGGGAAATATTTGAAAAAAAAATTAAAATTTGACAGGAGGGTGAATAATTTCATCTTCAATTGTGTGTGTTTGTTAACATGTTACCTTTTTAACATTTTACTTTATAAAAAATATTTGCAGTGTTATTTTTTCAAGTGCAAACTCTTCCCAGAGGCCTCTGTTTTTATGATGCAGTCCAGTATTTCACGAGTCTAAAGGTCAGAACAAGCATAATCTGCACAGACCAACTTAAACACACACTCCGATGAATAATGCAGTAAATCAACAGAGGTCATTCACACACATACACAGCAGCAAAAACACTTTAGCATTACGAAAGGTTTATATATTTGTAAGGGTCAGTGTGGGGGTAGAATGGACATGTAAATGTGCATTACCACATGTAAGAAACCTACAGTAGAGTAGCCATTAAATAACAGGACATTTAATATACATGGCTTGTGTTTTTCGTCTTTGTAGCACGTTGAGTCTCAGGGGAAAAAAAGTTTGGAGTTTGATCGCCTGCTCTTATTAGAAGGATGCTGGTCCGCGCTCAACAAAACACTGTATCTTTTACATAATCCATTCTAAGACCACTTTTCTCATCAGAGACGCTGCACCAGTTCAACTACTGTAGTATATACTTCTTATTCATCCACTGGAGCTACTAATCTACTAATCTTGTTAAACACAAGGCTTATCAGGTTGTTAGACATATATTTTTGCTTGCCCTATATATATATATATATATACAAACATTCCAAGACTCCTGCATATGGACTTCTGGATGCCTGTAAACGAATGATAATCTCCCGGAAATCGCTCGTCTCACCCCCTAGTTCATTTACGTCCCCATTTTCTGTTTAACAGAGAGCAGATTTTTTTAAACACATTTCTAAACATTATTGTTTTAATAACTCATCTCTAATAACTGATTTATTTTATCTTTGCCATTATGACAGTAAATAATATTGTACTAGATATTTTTCAAGACACTTCTATACAGCTTAAAGTGACATTTAAAGGCTTAACTAGGTTAATTAGATTAACTAGGCAGGTTAGGGTAATTAGGCAAGTTATTATAACGATGGTTTGTTCTGTAGGCAATCGCAAAATATTTAGCATAAAGGGGCTAATAATTTTGTCCTTAAAATGGTGTTTAAAAATTAAAACTTTTTTTATTCTAGTCGAAATAAAACAAATAAGACTTTGTCCAGAAGAAAAAATATTATCAGACATACTGTGAACATTTCCTTACTCTGTCATTTGGGAAAAACATAATTTGGGAAATTTATATATAATCAAAAAATCAAAGGGAGGCTAATAATTCTGACTTCAACTGTATATATAAAAACACTCCACACAGGACTCATATTCAGGCATACATTCTTTAACACATAACAAATATTTACTTTTTAGCTAATTAAAATTTGTTGTTTATAATTTTTTATATGACTTCAAATAGTGCAAGCCTTTCATATCTATTATGATTGAATTATTATATTAATATATTTTCAGGAACAAATTTATGCAATATATTTTCAAGCACAATGATATTTTTTTTTTCATGTTTCATGTGGCCTAAAAACATTTCAAAGGATTTATATGAGCTTTCATTGCTTTATTTTATTTTTCATACAGTGTGAAAAAAAATTATATGATCAGTTATTCACGACAACAAATGTTTTCAATGATGATCACAACTTATTAAACTAAGTTTATCATGTTTCAAATTAATTTTCAGTCAATTTAAAGGGCAGTGAAGCTGCTGAAACATCTCAAGAATGATTAGTGGAAACAGAATGTACCTGAGCTCAATTTAGTGGCAAAGGCTGTGAATACTTTTTATTTTTTGTCTTTTTGTTTTTTATTGTTAATAAATTTGCAACAATTTCAAAAAACTATTTTTTCACATTGTCATTATGTGGTATTGTGTGTAGAATTTTGAGGAAATAAATGAGTTTAATCCATTTTGGAATAAGGCTGTAACATAAAAAAATGTGGAAAAAGTGAAGCGCTATCAATACTTTCCAGATGCACTGTACATTTGGAAAGAAGACACTTTGGGCCTTACAATCCATCATCTAGAGTTTATAATGTTTAAAATAAAAAAGTTATAAATGCACTAAACATTTTATTAAATTAAATAAATGTAAATTAAAGCAAATAAAATTATATATCTGGAGGGTCAGTGTCCTGCAGATTTTAGCTCCAACTTTCCTCAACACACCTGAATTGATGTTTCTCGAAAGCTTAGTAAGAGCTTGATTAGCTAACCCAGGTGTGCCTAATTGGTATTGGAACTAAACTTTGCAGGACACCGGTCCTTCAGAACTGAGATGAGACAGCCCTGGCTTAAGTTATTTAGTAACTAATAAAGTTATGGTAACTAATAACCTTATCTTTTTTATTTTGATTGTAATGCATTAATGTGCATCTTTTGTAAAGCTGCTTTGAAACTACTTATTGTGAAATGTGCTACACAAATAAACTTGAATTGAATTTCATTCGATTATTACTTATTTACTGTTTCATTGCATCATCTGTGTATGTGCAATGCATTTGCAGTCTTCTTTCTGAGCTCTGAATGGACACTAGTATCTGCAGGCTGCAATTAAGCAGTTGTCATTACAACATTACAGTCAAACCACACACACACACACACACACACACACATGCTCATTACAGTATGTTTCTCCACTGTTCACAGATGATCCAGACCAGTCAGGCGCTGCTAGAAAACTCAGACGGCGTCTACGACAGAATACTGCAAGTGCAGAAAGCAGGTACAAATGCAAAACACAGTGTTCCACAAGGGAGGCGTGTGTTTCTTGGAACACAGCCGATCGACGCATCCCTTCGATCGCAGCTTCCTCTGAAATCGAGCACACAAAACACACTGAAGAAAAGAAAAAAAAGCTCAAAGAGAAAAAAGCTCATTATGTTACATAAAGCTCATTGTGCACGCTTTTCTCTTCACCTGTGATGTCCTGCTTTGCAAACACTCTTAAAGTAGGTTTTTTTTTCTTCTCTCAATAGTGTCATTGGTTGTCTAATTATCGGCCACTAAAAGGGTAAACATCTAAAGCCTGGAATCAATGCTGACGCCTCCGGTCGCACCGCACAATCGCCAAAAGATCAGGCTTGATTGCATTCGCTCGCAAAATGAAAGAGAAAAAGGCGAGCGCGGAAGAAAAGACAGGCGGCGTGTGTTTTATCAAGCGCTCGTGTAAATTTAAAGTGCATCTGCGGCCTTTAGAAATTGCATTGATGTGCACGCTGGCTTTAACTTCACTTCTGATCTCACAAATCAAATCAGGCCAAACAATCGGAATTGAATCTAGGACAAATTGAGTATCGCCAGGCAGATGTGGAAGTTTAGCTTTTTATAAGATGTGGCAAAGGGGTGTGTTTCATATGACCTCTAAATGTAAATTGCAGGAATATTTGTACATTATGCAAACTAAATTTCATAAACAATATTTGTTTGTTATGTTTTATATAAAAGGCATTTGAATATGTATTTTAAATGTACCATACATTTGATCAGATTTTTAAATATTTGTTTGTTTACTTTTTTATGGTTCATATAAAAATCAATGCAAATATATTTTTACATTTAGCACACATTTGATCAGATTTTTTTATATTTATTTATTTTTAGTTTGTTTGCACATATATTTGTTTATTTACTTCATTTTACATATAAAAGTCATGGGCGTCATGGTGGCGCAATGGGTAGCACGATCGCCTCACAGCAAGAAGGTCATTGGTTCAAGCCCCGGCTGGGTCAGTTGGCATTTCTGTGTAGAGTTTGCATGTTCTCCCCGTGTTGTTGTGGGTTTTCTCCAGGTGCTGCGGTTTCCCCCACAGTCATGATACATATGCTGGATAAGTTGGCGGATCATTCCTCTGTGGCGACCCCTGATTCATTAAGGAACTAAGCCGAAAAGAAAATGAATGAATGAATAAAAGCCATGCAAATAAATATTTTACATTTAGTACCCATTTAATAAGATTTTAAAGGGCACCTATGGTGAAAAATCTACTTTTTAAGCTGTTTGGACAGACATATGTGTAGGTATAGTGTATAGACCGTCATATTGGGGTGATATAAACACACCCAGTGCTTTTTTTTTCAATTTAACAACATAAAAACGGTGGACCAATTGGAGCGGTTTTGAGACCGCCCGCAACTTGATGTAGGAGTGCGGTCCCCCTGCCCACCAATATTGATTGACAGGTGCACATTACCATATTCTCAGTATGTTGTTTCACGTCCGCCATTTTCAGTGTGTGAGTCAAAGCGACGTCACCAAAGAAACACCCTTGCTCTATTTTTAGATGGAAGGCTCATTGGGCTCAACATTCACCACGTTTTCGCTCTCCTCGCCGCCAGTGTTTGTGAGTTTTGGTGGGTTTGCATACATGTGCACTTTTCATTGTGTCTTCCTTAAACTTCAGTGGTTTGCATTTCCTGCGGTCACAGAAGCTCCCTGTCATTTCAACTAGGTGCAGCTGGAAAGTGTGAGCGCGCTGCCTCACGTGCGCATCCCTCCATTGGAAATAACGAACTAACGATGCAGCACCATGCATTTTGCGTTGTCGCGAATAAAAGTGAGGACCGGAAGGGTGTCGCGCATGAAAGTAAGGACCTGGGGGTTTGCTCACTATGCTGCCTCCTTGGTCGCCTCTATGGACGCGCTGGCCCTGCTCAGGACACTGTTCATATTTCTGCCGCTCCACAGAGCGTTATCTGAATAGTTTCATTTTAAATAACATGTGAATGTGCGTGTCTGGTGTGCTGTGTCGTGGTTCTGAGCGGCGCATCCGGTGTATGATGCTATTTAGTTATAGCCTCAAGCAGGTTGAACACCAGAATCGCCGCTTGGCGACAAGCAGCTTGGCGACAAGCAGTGTCGCGCCACGCAGCGGCATGCATTTCTGAATTCTAAACATAAGTTTCTATCAGGTGACACACACCAGCGCCGCAAGTGTGCGATACTTTCAACTGTCATGTGCGCGCCGTGTCGCGGTGCATCCGGTGTGTGATGCCCTTCAGTCAAAGTTAATTCAGTGTGCTTGGTTATTAGTCTCGGTGTAGGCTACAAGCTCGGAGCTTTAAACTAGCACCCAGTTGGCTGTAAAACTCTACAAAGACACAAATGATTTTGTACTCTCTGCTTGGTCTGTGTTCGAGTCGTACATGTACAGCTGAATGCTGGTCCTCTCACTCATGTTGCTTCTCTCTGTCTGCATGTCTGTAGCCATACACAAAGCGGGGGAGCTCTTGGCTCCACCCCCTTGTTAATTTGGGCAGGAAGTCGAAACTAATTTTCATGTGAAGCAACACGCCCCTAAAACAACAAACTGTGTACACGCCCCCAAAATGGCACCTTTTAACACATCATAATAAACAAATCTGAATTGTGTTTTGAACTGAACCTAAACTGGCACACTCAGAAGAACCATAATAGTAATATTACATCTTTAAAAAGAGGTAAAATATGTGCCCTTTAAAATATTTATTTATTTCTGGTTTGTTTGTTTGTTTGTTTTGTTTGCACAATTATTATTATTATTTTTTATTAATTAATTTATTCATTCATGTATGTATGCATGTATGTATTTATGCTTCATATAAAAGCCATGCAAATAGATATATTTTACATTTAGTATGCATTTAATTAGATTTTTCAAATGTATTTTATTTTTTTTGGTTTGTTTGCGTAATTATTCATTTATTTTTTTGTTTATTTATGGTTAATATAAAATCCATACAAATAAACTTTTACATTAAGCATCCATTTGATCAGCTTTTTAAATATTTATTAGTTTTTTAGTTTGCACAATTATTTATTTATTTATGGTTTATATTAAAGTCATGCAAATATTTATTTTAACATTTATTATGCATTTAATCATATTTTTAAATTTTTAGTTTTTTTTATTGCTTATTTATTTTGTTTGTATAATTATTTATTCATTTACTTGTGGTTCACATTTTATCACATTTATATTTATTAATTTTTTTGTTTATTTTTTGTTTGCCTGATTCATTCATTCATTATATAAAAGCCATGCAAACTTTATCTTTTAGTTTGTTTATTTATTTAGTTTGATTTTCTTTCATTCATTCATTCATTCATTCATATATTCATTCATTGTTCATATAAAAGCCATACATATATATTTTTACATTTAGTATGGATATAATTAAAAAAATTTTTATATTGGTTAGTTTAGTTATTTTGTTTGCATAATTGATTGATTCATCCATTCATCATAAAAACCTAACTTTATTTTTTTTGTTTATTTATTTTGTTTGCTTATTTATTTATTCTTTCATTTATTCAATACATTTTTACATTTAGTATCCATTTGATCAGATTTTAAAATATTTATTTGTTTTTAGTTGATTTATTTTGATTTTGTATGTATTTATTTATTTATGTAATATGACAAGTATAAATATTTATTTATTTATTTTATTACTATTCATTTAATATTACAAATTAAATCAGACAAATAAATCTGAATTTATTTTATAAAACTAGAGACAATTATATGAATGTTTTTTCAGATTATGTTTCATATGCCGGGCGACATGGTGGCTCAGTGGTTAGCACTGTCGCCTTACAGCAAGAAGGTCGCTGGTTTGAGTCCTGCTGCGTCAGTTGGCATTTCTGTCTGCATGCTCTCCCCATGCTGGTGTGGGTTTCCTCCAGAAGCTCCAGTTTCTCCCACAGTCCAAACACATGTACACATGGTGGATTGAAGGAACAAAATTGGCCGTAGCGTATGTGTGTGAATGAGTATGCATGGGTGTTTCCCAGTACTGAGTTAATGCTGGAAGGGCATCGCTGCGTAATACATACGTTAGATAAGTTGGCGGTTCATTCCTCTGTGGCGAACCCTGATGAATAAAAGGGACTAAGCCAAAGGAAAATAAATGAATGAATTATTGAATGTTTCATATGACATAAAATTGATGAAATTATACAATTGAATTGTATTACTTTATTTTATTAGCCATTTAATTTTAATAGCATTTTATGTATATATGTTTGGTGCCTTTAGCTTCACTTCTGATCTCACAAATGAGACAAAAGAATTATAAAAAAAATTAAATAATACCCAAGGCAAATATATATGCTTTATTAGATGTGGCAAAGCATAATTCCTGCTGTGCTTCACATCTCCTCATTTTCCCCATTGCTCTTTATCTGTTTATGTTCTAATGTGTTCATAAAAGCTTATGAAGCGGCGTGGAAACATTGATCATCATTTTTGGCTTTGGTTTTGTTGCCGGGGCGACGGTGATTGGCAGGCGATCGATGCGAAAGGCTGGCAGTGGTTCATTGATCGCAGCTGATGGAATCTTGGCACAGGAAGCTGTTAAACTTCATTATATAGTCTCTCGATGAACAATTATCACAACCACGCTCAAACACACACACTCTGCCATCTTGCTTTGTTAAGGCAGCACTGAATCAATATTGTTTCAATACCACATGTAACATTTCCTGTTTGCATTGAGTAATAGGCTAATAAATCTTGATGTGCAGCAGATATTAATGCTTTTTAAAGGGCCTATATGTAGAATTCAGAAAGCCTTGTTTTTGGCGACACCGATGGCTATTAAGTGAACTGCAATCAGAAAAAAAACAACTAGTTGACTTAAAAAAAGGTGAGTAAACTCCTTTTAACCTGTAACTGTCAACTTAATTGCATAATTATACACACTAGGGGTTGAACGACTTCAGATTTCTGGAAGTCAACTTTATGTTATCAAAGTCAAGTCGATGTATGACATATGACAATACTGGAACTACCAGAATTCTATAACTAGTAGAATGGCCATAGTGATCATATATGACGTCATATTGTCACTAGGCATGAAGCGATTTCACTATTACCTGTGCTTTAATTCGTCAGAGTTAATTAATAGTAAAGGCTTCCCAACATCATGTATCTGCTTGGAACAAAACTGCAACTAAACAAATATGCACGCACACTGGATTAACTATGGCTGAGGCTATTAACTGAGGGTCATTCATATATTGCGTCTTTTGCACGATAAAGTTCGTTATTTCCAATTTACTTGCATGCACATATTGGGAGTGACGTGCTCACACTTTCCAGGCGCACTTAGTTGAAAACATCTAAACTTTTCAGAATGCCGCAAGCGCACTGCGAGTCACGTGACAAGAACTGACCGATCAGCTTCATACTTTGTAAAGACTGATTTAACACAGCCACCATTTAAAAAGTGAAACAGAGGCTACGGTGGGAAGAAACCCGGAAGTATTGCCTGAGTCACACAGGAATGTTGTGTACCTGGCTGTATATCTTATTAGCGAAGAGAAAGTGACACAAATTTATAATTTCAACGCCTTCCGAGTGACCCGAAGGTCCGTTCTGAATGGAAAGAGAAAATAAAAAGGGATATCGGACCTAATTTTCAGCTAAGTTAAGGGAACTGGCAATAGTTAGCTAGCGTTATGTTTCCCAAGCACACGTTTTAGATGCCATTTATCAAACTCAAGTTAATGAACTGAATCTTTCACTATATTAGACTTGTCACGATACTGAATCGGTAATTTCCCACTAACATTTAAGAGCTGTTAAAGGCAACACCGCTAATTTGCCGTAGCATTTACCAGTGCTCAACACAAATGACTGTGATTGGCTGTGAAGATCATCAGTTCCCTGCACTTCACTGATGTTTACCGAGTGCAAACACAGACGAGCGATCCGCTGATCTTTGCAGCTTAAAGCGCTCCAGTGTTCGTGTATCTGTGTTTGTACCCGATGAAGTGAGGTGAACTGATGACCTTCACAGCCAATAACAGTCATTTCTGTTAAGCACTGGTGAATACTACGGCAAATCAGCTGCGCTTAAATGTTAAAAGCAGCCTTACTTTTGTCATTTACAATGGCAGCTGCATGAAATAAGTGTATGGAATATACACATTTCTTCTCTGGTCCAAAAATGAAAACACCAAACATTTTTGTAAAATAGTTGATTAAAAGTGTCTTTTAGACAGAGGTTCAGCAGCCTTTGACTACATTTGATCTTTTTAAAAAGTAAATAAAGTGGTCCCTCGTTATTTGCAGGAGTTACATTTCAAAAGTCACTGGGCAAAATAAAATCCGAAGTTAAAACTGCGAAGTCAGCTTTATTTTTTTTACAATAATTATAGATGTTTTAAGGCTGTGAAACCCCTCACTACATACTTTTCTCATACAGGCATTAACATTTTCACCATACCTGCCAACATTTGTCTCTGAAAATTTGGTAGAGGTAGGTGTGTGGGGGGGTGCCTGGTCTGTCAGCAATCCGGGGGTGTGTCGCCCCATTTACAGGGCAGGGGCGTCAGCTTCAACGCTTCCCATTCACTTTGAATGGGTGACGACAGGTGTTGCTGAACTGCATTGTGGATCCGTCGGCGGCACCATGATTGCTGCAGAAGTTGGGACTTTCTCAACTTTTCAAGTGCCGACGGAAGCGCCAGCCAATCAGATCGCTGTATACAAATACACCAGCTTAGACAGTAGCCGATTGCTGACTAAATTCATTGGCTGATGCTGCTATGACGATCGCGTCAGCCCCAACTTCAAACACGCCCTCTGTCAAGCGTTGACCCTGAAGCCCCTCGTGAATGGGGTGTTACAGATTGTACCAATCACCTGAGGGAGTTTTCCGGGAGAAATGACAAACCGGGAGGTGGGTCTGAAATACGGGAGACTCCTGGGAAAAACGGCGGTGTTGGCAGGTATGATTTTCACACTTTTCTCTCGTTTAAACACTCTCATAGTTCAGTCGGGGCGACACGGCAGCTTAGTGGTTAGCACTGTCACCTCAAAGCAAGAAGGTCGCTGGTTCGAGCCCCGGCTGGGTCAGTTGCCATTTCTGTGTGGAGTTTGCATGTTCTCCTCGTGTTGGCATGGGTTTCCTCCAGGTGCTCCGGTTTCCCCCACAGTCCAAACATATGCGCTATAGGTGGATTGAATTAACTAAATTAGTTGTAGTGTATGAGTGTGTGTGTGTGTGTGTGTGTGTGTGTGTGTGTGTGTGTGTGTGTGTGTG
>CAIGQZ010033112.1:34303914-34338628 GCA_903798205.1 Danio tinwini
TGTGTGTGTGTGTGTGTGTGTGTGTGTGTGTGTGTGTGTGTGTGTGTGTGTGTGTGTGTGTGTGTTGTTTGTTTCCGGCTCATTCCATTGTGCCAATCTACTGTCGGACCCCGTGAAGCACTTCCATTGGATTTCACTCCTTGTGGCCAGAGATTCAACTGGACACGAAAAAGAAAGATTTGTTTATACATTTCTCTGCTGTTATTGTGTATTTATAATTATAGTTCTCCATTTATACCAGTTAAGAGTTGCTGATAGTTTCCAAGAAGATATCAGTTTTGTTTAACTCTGTTAAGACCCAGTGCTCTGAAATAAACCATGTTAATTACATACATCGTCGGCTGTTTGTAGTGTCTCATGCCTATTCAAGAATTAATTCATAGATTCCATTGTTTTTTTTCTGAAATTATTGAACAACTGCATTTCTTGTGGCATTATAAACAGTTGAGCGCAAAGTTAATCGTCTTTCTGTGCAATATTTATACTTTTACAAATACTTCTGAACAGATTAAGGGATTTTTCATAGTATTTCCTATATTATTTTTGTCTTTTGGAGAATGTCTTATTTGTTTAATTTCGGCTAGAATAAAAGCATTTGTTAAAAACATTTTAAGGTCAATATTATTAGTCTTCTTCAGCATTTTTTCTTGATGTACTGTAATCATGGCCAAGATAAAGGAAATCATTTATTAGAGATTTGTTATTAAAATTATTAAGTTTACAAATGTGTTGAAAATTCTTCTCTTGGCTAAAAAAAATTGCAGAAAAAATCTAAAAGAAAAAATTTATAAAAAAAAACTTTATGAAAAATGTATTTAAAAAAATATATAGTGCTTCCCACACATAGGCTCAATCCCAATTCTACCCCTTAGCCCTTCCCATTACCCCTACCTCTCGTTGTGCACTTTGTGTTGTGTTTAATTTGAATGAAATACCAAAAATTACATGATTTGATGATGAAGTTCAATTTGTGGAAAGGAGTTAATTTCTCTTGTGAAGCTGCGGTCACACTGGACTTTTCTCTCCATAGACTTCCATTCATACGCACACAAATGCGTCAGACCGGAAACATAAGGTCGTGCTGCAAGTTTTGCAGTTTGCTGCATTGGAAAGGTCAAGCTTGGTGAACTCTGACCTGCGAATTTGCATCACTTGACTGAGTGAGACCAATCGAAGATCAAAACATGACCTCTCTGGACAGGAATGTAAAAAAAAAAATGGACCAACCGTTTGCTTTTTTTAATGTCTAATCATCATGTTTAATCCCGCCCCTTTTCGCAGCGCAGTACAACAGGATTTCGCAAGCTCAAACTCTAGTGTGACCACAGCTTGAAACTGTACACAGGGCAGTGTTTGCACGTCCTTTACGGCATAGAAGTCATTTAAATGGAAATAAAATACCACTCAAGACAATTTTTTTTTAAATGCACCTTAATCGTTTTGCAGATTATGATTTATTTTTCAGTTGAACGAAAATCAAATTTTCCATTCATATATTAGCAAATATTCATTTATTCATTCTATTTATTTTCAGCTTAGTCCCCTTATTAATCTGGGGTCGCCACAGCGGAATAAACCGCCAACTTGTCCAGCATATGTTTTACGCAGCGGATGCCCTTCCAGCTGCAACCCATCACTGGAAAACATCCACACACACTCGGTCACACACATACACTATGGACAATTTAGCTTACCCAATTCACCTATACATGTTTTTTGGACTTGTGCGGTAAACCAGAGCACCTGGAGGAAACCCACGCCAACATGGGGAGAACATGCAAACTCCACACAGAAAGGCCAACTGACCCAGCCAGGGCTTAAAACAGCGACCTTCTTGCTGTGAGGCAATTGTGCTACCCACTGCACAATCCTTATTAGCAAATATTTAAAAATATATAAAAGGACTATTGTCCATTCACATTGCAAAATATTTTGCAATGTCTGCATGTACTTTACTGCATATAATTTACAAAAATAGAAGTAAAATAACATTTGTTACAAATTGATAAAAAAAGTACTTAAATAGTATAGCATTTTATGATTTTTTCTGTTGAAAGAGACTATTCTCCATTCATATATTTCATTGAAGAATTCTTAAAATATTTTTGTAAAAATCTCATCTCGTTCTCGTGGAGTAAACCTCTTGTCACACCCCTAATATGAACATTATATATATATATATATATGAGCAATTTCACACTCGTAGCATGACTGTATATCGGCACTGGTGGGAGGCGTGCAATGGCACGAGGTCGCAGACCATGTGCCTTAGTGTCCCACCAGTGACGATATACAGCCATATCGCACTGCTACGAGTGTGAAATTGTGTTTATACAACAAGCAACATAATTGTGTGTATAATACTAAAAAATAATTAAATCACAAATGTCATTTTAGGGCTAATATTTGAATGATTCCCTAGTGTAATGTCTAAAGTGATGACAAAACAGGTGATTTTGCTCACATTTTAAGATTATAAGGCTGAACGGCATGAAATGCCATCAGTCTACAGAGACTTCCCAGTATTTCTCTGTTGCCATAGGGAGATAACGATAATTAAATAACCCTGAAAAAGCCAAAGCAATGCAATCACTAGCATATTACTGCTGTGTTTTTGATAAGGAAATATGCTAAACACATGCGGGTATTTCTTCTTTCTTTCTGTTTACTGCAGTAGCGAAAACAGGAGACACATTAGAAACAAACAGATGGCCAACCAAAAAGTAACTCAGGCTTATACAAAGAGTGGCCAACACAAAATACATACCTAATATGTACCTAATAATACACATTCCTAATATGCGAGTCCCATCTCACACTCAATACACTACAATTACTATGGTATAAATACAGCACTAAAACATTCAAAGGGGAGAGATTGGCGTAGAATGTCACTTACCATTTTTTTTTTATTTAATCAGCTGTAGTTTGAAATGACGTATAATTTTTCTTCTCTAAGATCTTATTATTCAGTCTCTGTCGCCATCTTGTGAATGGACAACATCAACCGCCTTTGCTACAAAATGACTACATTGCCTAAAAAGCCTCGAAAGGGCATTATGTTGTCCAACATCTGCAATATTTGTCAAACTGTAGACCTCTGCTCTATGTGAGCGGAGTAATAAACAAGAGTGAAGAGGCTGTATGAGCTCTGATATTGCAGAATACTGCACGGCTATCAGCCAATCAGATTTGAGAACCATACAGAACTGTTATATATAGTGATCAATCCAGCATCACAAATATGAAACTACACGAATCATCATTGACTTGCATATACATAAAACAGAAATTAATGTAATAATAAAAATTGATTTAAATATATTTACTGAAAGGTTCTATGAGATTGCAGTTACATTAGATGTATTATTATTCTATTAAAATAAATCATGCAGTGTTCTACTTCACATCAGGTGGTGTGGTTTGGCATAAGAAAGCACTGAGGTGAAACTAACAAAGACTCAGTGATGCGAGAGTCTGCCGTGTATGTGAAAGATCATTAAATCACGGCTCTCTGGCGCTCGCTGGACTCTAAAGTACACAATAACGACACCAGAAAGAGATGATATACTCTGTTTACCTTCCAGCCATCAGATGAATCACCATCTTGCATAACAGCAATCGTAATAATGACTGCGACGAGAGTCTCGGCTGTTATTAGCCAATAGATCTCTCTCTCTGCGTTTGAACACGACCCATCCTGAGAGATCTATAGCCCCCCGGAGAGCCAGAGCTCATTTTTCACTCAAGGCATTACTATTGATTGCATTACAATCTGTGGAGAGCCGTGGAAAAAACCCCAGAGACATGCAGGACTGAGGACTCCTGGGAAGGTTTGACACGAACAAACTAGACCGGATGACACTAGGGTTTCATCTTTAGCAGAGTGACACTAAGAAAAGCTACTCAACCCTTGTGTACTGTTTAAATGTACTACCCTTTCATTATGTTGGTGGCTGTTTTTGCCCCATTGACTTCCATTATAACCCCATTTTTGATTGCAAAGCCACGACCCCGTATAATCATGCATTCTTGATTGTTGGTGGTTTTCCCTGTTGGGTAAAATTGGTAATTTTTACTGTTGATCATCAATTAGCGGCATTATCTTTTAGATAAGGCTGTGCAAGAAAGTGTCTGGCTTTCAGCAACAGATTATAGTGTACAATACATTAATACACTTATTGTTTTCTGAGAACTGAGTAGGGATGCAACGATTAACTGGTTTCACTATTAATTGCGCTTTAATTTGTCGTGGTTAATTAATTGTAAAGGCAAGGCTTCTCAACATCGCTTTTCTGCACAGAACAAAACTGCGGCAACTAAACAAAGTTATGCCAACTGTGCGCTAGTTTAAAGTGTTGAACTTGTACACTGATAATAACCACACACACTGGATTAACTATGACTACGGCAGTGGCGTAACAACAGCCTGCCGGCAACCCCCCAATTTTCGGGTGTACGAACACTTCCAATCCTCACCCCCCTCCTCAGTTCGCAATCGTCGTCAACCCCCCATTTCTTCCAACTTCAGTTTTACGAGCACTTCATACAGCCTGCCGGCAACCCCCCACTTTTCGGGTGTACGAGCACTTCCAATTCTCACCCCCCTCCTCAGTTCACGATCGCCATCAGTTCGGTTTTACGAGCACTTCATTTGCGCATAAAAAACTGGTTGCTACATTTTTTAAATGCGCATTAAAATCATATGCGCATAACGGAGTAGGATAAACGTTTTATTCTATAAGAAAAGATTCACATAAACTATGATGGAAACACTTTTAACGAACAAATTCCAGTATGCGCATTAAAAAGGTCATGTGATTGTGTTATAGGAGATCATGTGATGATAAAAAATATGTGTGAATGGATAAACCAGCAGTCTGAGCACACTGTAAAACATCTGAAATGTTGTTTTGGTCATTCTAAAACACCTTAACCACCTTTAAACGCCACCGCGTGTTCACTGCGGGTCAGGATTACCTTCTGAAGCGCAAGCCAGTTTTTACATGAAGAAAAGATTCATGCAGCGTCTCCTACCACAGCAAATTCCATTGTCACTGTTGATATTTGGCGCTAGTTTGTCAGGAAGTGACGATTTTGTTCGATTTGACGCATTGGATGGAAACGCTGCTTTATTTGCACGTCTTTTACGCGATATTTCAGTTTTGCTCATTAACTTAATTTGCATTTTTGGATGGAAACATAGCTTATGAAAAGAACACGTTTGCAAACCCACCTAAAGTTACGAATAATGGCGCAAATGAGAGTAATTATGTGGTGAATGTTGATCCCCCAGCTGAGATCAATTGAGTTTTTTTGGAGAGCTTCTGAAAAACTCTGAGTGGCTCAGCTGTTTAATGGCCTGAATCTCGGTGAGTTGCATTCACTGCATGTTAAGCGCAATTGGCTGCTACATGTAAAATCTAACACTGTACATCATCGCCAAAGGAGCTTGCCTTTACTAAGTTTAAACTTAAACCGCGGCTTATGACCAAGAACGGTATTGCGCAGGTGGTCATCGCGAGAATCCTGCTCTGCCCCACTCATACAGTAGGCTTATATTGGGTCGGCTGACTTGTCTGCTGAAAGCTAGGTTGCTGCCGGAAGTGGTGTTAGTGAGGCCAGCAGGGGGCGCCCAATCTGCGGTCTGTGTGGGTCCTAATGCCCCAGTATAGTGACAGGGACTCTATACTGCTCAGTGAGCGCCGTCTTTCAAATGAGACGTTAAACCGAGGTCCTGACTCTCTGTGGTCATTAAAAATCCCAGAATGTCCTTCGAAAAAGAGTAGGGCTTTAACCCCAGCATCCTGGCCAAATCTGCCCACTGGCCTCTGTCCATCATGGCCTCCTAACCGTCCCCATATCATAATTGGCTTCATCACTCTGTCTCCTCTCCACCAATCAGCTGGTGTGTGGTGTCCAGGTGGATGCTGCACACTGGTGATGGATGAGGAGATCCCCCCATTGTGTGTAAAGCTCTTTGAGTACCCAGAAAAGCACTATATAAATGTAAGGAATTATTATTATTATTATTAAAGTAATCCTAAACAAAATCTCTGTTTACATGATAAATTCTTAAGCAGAGTATAGGTTGTTTCAATATGACATCATTGATAACGCACCACACTCAGATGGAGGACAGGAAGTGATTTTTAACATATTGCTTTCAGAACAGAATTTATGATGTTTATATTGTTTAAATCGACCAAAATAAGAAATGGCGAAGAGCTTTTGGATCTTTGGATGGATGGATACAATGGATGGATGGATACGATCTTTGGATGGATGGATACGATGGATACAATATTTGGATGGATGGATGGATGGATATGATAGATAGATGGATGGATACAATATTTGGATGGATGGATATGATGGATACAATATTTGGGTGGATGGATGAATGGATGGATAGATACAATCTTTGGATGAATTGATACAATGGAGGGGTACGATGGATGGATGTATGGATCCAATATTTGGTTGGATGGATGGATATGATGGATGGATCGATGGAATTAAGAATCAACGGGTGAATGGAAAGATGGATTTTAGAATCAATGGATGTATGGATGGATGGATGGACACAATATTTGAGTGGATGGATGGATGGATACAATATTTGGATGGATGCTTGGATTTTACAATCAACAGATGAATGGATGGATGGATAGATGGATTTTAAAAATCGATGGATGGATAGATGGATTTTAGATTAGATTAGATTAGATTAGATTAGATTAGATTAGATTAGATTCAACTTTATTGTCATCACACATGTACAAGTACAAGGAAACGAAATGCAGTTTAGGTCTAACCAGGAGTGCAATAGCAGCAAGTGCAGGATACAGGTATAAGTTATAAAGTGCAGTTATAGAAAAATGATGGTGATATTTACAAATGGATGTACTATCAACATTATATACAGGTTGTGTCAGCTATGAACAGAGATTTACAATAGATGGATAAATGTACAGGTTGCTATTAATAATCAGAAGTGTGCAGATAGATAAACATAATTACAAATGTATATGTACAGTGGATGTGTACATAATTTACAAATGTACATGTGCAGTAGGTATGTACAGTTCAAATAAATTAATCAGTGCAATGAATATGTGCAATTTTTAAATGTGCAAATGTTAAGTAGTGCAGTGATTATGATGAGTCTGAGTTATGAGGAGAGGAGAGTGGGGTGTATTAGGGGGGCAAAAAGTCAGTGGGGAGCAGAGTTCAAGAGGGAGACAGCTCTGGGGAAGAAGCTGTTCTTTAGTCTGCTGGTTTTTGTCCGGGGGAGCCTGAAGCGCCTGCCAGAAGGCAGGAGAGAAAACAGTCTGTGAGCAGGGTGAGAGGAATCTTTAAGAATACTGCGTGCTCGGCGCAGACAGTGTTTCCTCTGGATGTCCTCTATGGCTGGCAGTGTGGTCCCTGTGATGCGTTGGGCAGTTTTCACCACCCGCTGCAGTGCCTTACGCTCCGCAACAGAGCAGCTTCCATACCAGACTGTGACACAGTTCGTCAGGATGCTTTCTATTGTGTAGCGGTAGAAGTTCACCAAGACGGCTGATGACAGCTGGTTCTTCTTAAGTTGCCTTAAGAAAAATAGGCGCTGGTGAGCCTTCTTGACCAGGCTGGAGGTGTTGGTGGTCCAGGAAAGGTCCTTGGAGATGTGGGTCCCCAGGAACTTGAAGGATGATACAGGCTCGACGGCCATCTCATTGATGTAGATGGGATCATGTGAGCCTGTTCGTCCCTTCCTGAAGTCCACAATGAGCTCCTTGGTCTTGTCGGTGTTAAGGAGCAGATTATTGTTGGTGCACCACGTGGCCAGATGCTGTATCTCCTCCCTGTAGGCAGTCTCATCATTGTTGCTGATTAGACCAATCACTGTGGTGTCATCTGCAAATTTGATGATGGCGTTGGATCTGTTCACAGGCCTACAGTCGATGGTGAAAAGGGAGTAGAGGAAAGGGCTCAGCACACAGCCCTGTGGTACACCAGTGTTGAGTGTGACGGTGGTGGAGCAAATGTGGTCTGATCTAACATTCTGAGGCCTGTTAGTCAGAAAGTCCATAACCCAGTTACAGAGAGACGTGTCTATATCCAGGTCTCTAAGTTTGATCATTAACTTAGAGGGTATGACAGTGTTGAATGCTGAGCTGAAGTCAACAAACAGCATTCGTGCGTAAGTGTTTTTATTGTCCAGGTGTGTGAGTACAGAGTGCAGTGCTATGGAGACTGCATCTTCTGTGCTCCTGTTGCCACAGTAGGCAAACTGATGTGGGTCCAGTGTGAATGGCAGAGAGTCTTTCAGATGTGCCAGGACCAACCGCTCGAAGCACTTCATGATGATGGGTGTGAGTGCTACCGGGCGGTAGTCATTCAGGCATGTTGGGCTGGAGTGTTTCGGCACTGGCACAATAGAGGTGGTTTTAAAGCATGTTGGCACAGCTGCTAGGTTAAGGGACAGGTTGAAAATGTCTGTGAATACCCCAGCGAGCTGTTCTGCACATGCTTTGAGGACACGCCCAGGAATACCGTCTGGTCCAGCAGCCTTACGCACATTGATCCGACTCAGTGCGGTGTAGACTTCTGAGGAGGTGAGTGTAATGGGTGAGTGGTCGGTTGAGGAAGTGATCCTGGTGTAGGGTTCTTTGTCTCTTTTTTTAAAGCGGGCATAAAAGTCATTAAGCTCGTTCAGGAAGGAGACATTTGTGGCTGTGGGTGTGGAATGGCTGGGTTTTGTAGTTGCTGATGGCCTGTATGCCCTGCCACATGCGCCGAGGATCAGAGTTGGAAAAGTGCTCCTCTAGCTTTAGCTTGTAGCAGTGCTTGGCCTTTTTGATGCCCCTCTTCAGATTAGCCCTGGAAGTGCTATAGGCCTGTGCATCCCCTGATCTGAAGGCAGTGTTGCGTGCCTTCAGCAGGAGGCGCACCTCCTTGTTCATCCATGGCTTTTGATTTGGGTATGTGGTGATCTGTTTCTGGGTTGTAACACTGTCAATGGTGGTGTTGATGTATTCCAGAACAGAGGAAGTGTAGCTGTTAATGTCTGTGTGAAAGCCACATGTGGCCTGGGAAGCAAACATACTCCAGTCTGTGTGTTGAAACCTGTCCTGGAGTGTGGAGTCTACCCCCACTGGCCACACTTTGATGGTCCTCACTGATGGCTTCACACGGTTGATGAGGGGTGAGTATCGGGGGGTGAGGAACAAAGAAAGGTGATCTGATTGACCCAGGTGGGGGAGGGGGTTAACAGCATAGGCTTCAGCCATGTTTGTGTATACCTGGTCCAAAGTCTTGTTTCCCCGTGTGTGACAGAAAATGTTTTGATGAAATTTGGGGAGCACTGTATTTAAGTTTGAGTGATTAAAATCCCCTGCAACAATAAAAGCAGCCTCCGGGTGAGCAGTCTGTTGTTTGCTGATGGCTGCATGAAGTTCATTCATAGCAAGCTTTGCATCAGCATCGGGTGGAATGTAAGCAGCGATTATAAAGGTGGAGGTGAACTCCCGTGGCAGATAAAACGGTCTGCATTTGACCATCAGAAATTCCAGGTTAACAGAGCAATGTCTCCCAACGATGACAGAGTTTGTGCACCACGCTTTGTTAATATAAATGCATAATCCTCCGCCTCGGGTCTTACCGGAGTCATCCGCCGCTCTGTCTGCTCGGAATGTCTGATGCTCAGTTAAAGATACAGCGTTGTCTGGTATCCCGCTGTTTAGCCATGTTTCTGTGAAAATCATGACATTACAGTTCCATAATCTTTTGCTGTGGTTGATGCGCAGTCTAATCTCATCCATTTTGTTCACCAGGGACTGTACATTGGCGAGGAAGATGCTGGGTAAAGAGAGCCGGTGTGGTGTTAGCTTTAGCTTAGCTCTTAGCCCGCCGCGCTTCCCCCGCCTTTGTTTGCGTTCGCGTCGCCGTCTCCGAGCACTTCTGCCCGGCCGGACAGAGCGCTCAGCCTCGGGTGTCCTGGCGATCTCTGGGATGAGTCGTAGATTGCTGATAAAACTGTCCGAAATGCACAAACCAATATCCAAGATCTCCTGTCGGGTGTACGATGTAAAGGCATTACTGTTCTGCACGAACAGACCCGAAATGAGCAGGAAAAATACTGCAAAATTGCAGAAACTGGAGAGACGCCGAGCCTCGCGATGTGTACGCGCCGCCATCTTGGTCTTTATGGATATGATGGATGGATCGATGAAATTAAGAATCAACGGGTGAATGGAAAGATGGATTTTAGAATCAATGGATGGATGGATGAATGGATGGACACAATATTTGAGTGGATGGATGGATGGATGGATGGATGGATGGATGGATGGATACAATATTTGGATGGATGCTTGGATTTTACAATCAACAGATGAATGGATGGATGGATAGATGGATTTTAAAAATCGATGGATGGATAGATGGATTTTAGAATCAACGGATGGATGGATGGATTTTAAAATCAATGAATGGATGGATATTAGTAGTAATAAATAGTAAGTAGTAATATTTAGAAAAGAAAAATATGACAGGAAATACTGTGAAAGATTTCCTTGCTCTGTTAAACATGACTTAAGAAATATTTGAAAAAGATTTTTGTCTTTAGTTGTCATTAAAGTAAAAGAGTTAAACTTCAGAACTTTAAGTTACCCCAGAGAATGGTCCTATTAGACATGTTTACACTGAAGTCGAGTTGATGCCTACCACAGGGTTCAAGATCTGGATTGGATCACGTCGCTGAGTGAATAAGACGTGTAAGAGAACCAGCCAACAATCCTAAAACGATATAAACAAACACAGCTGAGAACATCAGCCCATGTCCCAGCCAAATACCTGAGCTCAAGTGTTTAGTTACAAACAGTCAGTGTGTTGGTGTGTGAAGCCCTCGTTCGATCCACATCATATTCAAAACCAAAGACAAAAAAGAAGAGTTAGTTTTTTGTTTTCATGTTGTTATATTGCCCTCTCTGTGGGCAGCTGCAACAAAGCAAAAGAAACAAAGCATAAATGAGGCCGTCAAATGGAGCACAAGCCTGATGTGCTCACTCACATGGCCACTTCTGCAAACCAATCAATCTTTTCTTTGCAAAACAAAGGAGTTCACAGAGTTCAGTATGCAATATATTTTTTTTGTGGTGTATGTTTTATTCTGAGAGAAAGTGAAGCCGGTGTATTGACTATCACTAGCCTGTTTCACTGCTGCTTTGATCTACATTCACACAACCAATAAATACACTCACTGGCCACTTTATTAGGTCCAACTGCTTTTTTAGCACAAATTTCTAATAAGCCAATCACATGGCAGCAACTCAATGCATTTAGGTGTGTAGACATGGTCAAGATGTGATTTAAGTGACTTTGAACGTGGCATGGTTGTTGGTGCCAGACGGGCTGATCTGAGTATTTCAGAAACTGCTGATCTACTAGGATTTTGACACACAACCATCTCTAGGGTTTACAGAGAAGGGTCCGAAAAAAAGAAAATATCCAGTGAGCAGCAGTTCTGTGGGCGCAAATGCTTTGGTAAAGTCAGAGGAGAATGGCCAGACTGGTTCGAGCTGATAGAAAGACGACAGTAACTCAAATAATCACTCGTTACAACAGAGGAAGAGCATCTCTGAACGCACAACACATCCAACCTTGAGGCGGATGGGCTACAGCAGCAGTAGACCACTCTGGGTGCCACTCCTGTCAGCTAAAAACAGAAAACTGAGGCCATAATTCACACAGGCTAATCAAAATTGAACGATAGAGCATTGCAGAAACGTTGTCTGGTCTGATGAGTTTCGATTTCTGCTGCAACGTTCGGATGGTAGGGTCAGAATTTCGCATCAACAACATGAAAGCATGGATCCATCTTGCCTCGTATCAATGGTTCAGGCTGGTGCTGTTGGTGTAATGGTGTGGGGGATATTTTCTTGGCACACTTTGGCCCCATTAGTACCAATTGAGCATCGTGTCAATGCCACAGCCTACCTGAGTATTGTTGCTGACCATGTCCATCCCTTTATGACCAAAGTGTACCCATCTTCTGATGGCTACGTCCAGCAGGATAACGTGCCATGTCATAAAGTACAGTACTCAAATGGCTTCCACAGTCACCAGATCTCAATTCAATAGAGCACCTTTGGGATGTGGTGGAACAGGAGATTCGCATCATGGATGTGCAGCCGACAAATCTGCAGCAACTGTGTGATGCTATCATGTCAATATGCACCAACATCTCTGAGGAATATTTTCAGTACCTTGTTAAAGCCATGAAAGATTAAGGCAGTGTTGAAGCAAAAGGGGGTCCAACCCGGTACTAGTAAGGTGTACCTAATAAAGTGGCCGGTGAGTGTATAACAAAAAACTCCCTGTAGCCTGTTTTGGGTTAAAATGTTACTTCTATGAAGTTGTTCTTTCATAGCTCAGGTAATGGAATTACTTTATTTGTGTTGTGTTTTTCTCAGACGTTTCTCATGAAATTCAGTGGGAGAAATAAACAGTTGGAGAGCAGAATGTAAACAATGCAATTAAACTGACCGAAACACACATATTATGGTGATTATTACTGCTGAAAAGGATTTTTTTTTAAATAATGTAAAAAACTAAATATCCAGTGCTATAGACTGCCAGCTGATTTAATAAATCAAGATGAATTGAGAAAAAACTGAGGAACAAAATGTGTTGGCCAAACTGTTTTTCAAGGGCAAGAATTTTTATAATATTTATGTTTATCATTATTTCTGCTAAAGTACATAAAATATAAGGCTAGTAACATCTTATTTAATACTGTTCATACGACTCTTTTACAACTGGTTAAATTTGGTTCGTCAAAATAATGCACCCTTTTCTGCTTGCCAAGTTTTTTTTCTATACAATTTAGCAGCTTTCCAAAATTTAGAAGCATAAATGGGCAGAACAATGTATTCAGTAGTACATTACTTGTCCCATACATACTTTTAAGTATCGCAGGTATAACTACAGTAACTAGTGGTGTAACATATTACAAATCTTATGGTTCGGATCACCACATTATAGTTTTTTAGTCAAGGATTGACCGTTTTTCAGATAAGCCAAAAAGGGGAGGAGACAAATGCAATTTGCTTTCCATTTATTACAAAAACAGCACTGCAAGACACTTTTGGTTTTAACAAACTGACCTGGGAACCTGTAAACCATTGCTAGATGATCATTTTTAAAGAATTATTCAGTGGCATGTTTTTGATGGCTGGTTGTCGCCACCTATTGGTTAAATAATGTAATTGCTGCCTACAACTTTCATTTTTGAGGGTCAAGTTAAAAGCATATGATTGTGATTGTAATCTTTACCATAAACAACAGTGGTTTTATCTAAACTATAAACTGCTATCCCATTATTTCTGTGTTATTTGACTGTTTGTAACTTCATAACTAACTCAAAAGACTAAAGACTGAATCTCTTAAGAATAATAAACATGCATATCACCATCATTTATAATTTATGTTGCATGGTAGATGAGATCCCGATCTTTTAATGATTACTCAAACAAGTAGTGACAGAAAACAACTATAAAACCCACCACATCCTAAATAACCTACCACAACTTATTCCATCATCATTATATTTTACAGGAAAGCCTGAATGCTTTCATACATGTGATTTAAATGACGTGAGAGGTGATCTCTCTGAGATCGTTACAAAGTTAGGATTAATCTACAAGTACAAAAGAGAAATGTATTAATCCACAGCCACAGGTCATTTGTGTTCCGAACTGTGGGTTGTGATCTGTATAAATCACGGACCAACCGTGATCCGTTACACCACTAGCAGTAACAGTACAGTAACTGACCAAATCTTGACGCAAGCACAAACCCTTAATCTCTTACATACAGTACAAATATAGAGCTTTAAATTGAACAAACCCTGAAAGCCAAACAGCAGGGCATTTAGTAGACAAAAATATGCAAATAAAAAAATAATCATTCAATTATAAAAAAATAAATATTAAAAAGAAACATGCTTTTTGCATCATTGTGAAATGATAATAGTAAAGTGGGATCAATGTTTCAAGAGTTCACACTCAGCTGATGATAGATTATAAAGCTTGTTTGGCATGCTGTCCCGGGAGAGAGCCTTGAGCTCATAAGATCCTCGAGCCCGGGGCTCCCTCCCATTTGCAACGCCGGAAGGGAGTTTGAGCTCAGGTAGATCTCAAGAACTCCCTTGCTTTAGTAGCTAATTAACAGATAGTGTTTTCTTTTAAGAGATAACTACTTACTAGGAGCATGTCTATGATGCCGATTTGGATTGATCAATTAACTTAAGTTGCATGCTTTTGGACAGTAGGAGGAAACCGGGGAACCCGGTAGAAACCCACATAAGCACGGGGAGAACATGTACACTCTGCACAAAAACGCTGGCTGGCTTGGTAAGGACTAGAACAAGTGATGTTCTTGCTGTGAGGCAACAGTGCTAACCACTGGGCCAATGTGTCATCCATCTAGGAAAGGAGGAGGAGTAAGGGTGGACGGGGGGATTCTTCAAAACGAAGATGGCTGTTATATGGAACTTAGGGTATTTATAGTGGTTTAGGAATCATCTGATTGGTGAATCATAGATTGAATAATGCGGAACCAGCCGCAAGCAATCATAAGTATGTGATCCTCTCGAAATTACTTTATAAATAAACGTCACTTATTAAATAAAATACACACAGTGAAACAAATAGTCACATTTAATCTGCTGTTTCTGGCTATGAAAAAGAAATCAGAATTCCAACCCAGGCTCAAATTGGAGATATGTGCCCAGGGCTACATTTTTGAGAACCGAGAAATACTGGACTACGCCTTCTTGCAGTTTTTGTTTCCATGAATGTACTAGTGGTTGCTGTGCACATTTTTGACAATCTCAAATACATTACTGGGGCATGTTTTTTATACGTGTCATTTATCGTAAATCCACCAGAGGGAGATGTATATATTTCTGCCAATTTCAACATACATCCCACACACGTCCATTACAGAAACTGGTTGGATCGCTGTTGTGCATAATATATCAGCTTGGTATCACCACGCAATGATCATTTTACTCTCAAAATGCAGCCATATTTACCCACAAGCACAAATTTCTTAAATCTCAAAAATTTGCCTGTGTTGCAAAATTCTCTTAAACATGTCATGATACATTTGCGTGACAAACAGAGGAAAAATGAAGTAACAAGATCGCACATTTCAGTTCTGAAACTGAAGGTGCACCGCATTACCTTTTTATTGGCCTCAGAAAACAGCAGTTATCCATCTAGAAATAGTTAGTCGTTAAAGGTCCCATTAAATTAAAACAATGTTTTTTATGTGTTAGTATTAGTATTATTAGTTTTTAGGATATTTATAAGCTAGTGTGCCCCAAAGCAGTGACAAAACTCACATTTAGAAGCTATAAAACTGATATAAACATGTTTGTCACTTCCGCCCAAATGGACCAACAGTTTTTTTCATGTCACCTCACACTACAGTCTCTCATCACATCATAACCAATCAAATGCTCTCTAGTATCTGACATGCCCTGTCCCCTTCAAGAGTTAAGCTCAACCACTCTCACTGGCAGAGCTGTGATGAAACAAAACACTATTGGCTGTTTTTTATTTTATTTTATTTTTTTTTTTTAAGGAAGGAGCTACTCTATGTCCCACCTTCTCATCGTGTTTTGGTTAAGATTATGCCAAACATTAAAAAAAAATGCATGTTTCAAAGCACTTCATGGGACCTTAAAATCTTGTTCAAACGCAAGTCCAAACATTAAGTGCATGAGCCAATGGCAATTCACATCATTGCTGATGTTACGCTTCTTTAGGCACCAATATTTAAAAGGTTTAGTTTCAGCATAACAACCAATCTGAGTGATGAAATTTGAGTGTGTTTCTTACACAAAGCAAGAGACCATATTAATGAAGCATACTATTATAAAACTAAAGGCTGTTATTATATTGCCATTAAATTTCATAAAAACCAGTCAAGAGCATTGCGTAAGCATCAGCAATAAGCCTTTTTAAGTAATTCTATGGTTGTCGGCTCCCTTCCGAAAACGTAGCAATACCTTTACCACAAATAACCCCAAAAACCTGGTCACAAACCACAAATAAAACATGGTTTTGTTACACAGGCTAGTTAAAACCATGTTTTTTGTCATAAGTTGTGGTTTCTCTGCAAATAGTAATCAGAGTGCCAAAACAGACTTGTACAGACACTTACTACAATAAAACCATGGTTAAATGAGTGTCAGCAAATTTGATAAATCTTGATTTTTTTTCTTTGGCAAGTCATAGAAATGTTACAAATCTGTATCATATCATACAATAATCGCAGCTCAAATTTAAATTATGCTTTATAGCAAAATCATATCCAACATATAGCTAATTATACCATATAAAAAACATGCTTATGCCAATGGAACTGGTTGATGCCAACAATTTCACATGGAAAGCAATGCGTCAGTAAACAGATGCTTTCGGACATGTAATGAACATCTTGGCAGTGAAAACGGTTTGATTTGTGAGACATTCAGAAGCTTGGCAAATCTTAGGGTGTGTTCACACTTGGCAGGTTTGATTACATTAAAGTGAACTCTGGTGTGATTGCTCAGTTAGTGCGCTTCATTTCAATAACTATGAATTCTGGCAATTCAACATAGGTGCGCACCAAACAAGAAGTCCCAGATCACTTAAAAGGTTGAGTTCTGTCCACTTCCAAATTAATTTTTGTGCATTTTGTCAAGTAAAATAATAGGACAATTTGGACCAAATACAAGACATTATGTTTCATTGAGGGATCAGGACAGAATGCAAAATCATGTATGTTTTTTCCTTTCACAGTATTACTGTACTAGCATTGTGCTTTCGTTATATCCATATTTATGTTTAATCAAGCAAACTAACTGAATACTACAGGCTAGGGTTACGAATATAGGCATTCAATTTCTTAAAACCAGTTAAGGCTGTTGAGCAGGTGTCTGTAAACACGCTTTTAGCACACATGAAAAAATTAAATATAAAAAAAACATGGTAAATGTAGCTAAATCATGGTAACTATTTGTAATGTGAAAAGTACATTTTAGAACTTTTGTGCATGTCATATACACTCACCACTTTATTAGGTACACCTGTCCAACTGCTCATTGACGCAAATTTCTAATCAGCCAATCACATGGCAGCAACTCAACACATTCAGGCATGTAGACATGGTCAAGACGATCTGCTGCAGTTCAAATCGAGCATCAGAATGGGGAAGAAAAGGGATTTAAGTCACTTTAAACGTGGCATGGTTGTTGGTGCCATACGGGCTAGTCTGAGTATTTCAGAAACTGCTGATCTACTGGGATTTTCACGCTTAACCATCTCTAGGGTTTACAGAGAATGGTCCGAAAAATAGAAAATATCCAGTGAGCGGCAGTTCTGTAGATGCAAATGCCTTGCTGATGCCAGAGGTCAGAGGAGAATGGCCAGACTGGTTCTAGCTGATGGAAAGGCAACAGTAACTCAAATATCCACTTGTTACAACTGAGGTATGCAGAAGGGCATCTCTGAATAAATAACATGTCCAACCTTGAGGCGGATGGGCTACAGCAGCAGAAGACCACACCGGGTGCCACTCCTGTCAGCTAAAAACAGGAAACTGAGGCTACAATTCACACAAGCTGACCAAATTTGGACAAGAGAAAATTGGAAAAACGTTGCCTGGTCTGATGAGTCTTGATTTCTGCTGCGACATTCAGATGGCAGGGTCAGAATTTGGCGTCAACAACATGAAAGCAGGAATCCATCCTGCCTTGTACCAACGGTTCAGGCTGGTGCTGTTGGAATAATGGTGTGGGGGATATTTTCAGTGTTGTTGCTGACCATGTCCATCCCTTTATTACCACAGTCGTTCCAGTAGAAAACGCGCCATGTCATAAAGTGTGAATCATCTCAGACTGGTTTCTTGAACATGACAATGAGTTCACCGTACTCAAATGGCTTCCACAGTCACCAGATCTCAATCCAATAAAGCACCTTTGGGATGTGGTGGAAAAGTCGACAAATCAACATCTCATAATGCAATTTACAATCGTAAATAAACAGAACGAGGAAAATTTATGGAAACTATTATTTAACAGGGCAGCACGGTGGCGCAGTGGGTAGCACAATTGCCTCACAGCAAGAAGGTTGCTGGTTCAAGCCCCAGCTGGGTCAGTTGGTGTTTCTGTGTGGAGTTTGCATGTTCTCTTGTGTTTGCATGGGTTCCCTCCAGGTGCTCCGGTTTCCCCCACAAGTGCAAAGACATGTGGTATAGGTGAATTGGGTAAGCTAAAATGGCCGTAGTGTATGTGTGTGAATGAGTGTGTATGGTTGTTTCCCAGTGACGGCTTGCAGCTGGAAGTGTGTAACGTGCTGGATAAGTTGGCAGTTCATTCCGCTGTGGCGACCTCTGATTAATAAAGGGACTATATGATGAATAAATGTTATTTAACAGATATTAGATTATTGTTAAAACCACTTCTAAAAATCTTTTTCAGAACATGTAGACATTTTTTGGGCAGGAAAAATAAAAGAGTGCTAGGTGGCATGTTATGTAAAAGCCATCTCTTTTTTTCAGCTGAAAATGAGCGACAGCCAGAGGGCTTCGCTTCGGTATGTTTTCCTTCTCTTTTCACATGTCGAGTCGAGCATTCAGTGCTTCATGTTCGCTCGACTTGCTTCTTAACTAGCCCCTCAGAGTCACTGCGTCCTATAACGAGAGGTTTTGTTGTGGCACCTCCTGCACTTCAGACGCAGATTGTGTCCCTGCTGGGATCATGACCAGGACATAGACCTCGAGGCTGGACAAAAACAGCCAGAAAATGGCTTGTATGAGCTTCTTACATGGCTAATGGTGGCCTATTGCTCCTGTTAAATCCTTTGTCACATAAAGGCCACTGAGAATAAAACTGCTTTCTCCTGAGAAGAAAAACCAGATAAAGTCAGAAGACTCTGTGACAGTTTATCACAAACAGCTTGACTTCTTTCAGTCAATGTTTATTCTATTGCCTTGTTAAAGAAACAGGTCATCCCAAATGGAAAATACTGTCATTGTTTGCTCGCTCGATTTCTTGATACACTGTAAAAAATATCTGTTAATAAACAGGTTCTGTATGCCGTGATTCACAGGTTTATATCTTTTATTTATGGTTATGAATTGCATTATGGGACTTTGATGTTGAAAATGAAACTCTGTAGTTTAACAAAGTGAATTTTATTGACATTTTAGTAGTTTGAGAATTAGTTTAGAGAATTAAGTCCACACTGTAGGGCTGCGCAATATTGACAAAAATAGGACATTGTGACACTTTTTGCTGCGATATATAATTTGCAATACGAATTTAATTTCATAAGATGAATTCAATAGCTTGAAATGCAGTATGTTTGCATAAATTATAACAAATTACAAGCATATATAAATACGACAGAGCGGAGATAAAAGTGAAATAAACAGTTAGGTACAGAAATTGAACCATCAAACAAAATAACATAGTTATCAATGTATAAACAATTTACACATAATAATATTCAATATATTTTTGTATTTAATGAATAATCTAATCCTGCAATGTGACTATTGCAGATATACAGTACACATTTCAATATTTATTGATACTCAACCAATATCTTGTGCAGCCCTACCACACTGTAAAAAAAATATGACAGAAATTCAAGACAACAAAATATATTTATGATGATTTCACTTATTTAAAAAAAAGTTATATACAAAAACTACATTTAAGTTTTACAAAGTTTAACTTAAACCTTTTAGTTAAATAAATAAAATGAACGTTTCTAGTCATCTCAACTAGGGTTGGGTGATGTCGACCAAAATGGCATTGTACGATGTCTAACTTGAAACATCACGATGGACAATGGCATCGTCGTTGTAGGCGGCGGTGAATTAATTATTTATGAATAATTTGTTCATTCGTAACAAATTAATTATTCGTAGCCTACTACAAATAACTACTTTTCAACTACCTGACCCGCATGGTCTTTGTTTACCCATAACCAAATCATAAATAAAGATAAGTTACACACAAATTACCACCTGTTGATCACTTTTTCCACTTGTATATCTGCAATAGGACTCTGGCATGAATAGGCAGAGTGATCTGTGTTGTTATAATGGCGTAGACAAACATGGTTGGTAAAAAAGCTGCACAACCAACAGGAACCAACCAACAGTATGTGAGGTTTTTGCTAAAATTACTAAGTACAAGCATAAAAGCGAAAGATTGAAGCAGTGTGCTGACGCTGTGACACGTTACCTGATAGATTCAAAAGACAGACGAGTCATTAGATAGAGACAAGATTAATTAAATATCACGTTTAACAACTATAGTTAGACACGATCCAGCGATACATCCTTGATAAACAGACCAACGTGCACTGCTCTTTGGGGTTTTATGCTCAAAGCTCCAGCCGGGGGGGGGGGGGGGTCATTTTAAAAAATTATTTTTTCGCGAGCGGGTTGCTGCTGTGACAGGGTTTTTTCTAAACCCTGAATCATTATCGGAATTACGTTTGCATGCTGGAGGGCGATATGACGTTATGCAGTTCAAAACAACTATCAGAAGGGTGAATTTCTTTTAGACAGGTATGTTTTAAAACAATTTTAGCCACGCAAAGCTGATGTAGATTGTGTTCTTGTTTATGAATGGGTTCATATGCACGGAAGTGTTGTTCAGCCACTGAAAACGTCCGGCAAAAGATTGGCTATTTTCAAGTTCATGGAGTACCTTTTACAGCATCTATAATATAGTCAGTTAAATAGACCCGAGCATTTGTTTAGTTGTTCAAGTGTAAAAGGAGATGAAAACAAGCGATGTACGAGGATCAGCGAGCACAATTGAAAATTAAGTCACTCGTTTTCTTGGTAACGTAAACATAAGTGTAATGTAAAAAGATGACAGGGTGTTTATGTTGTTAGCACTCCTTGGTTTCTTACCGCTCTAATTTTGATTTAGTTTAATAACAAAACATAAGTAAACGTGCTCTTCCGCCTAACAGCTTTACTGAGGTGAAGTTTGATTTATATTCACACATTCATTCATTTTTGAACAGTGACAGCCTGTGACACAGTTTTGGGGAAATATAATTCCTGCACCCGCTGGCCTGTCAACAACTACGCTTGATAAAGTGCATGTCTCTATAGAGTTTTCTAACTGGTGAATGACATGATCTAGTGTTATATCTAATCAGTGCACGTTCGCATGTTCATAACTTAAGGAGGCGTGGCTTTGGACGGCAGGAGAGGGTCATAAAATTTCTAAGCTATTATGCTAATACTAGCATACTGGCAGATCACCTACTGCACTTTTAATAAGTTAACATCAAGTTAAATTTTTCAACAAAATTCATTTGAATAGCTCCATTTGGAAAGATTTCATTAATTTAGTACTTTTTTTTATTCTTTTTCTATGCAGTGCATATGCATAAATAATAATTAATAAGCAAAAATAAGGAAATAAACAGTGGTTTATGTTTACTGCAGAGTCTAACAGTTTTCAAGTACAGAAATTGAACAAACGTTAGATAACATGGTCATCACTGTAAAAATAATAAAAAAAAATTATAACATCTTTATCTTTTAATCTTTAAAAAATAATCTAATCATGCAATGAGTTCCAATATATCAAATGATATATTGTTCAGCACTAGTTTGGAACAACATTTGGTTTCAAATCGAAGAGGGAAACATCCGCAAATATACAGGCTCTTAATTCTGTTTTGTTTAAAGGATATTGCGGGATGTGGACAATATGATGGCATAGAGATGTGTGTTTTGACATTGAGTTTCTGAATTAAAGGTATTGTAAACCCAGCTGTCGACTTTTTTTCCTCTTCATCACGAGGAAGTGTTTATGTAAAAGCATGGCTCCAAGATTAAAACATCACCTGATGCATCAAATTGACTGTGTAAGTTGAGCTAAACTAAATATGCGGGTCAGTGAGAGTGCATTGAGTTTAAACCTGCGCTTTATACAATTACGCTCATAAAAGAGCTCAAAAGTTAAACAAATCTGAAAGAGCAACTTCAAGTACTTTATCTGATGCAATAAATTGAGATTAAGTGCATGTTCACATTTGGAGCAGACAAAAACAAAAAGAAAATGATACATTTAGTCCTGGTTTGTTTAGCAGTAACGCAGTAATTTTTTAAGATCAATCCTAAAGATAGGAAACAAAGAACTACTTTAAAAGTACACATAAAAACAAATCTAACTATATTGATTTTGTTAGCTCACATTGCCAGTTTTGTGGTGAACAATTCATCCGTTCATGTCATTAAGAACAAAAAACGTTTGCTCTTATAATCTAAAATTAAAATCTGAAAATGCACTTCCTGTTTTTAGGTAAATTCTCAGATTATGTCTGTCTGAGGTATTGGACGTGGCTAACATACTTAACCACGCCCCTCCATCTGTCAGTTTTGACAACAAACAGAAATAGTCAGGAGGGCATGTCTGTTAGGTTTAAGTCATACTTAGCTGACCATTATCAGTTTGTCAATATTAATGGACAGCTCTCACAAGTCAGGCCAGTAAAGTACGGGGTGCCTCAAGGATCAGTTTTAGGCCCTTTGCTGTTTACAATATACCTGCTACCCCTGGGAGATATTATTAGAAGACATGGGATCAGCTTTCACTGCTATGCAGATGATACTCAATTATATATTTCAACTAAACCTGATGAGATGTCTGAACTGTCTAACTGATTTTCATAATCCTTGATTATAATTTTTAAGGTTTTCATAATCCTTGACCAGGCCGTATCCTGAGCAGCTGCTGTGGTGGTTATGGAAGAGTGGAGAGCATGAGACTGATTCCTGTGACGCTCCAGGGACAGACGAGTCTTCGCTGAGGTCCAGCATTTTCTAGCCTCCGGCGCCTAGACTGCAGCTCTGCACAAGACATTTGGCCATAGGAGAAATGGTCATACCCAACTGAGCCTGGTTTCTCTCGAGGTTTTTTAAATTCTTCACAATTGGTGAAGTTTTTTCCTCTACACTGTCTTGCATGGTTCGGGATCTGTAGAGCTGCGCATCGATGGAATTGCTCTTCAGTGTTTGGACTCTCAGTAGTGATTATTAACCCGCACTAAACTGAACTAAACTGAACTGAACTTAAACACTGAAATCTGAACTGACACTGTGTTAATTTACCATAATCGTGTATGTGAAGATGCTTTGACACTATATCTACATTGTTAAAGCGCTATAGAAATAAAGGTGAATTGAATTGAATTAATAACTCTCCCTAAACCCTTTCCCTCGTCTTTCTGAATGAAATGCCTACTTCTCTGCAACCAATCAGCTCGCAGTAGACAAAAAGCCACGCCCACTGTTTTCTCATTTAATATTCCATTTCTCTAGACACTGTGTCACAATATGGAAAAAACTGTTGCAACATACAGTTCATGCAGACTTCAATAAAAAAACAAGGAAGCATACTAAACAATGCTGCCTAAAATGCTATGCTAATCACACTTGTTTTACAGTATTTAGGCCCAATCCCAATAATACTCCTTTGCCCTTCCCCTCCTTCTCCCAATTTTCTTTAGTTTGAAGGCGTAGGGCTAAGGGGAAGTGCTAGATAGCCCTTGAAATTGAGATTTTTCAGAACCACACTCGAAATTTCCCAGAATATAAGGCAAGGCAAGGCAAGTTTATTTATATAGCACATTTCATACACAGTGGCAATTCAAAGTGCTTTACATAAACAAGAATAAAAAGACAAGTGTTAGAAGATAAAAAAGCAAATAATAAGAATGATTAAAAACAGATAAAACTGTGTTAAATGGGTTATAAAAGAATAAAAAGAAAAGAACAATAGTACGATCTGTCGGACGTAGCACAGTGCTCATTCAGTAAAGGCACAGCTAAACAGATGTGTGTTCAGTCTGGATTTGAATGTGTCTAATGTTGGAGCACATCTGATCATTTCTGGAAGCTGATTCCAGTAGCGAGGGGCGCTGTTAGTTGCTGAAAGCTGATTCACCCTGCTTTGACTGAACTCTTGGAATTTCTAGTTTATATGATCCTAGAGATCTGAGTGATCTGTTAGGTTTGTATTCAGTCAGCATATCTGTAATGTATTGAGGTCCTAGACCATTTAGTGATTTATTGACAAGTAATAATACTTTAAAATCTATTCTGAGTGTAACTAGGAGCCAGTGTAAAGACCTGGGGATGGGTGTAATGTGCTCTGATTTCCTGGTTTTGGTCAGAATCCTGGCCGCAGCATTCTGTATGAGCTGTAACTGTCTGACTGTCTTTGTGGGAAGGCCGGTGAGGAGGCCGTTACAGTAATCCACCCTGCTGCTGATAAAAGCATGAACAAGTTTCTCTAAGTCTTCACTGGAAACAAAGCATCTGATTCTTCCAATGTTTTTGAGATGATAGTATGCAGATTTACTAATTGCTTTGACATGACTATTGAAACTCAGATCTGACTCAAGAGTCACACCAAGATTCTTGACCTTATTTTTTGTTGTTTGACCCTTAGTGCCAAGGTACGCATTCACCTTGAGAACCTCATCTCTGCTCCCAAACGCAATGACTTCAGTTTTCTCTTTGTTTAACTGAAGAAAGTTTTGGCACATCCAATTGTTCATTTCATTAATGCATTGGCAGAGGGTTTCAACCGGGCTGTAGTCATTAGGCAGTAAGGCTAAGTAGATCTGAGTGTCATCAGCATAGCTGTGGTAGGAGATTTGGTTCTTTCTCATTATTTGGCTCAGAGGGAGCATATAAAGGTTGAACAGGAGAGGTGCCAGAATTGAGCCTTGTGGGACTCCACATGTCATGGGTGTCCACCTCGACCTATGGTCACCTATACTGACATAGTAACCTCTCCCTTCAAGATAAGATCTGAACCATTTGAGGACCGTCCCAGACAGTCCAACCCAGTTTTCCAGCCTATCCAGAAGTATGCTGTGATCGACAGTGTCAAATGCTGCACTTAGATCGAGCAATACCAGCACTGTTGGTTTGCCTGAATCTGTATTTAGGTGGATATCATTGATTATATTTATAAGAGCGCTCTCTGTACTGTGATGTGCTCTGAAACCAGATTGAAAATTGTCTAAACACCCCTTGGAGTTTAAGAACGTGTTAACCTGGTTGAAAACAACTTTTTCAATGATTTTTCCAATGAAAGGGAGATTTGAGATTGGCCTGTAATTGCTCAAAGTGTGTTATCCAGGTTGCTCTTTTTCAAGAGTTTTAAGTGAGTTTGGAAAAATCCCCGAGAGAAGTGAAGCATTTACCACTTTTAAGAGATCCATTTCTAGACAGTTAAACACCGTTTTGAAGAATGATGTGGGGAGCGTGTCAAGACTTTGCACAATCTCTTATAAGATTTTACCATTAATTGCCATGAAATCAGACATAATGTCTGATTTCTTAAGTTGTGGTTGAGCTTGTCTGACGTCGACACAACTTGGCTGATTGGATGAGCTGATTGCCTTTCTGATATTATTGATCTTATCAGTAAAGAAATGAGCAAACTCATTACATTTACTTTCCGAGAGTAGTTCACTATGAATCCTACTGGGGGGGTTTGTAAGTCTCTCTGCCGTTGCAAAAAGTGTACGAGCATTATTTAAGTTGCTGTTTATAAGGGTAGTAAGTCTGCCTAGCAGTGTTTAGTTCCACATTAAAAGCATTAAGGCTGTCTTTATAGATATTATAATGGATTACTAGTTTTGTTTTTCTCCACATACGCTCAGCTTTTCTGCACTGTCTTTTCATCATCTTTACCGATGTTGACCTTGACCAAGGTCCTTTCAGTCTGCCAGTTCTCTTCCTGCCTTTAACAGGAGCAATGTCATCTATGACATTCTGAACTTTAGAGTTAAACAAATCAAGGAGAGAATCAACAGAGTCTGCAGATATGCTTGGTGCTAGCGATATGGCCTTCATAAACTGCTCACTAGTGTTCTCATTTATGCATCTTTTTCTGACAGAGACAGATCTGTCTTCAATGGCTGGAGTGATCAATATATCAAAGAAATATCTAATGGCAGCATGGCTGCACACGGAAGTCAGGAGATGCAAAATTTAGTATCTATAATCCCTAATAATAACTCCTGTATAGCAGTCCCACAACATCCTTTCACACCTGACACTGGAATACCCTGTAAAAAAAGTCTAGTGGCTGGGAATGACCTTTTTACAGTGTCTGCTATAATGTTAATGTTGTTTTTGTGTGACCATGGTATGGCCATGGTATAAATGCGCAGTACAGTTACGAGCTTATTGCCACATTATAAAAATAGAACTGGGATTGGGCCTTAGAGTTGAAGACAAAATTATTAGCCTTTCTGTGATATTTGTTGTCTTTTAAAAATATTTCCAAAAGTAGTGTTAGTCAAAGAAGTTCCTTCACAGTATTTCCTGTTATATTTTCTTCTGGAAAAAAGTCAGTTTTTAGTTTGGCTGAAATAAAATAAATTAAATATATTATAATCTCAATATTATTAGCCCTCTTAACCCTTTAACTACCCCACCAAGAAAAACTTCTTTGGATTGCATTTCTTAACTCCTAATGTCACTAGGTAACACACTTAATGTATTTTTTTTCAACACATCCCATCATTTCTAAAATATCAACCTCTACCAAATGATTGATATATCGGTTTACGGTAAAAGTACCGAAATTAATACATTTGGAAATATGAAGTGTAAGACCAATTTATTTTACTAAAAATATTTAAAATACTAAAATCATTTATATTTTTTGAAGTATGCCACAGAAATAGTTCAGATTCTCATTTAACATGATTTTGGTTTTATTGCAAAAAAAAAAGAAAACAAGTGTAGTAGCACAACATGATTATATTTGTTTGTTTGTTTGATTTGCTGTGTAGTGCAAACCATTACTTAAAACAGTCATCCTTTAAATTGCTTTAACAGTCAATTTTTAAAACAGTCAAAACAGTTTTAACTGAGCAGAACAAACCACTGTCATCCAATGACTTACCTAATTAACCTGACCAACCAAGGTAAAGAATAGTATCTTGCAAAATAACTAGTAAAATAGTATATAGTGTCAACATGGCAAAGACAATAGATCAGTTATTAGAAATTTGATTATTCAAATTATTATGTTTGAAAAAAAATCATTATTAAACAGCATCTGGGAAATATTTGAAAATGAATTAAAATCTAATAATTTTGTCTTCAACCATATACACATACACATGACTGTATTGCTTCCAGTTGACAATTTGTGAAAAACGTATGAAATATGCACAGAACAACACCAAACAACTGTAGATATGTTGAAATGAGTTGTTTTTCTGAAGCCGGTATCAAACTGTAACAGCCAGTACCGTGACTCTGACAAGAAAAACTGGGTCTGCTTGAGCATCCTGTCCTGTTTATAGTTGCATCTTATGGCAGCATGTCATGTTTTTGGCTCATTTAGTACATACAGTATTTCCTTCAAACTGCACTGGAGGGTTTTTGAAGCCTAACAGAGACGTATTAGTCTTGATTATCTTATTTGGTGCACACACAGCATGGTAAAATTCAATAGCTTTTAAGACCTTTTTAAAACCTCCATACATTTTAAGACCTCATAACCACTTTTTTTTGTTTCAACCGGCGACAATTTAACAGTATTTACTAAATACTGATTGTAAGAAACTAATTCAAAACTAAAACATTATTCATATACTGAATAAAAATGCTAATCCAGCAGGTGGTGCAAAGTTTGCATACAAGTATACACTGTGCAATCAAAACATTATATAAAATGAAATACTTTGCAAAATAGCATTCAATACTTTTTTCATATTATGGGTCTTAAATTACTCTACATTGATTAATCAACTTTTAATACTTTTTTAAGACCCCGCGGACACCCTGTAGAATGACATTGTTCACACATAATCAACTGAATCACACTAAGGCCCCGTTTACACTAATACGTTTTAGTTTTAAAACGGTGTTTTAGAATAAAAAAATGACCCACGTTCACACTGGCATTTCACCCAGCGTCTCTGAACAACTTTCCGTCCACACTATACCGCTGAAAATGCACATCACGTGACCGCATGCACTGTAGCGTATGCACGCGTCATCTACCCAGATCAGAGCTGTTCACGTCAGACAGTTCATCAAGGATCTACCACTGGATCTAATCTCACTATATTTGTTAAACGTGAAATTTAATTCATCTCGTTGTCTATATCTAACAACATATTCCCGACTTTAGTCTTTTGAATCTATTACTTGTTCTCAGGTAACTTGTTTTGGCTGAGTGCAAAGAAGAGTTAATATATTAATTTATGTAACCACGTAGAGTGATTCTGCACATATGAGTGATTGTTTGCCTTTATTTCCTATAATGTATAAACGTATTGTACGTTATACTTTAATAATGGCCATTACTGATTATTAAAACTGATATTCAGCAAGAGAGAGAGTATATTTAGTATTTTTTTTATGAAAATGAAAGGAGGCAGTAATGTTATAGGCTCCATTTTGTTATAAATATGCATACAGTGAATATGACACTCATATAAATATGTTACAAGATGCCTCAACTTTTTTTGGTGTCTGTTAAGTTGCTAATATCAAAATGAAAATAGGCAGTTCCTTATATCATGTTTTCATTTTATTGTTAAGAAAGTGAAACAAAATAAACAGGGTGATGTGAATGACGTTATAAAATACACTGTTCCCTTTGCAGATTTACCCGACGTGTTCTCGGGAGCTTGTTTTCTATATCAAACTTGCGAAGTCTGAACTTACAAGGAAAGAATGCAAGACTGAAGTTTGTGCACTTAATATTGAGAAATAACCTCAATCAGATAGGTGAATGTCTGCAGCCTTGCCTCCATTTTCAGATGTCTCTGTTTTCCCCCCATCCACACTAACACGGAGCAGCAGCATATTGTATAATAATATCAGTTTCACGGTACCACGGTATTGTGATTACTGCTCTAAAATAAGTTCTTTTTAAATGTCTGGGTAAAAACACATTATTTTTCCTCCTTTAAAACAATATATTTTATGTTTGAAAGATTTATAATGTTTTGGAACAGTAAAAATGTCAGGCTAAATTATTTAAATGAATCATTGACTTATTCATTAGTTTCCAAAACACAGATTTCTTTACAATTTGAAACCGCAACTTTGTTTTTTTTCCTGCTGGAGATACTGTTGTCCTAAAAAAACTAACAAAAAAATGTAAATAAAAAATATTTTACATACCATAAGCACGGTATTAAAGAAATTTTTGCGGTTTTAAAACCTTGACTTTTCCAAACCGCGGTATACCTTGAAAACAGTTATCGCACCATGCCTAGTGTGGACGGAGGTTGTAACCCGTAGCAAAACGTATGCGTTTTAAAACTAAAGCGTATTACTGTAAACGAGGCCTAAGAGAATCTCTTAAGGAGTTTAACCTACCATTATACTTCAAATGACATTAAGCGTGTGTTCACACTTTGCATGCTTGATTCAATTTCTAAACAGGTCTCTTTCTGCTTCGAAATTAACTCATGCTAATATATAAATACAACACAGTATTAAACAAAGACAAAAGTTTTTTGAGGGGCTTTTAAATTGTATTATTATTATTTTTATTGATTGATTGATTCAGAGAAAATGAAGACAACAAAAAATGCTGAATCTCTTGAGATTTGAAAGAGCAAACTGTGAGAAACAACACTTTCTTATAACTGTGAAAAGACAAAGTCATCTTACATTTTCCAACAGTACATAAAAATTACAAACTTTCTAAGGTAACACTTTGTCCTTGTTTCATGATCTAGTAAGCACAATTAACGACGCCTAATTACATGCAACTACCTCAAAACAGGACAAAATACAAATTATACCAGAATAAATTGGGGCTGGGTGATTTAATCGAGTGAGGTAAAGTTTGTTTTATATTCACACATTCTGACTTTGGCTTTCAATAAAATAGTAAAGAAGAATTTTAAAAGGCTAGTATAGATTAATTAATTAAGGTATGGTTAAGAGCACAATTTGTGACACATTGTTTACCAGACTTTGAATATTCGGTTTGAAATCGCAATTAAGTATGACTTCAAAACAACATCAGCACTATTAAACTGACTGTGGACAATGTTGCACTTTGATAGTCATTGGCTGATAATAAGATTCCCCTACTTAGAATTTGCAAAGAATATATATATTTTAATTATATTAACAAAGTCTGAATGTATAAATATAAAACCAACTTAACCCCAATATTTAAAGTAGGGCTGGGTGATAAAATCGATATCGCTATTTATTGACCAAACACCACTGTCGATATCGATAATAAAAACGTTTGATATGTAGTTTTGGTATAAAGCTATAGTTTTATTAAAATGTGGTTGCTGAGCGCACGCCTTGGAAGGAATGTGTCTTCGATGAGGTCCAGCTACTGCGCCTAGACTGCAGCTCTGCACAAGACGTTTGGCCATAGGAGAAATGGTCGTGCCCAACTGAGCCTGGTTTCTCTCGAGGTTTTTTAAATTCTTCACTTTCGCCAATTGGTGAAGTTTTTTCCTCGCCGCTGTCGCCACTGGCTTGCATGGTTCGGGATCTGTAGAGCTGCGCATCGATGGATTTGCTCCTCAGTGTTTGGACTCTCAGTAGTGATTATTAACCCACACTGAACTGAGCTAAACTGAACTGAACTTAAACACTGAAAACGGAACTGACAGTGTTTCAATTTATTATAATCTTCTATGTGAAGCTGCTTTGACACAACCTACACTGTAAAAGCACTACAGAATTAAAGCTGAAGTGAATTAAATCAATCACACACACACTCATACACTACAGCCAATTTAGTTCATCCAATTTTCCTATAGCACATGTGTTTGGACTGTGGGGGAAACCGGAGCACCCGGAGGAAACCCACGCCAACATGGGGAGAACATGCAAACTCCACACGGAAATGCCAACTGACCCAGCAACCTTCTTAATGAGAGGCGACAGTGCTAACCACCATGCTGTTGCCAAAAAATGTGTCCATTTAAGAGGGAGTTAAATGATTGTGTTGTACCCTCTGAATTTCGAATTATGAAGAAACAACCTAAAGCAATTTCTTCTGACCTCTCGATGACAAACAGACAAAAAAAGGTTTCATCTCTCCGCTCGTTTAATTACTGGCAACATTTTCCCTTCTTTCAAAGGTCGGAGGTTTCTTTAGGTCGCACATTTACAAAGTCACAAGACCTTACCAAAACTACCAGCATTTCTCATTCACAAACACACTGACGGCTTGTTCTGGTCGACCAACAGTGTGTCTCTTATTTCGTCTCTTTAGTCTGAGTGCACAAGTTTGTGCCGGTCGCTGTAATGATGTGTTCTTCAGGCTGTAAAACTGAAACAACAATAGAAACGTTTGACCCCACAGGACCCTGCTGTTTTGTACATTTACGGCGCAGGACTACATAATTACTCATTTAATTTGCCTCTCAAGATGCTCGGCTTTTGTGCATGATGAATGCTAAATCACGCTCAACGGGTTGCGTGTCTGAATGGCTTTGTTACTCAATGAAGTTGGAGAAAAAGTCTGTGTGATTTGGGCCACGTGATGAATTACACACTTCTGTCTTTCTATCAGAATACGTGTTGATCACCGCTGTAAATAGTTCATTAGTTGTGTTTATTAAGGCTGGCGTCACTATACATATGGCCTTTTTAGCACATACTTGCATGCAAATTTTAAAAAGTATAGCTAGAACAATACTGATTTGATTTAACCCGATACAGCGATGGATGAAGTACACAAATCAGGCACCTAAGTAGATACCCTAATAAAATATTAATACATAGAAGTATAAAGTCCTTACTGGTCAAAGTTCAAACGTACTTGATTTTAATTTACTTTTACTGACGAATGGTTATTTTGTGAGACAATTAGGGCCCAATCCCAATTCTATTTTTGTACTCCTTCCCCTTGGCCCTTGAAACAGAGTGTGAAGGTGAAGGGCTTCAAAATTTACCCCTAAGATATGGGGCACCACTACAGTACCTGCACACGTCATCGTGATCTCTTGCTTCATGTGAGATTGACGATGGTGTCAACTGTAGTTATTCCAGTTGGGTTATTTTTTGGTATTTATCTTCAGGAAATCAATGAAGGCAATAATATCATGTTATCAAAACAATATAATGCAGCAATAAGCTCATAACTGTACTGTGCATTTACACCATGACCAGATTAATCTATGTAAACACACGAAAACAGCATTAACATTATAGCAGACACTGTAAAAAGGTAATTCTCAGCCCTATTCTGACAGGGTATTTGAGCGTCATCGAGTACGATTATTATTTTTTTTTAAGTAAAGTCAGTTGAATAAATGAGTCGTTTACTGGAAATGGGATACAGCTTTGGTCAGAAGTTTAATGAGAATTATTTATATTATTCTTTAATTACCCATTACATTCTGTTTTAGTAACGGCTTCCCGTACCCAAACCCTGAGCCATACCCCTCACAGTAACATAATACATAGTAAGTAGTGTCGCAAACATTCTGCCAATGTTGATGTGCATATGCCAAAGCATCCACAGCTGTATCCCTTCAAGACTTTACCGCTGGAGACTCCCTCTGAATGGATCATTTGAATCAGTGAGTGGTTCCTGGAAACTAACTCTGAAAGGATGATTTGAATCAGTGAATCATTTACTGGAAAGTCACTCTGATGGATCATTTAAATCAGTGAGTTGTTTACTGGAGACTCAAGTCGCGTTTGACTTCATGCAGTGCTTCGCAGACCGATTGAAATCTGTCTTAATGCGGTGCATGCCGGTTAGAAATTGCCCGGATTGATGCTGCGCTGACGTCACGTGACTGTCACATGTGGCATTAAAGTACCGCGACAGCGCTCCGAGATCAGACGATCGATTCAGCCGGTGCAGCATCTGCTGGGTTATAGATCAAGACTGATTTTCAACCCTAATTGGGTTAAATCAACCCAATTTTGTTACCTAGCAGTCTCAACCTAGCATTTGGGTTAAAAAAAAAAAAACTCAACACAGCATTTTTAGAGTGTACCCACTGTGCTGCCCGCTACTCATATTCCACTCTAAAAATACTAGGTTGTTTTATCCCAATCTTGGGTCAAATATAGACAAACCCAACTGAATTCATCTTATTTATATAGCTCTATTTACAATGTAGATTGTGTCAAAACAGCTTAGCATAGTTAAAACAACCCAGCACATATTTAGAGTAGAATATGAGTGTTAGACAGCCTGCAGTGTCATGAACAACACAATGCTCATAATCCTGCCAATTAGTTGCAGCTTTTCTTAATATTTCTGGGAGGTTTTTAATAGTCCTCAGTGGTTCTCTTTGCCACAATTCCTAGACAATAAAAACCTCGCCATTAGTTAGATTAGCCGATTTGTTTCGGATCATCTGGTAATGACTCATGAATCATGAAAAACTGCAGTGATCTTTCCTGCTGGAATTCATGATTCCTCTTAAAAAAAAAAAAGGTTGTTTTATTTATTGTTGCCAGATTGGAAGCTGAAAATGGTGTCAAGTGCATTGCTGCTTTAGGCAAAACTACTCATAACAATAATGCAATTATTATATAAAATATAAACAACAAAATGAAATTAATAAAAATATTTAAACGTTTCAATTCAATTCATCTTTACTTCCATAGTGCATTTACAATATAGATTGTGTCAAAGCAGCTTAACATAGAAGTTCAATGTAAACTGTGTCAGTCCAGTTTTCGGAGTTGAAGCTCAGTTAGTTTAGTTCAGTGTGGTTTAATTTTTACTGCTGAAAGTCCAAACACTGAAGAGCAAATCCATCGATGTGCAGCTCCACAATTCCCAAACCAAGCAAGCCAGTGGCAATAGCGAGGAACAAACTTCACCAATTGACGAAAATGAAGAAAGAAAAATCTTGAGAGAAACCAGGCTCAGTTGGGTACGACCATTTCTCCTCTAGCCAAGCTTCTTGTGCAGAGCTGCAGTCTAGACGCCGTAGGCTGGAGAACACTGGACGTCCATCAAGGAGAAGCTGCAGGTGTGAGTAGGTCACTAGTGGGTGTACAGGCTGGCCTACAGGTTCAATGCAGAGACTCGTTTGTCACTGGGGCCTTTCAGGAATCAGTCTCATGCTCTCCACTCCTCCATAACGGCCATAGCATTTGCTCAGGTACGGCCTGGTCCAGGATTATGCGGAGCTCGGGATAATGAAAAACAGACTATAGCATATGAGTAGATTCCTTACATTTAAAAATAAAAATATTCTAAATTCAATAAAAATAAATGAAAGCTAAACTGATTAGATGACAAAAGCAAATAACAAAATAAATAATTTATTTAAAATGAAAGGTAATTTTAAAAAATAATAAAATCATATACGTGTAATTTATTATATAGTCACATTTAACATATTAAAATAAACGTACATATTGAGCCTTTAAAAGTCTTCTAAACATGATGAAAGGTGTAACAATAATGAAAGTGCAACAAATTACCAATACCATTTTAGGACTATTATCATCATATGATTTATTATCGTGATTCAGTATGTGAGATGCAAATGTTGTCTTTAATAGTATCCTTATTGTTAATTTTATTTGAAATAGTTACCATTTTTATGTATACAGTATAGTTTAATCAACTTTTATTTTATTTTAACTTTATTTATTTATTTATTTATATATATATATATATATATAT
>CAIGQZ010033112.1:34377972-34401136 GCA_903798205.1 Danio tinwini
TATATATATATATATATATATATATATCCATCCATCCATCCATCCATAAATCCATTCATCCATCCATAAATCCATCCATCCATCCATCCATTTCTTTGTCTATGCATCCCTCTGTTTATCTGTCAGTCTGTCTCTCTGTCTGTCCATACATCTGTTTATCCATCTATCCCTCTGTCTGTCTATCTATCCATTTTTCGCTCTTCAAATTTCTTAACATATTCATATATTAAGCACATTTCAGGCAGATATTAAAGGTCGAGGAATCAGCAGGACCTTTCCGTCATACAGATGAATCCGTTTGGCCTTTTCCCAGAGATTCTCCACCTGGGAACGCAGGAGAAAACGACACCTGCTCTTAATTGTAAGTCTTTAATACAGACATTTTCAGACGCCATAATTCACAGGCTTGAAATCATTTGCGCTCAGTTAATTTTAGGGCATTTGTGCGTTCTTCTGCAATGTGTTACCTTTCCTTTTCTTCCTCCGGAGTCATTTCTCCCTGCGGATCCCAGCAGAACACATTAGAGGTAAAATCACTCCTCTCTCCTTTCTCTCGGCTCATGAGCGGGTCTGCGGGTGTAATGTAGAAGTTGTCAAGAGCGGTAAATAAGCAGACTGATATGTATTATCTCTGTAATGGCTCCAGGACTGCATTTCGCTGGTCTGATGCTGTCGTTAATCGTCAAGGATTTCGATTTGGTGCGAATCCCAAAGGTGACACTAATGCATCCAAATATATTTGCAACAGATGTTAGTTTTTATTTTTAATGATGGAACAAGAGTTTAAGATTTTCATTATCATCAAATAGCAAGTTTTTAAATGAGGCCTGCGCCGGCAGTATAATGTGAGAAGTGTACCACCTACTGGTCACAAATTGCTTTTCAACGCCATCATTAGGTTGCACTGTAGTGTGTCAACATTAGTACACTGCACAAATAAGATGAAATCATCTTTGAAAGGGGATAACTAATGGAATTATGTCATTTGTGTATAAACCTGGGGTGTTTTGATTGAGGGAAGAGATTTACTTGGAATGCATTGAATAGTACGCTATTTGAGGTTTAATGTACAGTTAAAGTCGAAATTATTTGCCCTCCTGTGATCAAATATTTCCCAAAAGATGTTTAACAGAGCAAGGAATTTTACACAGTGATTCTGATCATCAATTGACAATCATTAGCCCCTTTAAGCTATTTTTTTTGCGATAGTCTACAGAACAAACCATCATTAATAACTTACCTAATTACCCTAACCTGCCTAGTTAACCTAATTTACCTAGTTCAGCCTTTAAATGTCACTTTAAGCTGTAAAGAAGTGTCTTGAAAAACACCTAGTAAAATATTATTTACTGTCATCATAGCAATGATAAAATAAATCATTTTTAGAAATGAGTTATTAAAACTATTATGTTTAGGAATGTATTGACAATTTTCTTTCTGTGAAACAGAAATTGGGGAAAATATACATGGGGGGCTAATAATTCAGACTTATAATTCTGCATATTTCTTATGGTTTTTCTTGCTGTGATGCATCTTGTTTAGAAAATGTCCAAATTTTAAGGTATTCTCAGTGTCTTTGTTGCATTTCTCACAACACTATTTACATTTGCAGAACAGTTAATGCATTTCTCTAAACAATTAGTCATTTGTGCACATCATAGTAGCAGTTTCTCATTCCTTCCAACAAATTGCGAATGCTTTTGGACATGCATCAATTGCTTACATACAACTCTCTGCTGTTTTATAACATTATCATTTGCTTATGTCATGTCAGTCAAAATTAGCTAAACTTGTGGATGTTGAATAGTCATTCCAAATAAAACTAATAGTCCTCATTTCATTACTTGAGTCATTACATACAAAAATGTTGAACTAGTTGTCAAAATCTGTCAAGCTCATTTTATAAAGAATATATTTTTTCCTGAAAATGTCTTCTAAATTGAACAATTTCATGAATGATATACAAACCTATGTAGGTTCAGTTCCAATATCTACTGCAATATTGTTTACAGTTGTGCACAGCTCTACCCAAAGGGTAGAGAGCATCTGCAGTAAAAACGTGAAACATTCATATTCACTGTATTGTACTTAGATACCTCACTAAATGCAGTAATGTTTAACTTTACTGTAGTGTTCAAATGGCTGTGCAAATAGTATATAGTGCTGTCTGGAGCATTTTCAGGAAGTGTCACCCAATACTTACTTATTTGCATTGAAAAAAATGTACAGAGTAATAATGAAAACATGATAAAGCCATTTGACTATCTTGTTCATAAACAATGGTGTCATGTTTCATTGACATTAATAGTTGCATTTGAGGAATGAGCTCTCCATTTTGAGCAAGTGACACGCTTTTGCAGGTTATCCACTAAGATTTGCAGTTTGTACTAATTGTTTTGAGAAATGCATTAACTGTTGTGCAAATGTAAATAGTGTTGTGAGAAATGCACCAAAGTGACTGAGAAAAACTGTAATCAATGCAAAACACCTTAAAAAACACTTAATTTTTTCTTTTACATTTTATCAAATAAAATGTTATTATTATTGATAACATTGATATTCATTATTATTATTATTTTAGAGCTAAGTTAAAATATAGTTTCCACACAATTACATTTCAGTGTACTTCAAATTTGCAAATACTTAATGGCTACAATATAAAAAAATACCAAGAAACAAACAAAATTGCAGTCTGGATGCACAACCAACAAATTATATAGGAAGCAAAAATACAAAATCAAACAAAAAGGGCTGAGGGGTAGCTTAAATAAGGTGTCGGTGCTCTTTGGTTAAGGAATTCATCAGAATAAACTGCAAAAATCAGTCCAAGGCACTATAATAATAAAAATAAAAAGCCTTTTTGTTAAAATTGCACCTACGTATTTTGGCAAACACATGCCTTCATTAGGGCAACTGTTATATAGGATACATTTTCCCTATTTTTTAAAAAGTTGAAATGTTGATACACTCAAACAATTATGTTTGCTGTTTGTTCAACTTATTTAAAATGAGCTGAAACAGCGTAATTGTTGAGGTTTCTTTTGGGACGACTTAATTGTTTTATGTTCAGTCCCCTTAAATTAGTAAAAACTAATTGTCACGTGGGAGTACGAATCTCAGACAACAGAGGTAAGTATCCAATGGTAGTTTAATAAGAACATTTAAGCAGGCAAATGAGGTCAAAATAGGAGTGGCTGGTACATGAGGACAAGCCAAATCAAAGAAAAAAAAAAAAAACAGGCATAAAGTCAAACAGGATCAAACTATAAACAAGGGCTCACATATAATCACAAGTCTCAGCTGTGTGTGTGTGTCATGATCAGCAACTGGTGTGTGTGACATGGCCTGATGGGATTTGTAGTTCCTTAACAAGAAATATGTAGTTCACCAGCGATCTGTCAGGAGTGGATCTCTGGTGATCGTGAAACTAATAGGTTAACTTAATTTCTTCATGTTGTCTCAACACAAATCGATTGTGTGAACCCAGCATTTTTTACATTGTACACTCAAACAATTTTTTGACTGACTTAATTGTTCAATTACTTTAATAAAACAATTAAAACTGAATTGTTTTATGTTCAATTCACTTAAATTTGTAAAATCTAATAAGCTAACTTAATTCCTTCATGTTGTCCCAACACAAATCAATTAAGCTAACACATTTAAGTGGATCGAACATGAAACAATTAAGTTTCCCCCCAAAAAATCTCAAGAATTGTGTCGTATTGTCGCATTGAATTGTGTCGTAAGATTTGGTTTGCCGTCAAGAGTTCTCATTTCATAACAGTGACACACCAAAAACTCACATGGTGACAACAACAAGTGGACATCAAGACATAAAACAGACATACAAAACATTCTCTTCCAAATAAATAAATAAGGGGTGTCACGATGGCGCAGTGGGTAGCATGATCGCCTCATAGCAAAAAGGTCACTGGTTCGACTCCCGGCTAGGTCAGTTTGCATTTTCGTGTGGAGTTCATGTTCTCCCCATGTTAGCACAGTCCAAACACATGCGCTATAGGTGAATTGAATAAACTAAATTCACCGTCATGTATAAGAGTGTATGGGTCTTTCCCAATACTGGGTTACAGCTGGAAGGGCATCTGCTTTGCAAAACATTTTAAAGGGACTAAGCCGAAAAGAAAATGAATGAATGAATAATTAAATTAATAAATTAGTTAAGACAAATATATAAAGAATAAATAATCTATTAAAAAATATTAATAAAATCTATAAAATGTAAAATACACAAGTCACAGAAACACCTCTGCTTTACTCTAAGCCTTATTTAAGTGAAGTTTCACAAACTAATTTCGAAAGGAGCACGTGATATGATTGACTGCAGCTGGCTCTCATCTACAATCACTAGTTAGCCAATCAGATGAACCCAAACTCACTATAAGTTGTCTAGCAAAATTTGCTCCCTTACCTTCGTATTCCGAAGAAACCCCCCATCCACCCCTTGTCCACCTTTCTTCCTTTATCACGGGGAGATCTCGAGAACTACCTGATCTCCTACTCCCCTTACATGCTCAATCGACCAGGCGAGAGCCCTGGGCTCAATTATCTCCGAGCTCAGGGTTCTCTCCCGAGACAGCATGCCAAACCTGCTAATAGCATCAAGCAATATCTAAGTGTGGACTCTTGAAATGTCTAATGGCTGCTGAAAATTATTTTGTATGGCTTAGTTCTACAGCTTGATACTAAAAAACCTGCGAGCAGATAGAAGGAGCTAAAACTCTGAGTGTAGGGGATGCGCAGTGTCACTTAAAATTAAATTAGTAATTCTCTTTAGCTGTCTGGTGTACACAGCCTCTAGATTGGCTAGTGACACCCCAGTCAGCTTACTGGACCACTGTAACTATCTGATTTAGAGTGTTTTTATTTTTAACCCTTTCCCAGACCATGACACCAAAGTATTCAAGGAAAGCATGGTAAAATAAAAAATCAGGTGTTTATCAATATGGAATTGGTTTAACTGCTCATCAGATCTATAAGAAATGCTCAATCAATCATTTGTGCAAACTTGTTTTATGCAAATAGAGGTCGCAAGGATCACACTAAGCATCAAGGGTCAATCTGATTGATATTTATGCATGTTCTTGTGCCTAATATTGCCCACAATCCCCACAGAAGAGAAGGTTATGGATTCTTTTTAGTGTGTTTACTAATAGTGAAACTAAAAGTGAACATTTTTACAATCGTTAATATCTATTTTATATTATCTGTGCAAACAAGACAATGTAGTCTGTTGTATCAAGATGCAGTTTTATGATCTGATAAACTGCCTAGCACTAGATTAATAAGTCATGATCAGATTCTTTATTAATTCTTAATTGTTTTATCTTGCCTAGGGCATCAGGAGGGAAAAAAGTGCATGATGCATTTTTTGTACACAGCGCTGTTGGATGATTTCAAGAGCGTAACAATACAGCCCTCTTCTGTTTCCTCTTGCTTGTAGACAGGATGATGGAACTTGTTTACTTTCTTGAAGTCAACGGCAAGATATATTTAATGCTCCCAAATGTTTTTAAGCCATAAATATTACAGTAGGTGTCATGTTGGCTCAGTGGTTAGCACTGTCGCCTCACAGCAAGAAGGTCGCTGGTTCAAGTCCTGGCTGTGCCAGTTGGCATTTCTGTGGGGAGTTTGCATGTTCTCTCCATGTTGACGTGGGTTTCCTCCGGGTGCTCCGGTTTCCCCCCCAGTCCTGCACTATAGGGGAATTGGGTATGCTAAATTGCTTGTAGTGTGTCAGTGTGAATGCAAGAGTCTATGGGTGTTTCCCATTACTGGGTTGCAGCTGGAAGGGCATCCGCTGTGTAAAACTTATGCTGGAATAGTTGTCGGTTCATTCTGCTGTGGCGACTTCTGAATAAGAGACTAAGCCAAAGGAAAATGAATGAATAGTGCAATAGCCACAACTGAATTCGGGGTTTTGATGTTCATAAAATTTAACCGGAGGCTAGAATTATTTGATCAAAAAGATTGTTTTTTGTGAAATATTAATGAAAATTTGGAGCATTTTTATTACATTTTAAAATTTACTTCATTCCTGTGATTCAAGGCTGGATTTTCAGCATCATTACTGCAGTCTAAAGTTCCGTTACACTTTGCTTATTTGATGCTGGAGAAATATTTATTGTAATAATAAATGATTTGTATTATTAAAGTTGGAAAGAACTTTATATTTGTTTGTTGAAACTATAACACTTATTTAAAATTCTGGAATGAATAGAAAGTAAATTAAGGCCCAATCCCAATTCTACCCCTTAGCCCTTCCTCTTACCCGTTGCACATTCACGTGAAGGGGTAGGGGTGTCCCAATTCTCTTTATCTTGAAGGCGTAGGGCTAAGGGAAAGGGGTAGATAACCCTTCGAATGGATTTTTCAGGACCACACTCTAAACCAAAGAAGGGGTAAGAAAATTTCCCAGAATACACCAGCCACAACGACAGCATAGCTGCATCCGGAAGTAATGAGAGCCACAAATTAGTATTTTTTATATAAAACACATTTTTATATATTCATAACAGTGTTCACGTTTTACCGTCATGCTTAAAAAAAAACTGCTTAAAATTAAACCCGCTTAATTTTGCTCTCTATAATCTATTATAAAATAACTCCTGTACAGCAGTCCCACAACATTCTGTCAATCAATGACAGTCGAATACCCTTTCAAAAAAGTCTAGTGGCTGAGAATGAGCTTTTGACAGTGTCTGCTATAATGTTAATGTTGTTTTCGACTGTTTACATAGATGAATATGGCCACGGTGTAAATACACAGTCCAGTTACGATCTTATAGGCACATTATATTGTTATTATAACATGATATCGTTGTGTTTTCCTGAAGATAAATACCAAAAAAAAAATGCAACTGGAATAACTACAGCAGTTGCTGTCGTCAATCTTATATGAAGCAAGAGATTGTGATGACATATGATGACGTGTGCAGGTGTTGTAGTGCTGTCTCATTTCTTAGGGGTAATTTTGAAGCCCTTCCTCTTCACACTCTGTTTCAATGGCCAGGGAGAAGGGGAAATATTATACTGTATATCTATATAAATTTATAATATATTATATTTACTATAATATTACAAAATATATAATTTTAACATTATTTCTGAAAGCAAGACAATACATTTACTTATACAATAAAAGGCTTCTTGATTAAAATGTTTTTGGATATTTGGATTAGAAACAAGACAAACTCAGAGTAAGAAAAGCATCTTTTGCAGTGTCAATATAAATTACTATGGTATTTCTGGCTTAAAAAAATACCAAATGCAATTTCTATTCTAAAACAGACAATGTTCAATTCAATTCAATTCATCTTTATTTGTATAGCGCTTATACAATGTAGATTGTGTCAAAGCAGCTTCACATGGAAGTTTATAGTGAATTGAAACAGTGTCAGTTCAGTTTTCAGTGTTTAAGTTCAGTTCAGTTTAGCTCAGGTCAGTGTGGGTTAATAATCACTACTGAGAGTCCAAACACTGAAGAGCAAATCCATCGATGCGCAGCTCTACAGATCCCGAACCATGCAAGCCAGTGGCTACAGCGGCGAGGAAAAAACTTCACCAATTGGCGAAAGAGAAGAATTTAAAAAACCTCGAGAGAAACCAGGCTCAGTTGGGCACGACCATTTCTCCTATGGCCAAACGTCTTGTGCAGAGCTGCAGTCTAGACGCAGTAGCTGGACCTCAGTGAAGACACGTCTGTCCTTGGAGCATCACAGGAATCAGTCTCATGCTCAAACAAAACAAAATCACATTTTAAGAGTTAAATGATAGTGAAGATTCATTCATTCATAAAGCAGTATTTTGTGTGTTTTAGAGATGTTTTTTGATACAGAGGTGAACACAAACTCTGATAAAGCTGGAAGAGACACTGGTCATTTTTCTTACCCCACTGGCAGATTATTATAGCTTGTTTTAAGGGAAAAAAACTTTGTTTTTGTTCATTTTGTATCTGAAAACAAGACAATATTGAGTTACTTGTCTAGAAAATGTTTTTTGATTTCATTTTTTTTCGATATTTGAACTAGAAACAGACATAAACTTGAAATAAGAAAAATCCAGTTGTATCTTTTTGAAAAAGTGTTAAATGATGGTGAAGATTCATTCATAAAGCAGTATTTTGTGTGTTTCTTGAGATCTTTTATGAGAGGTGAACGCGAACTCTGATGAAGCTGAAAGACACAGACACAGAGGACTAAGTGATGGCTTTATAAATGAAAGCAGATGCCTGGAATTATGAAGTGTCGCTCTGCAGATGGAGGACGGCGGTGATGGAGCGCTTCTCGACCCCGTTCACGATCACTCACTTGTGCAGCTCCAACACCATCACGCTCCAGCGCACGGGTTAAACCTGCTCTCCGACACATGATTAGCGCCTCAGATCATACTTTCTATCACATATGATGGATCATGGTTGTTGTAGCGTCTGTGATTGATGGTGCCACGCTAAAGCCCCGCCAGCGCTTCTCCACCCGCCAGCGGCCTGTCAGTGCCATTGATCTTCTTATAAATGAAATGTTCCGTTTCCCTCTGCATTTTATTGTTAAATGCAGTTCATTAGCGGCGGGGAGATTTATCACCGATGCTCTGAATTGCTGCTCTACAAGACTGTCTGACTGGCAGACCGAGACAACCTGAGGGCACACAGCAAAACATCCATCTCATGTGGATCTGTCTGACGGAAGGAGACCCGAAATACACCATCCTGCATTTAGTCTGGCTGAACCTGGTGTCATGTTAAATGCTTCAGAGTTAGGAGAGGAGTTAATGTTTTCTTGAGCTGGTGTGGGGGTGAACACTTTTTGGATACACTTTGAGAGAGTCTTGTCGCCTATCCAAGTTTTAGGAACGATGTTGGAATATTTCACCAATTCCGTGCTTGTTCAATAAAAAAGGTCAGGAGGGGGTTTTCTTTATTGTCAAAATCTTGGTAATTTCTTAGGTACAAATGAATGATTCGATGAACAGAATTCTCGGTATCCTCAATGCAATGCAAGAATTACATTCAGGAGGTGCGCAACAATTCTACATTTCCTGACTCAAGAATTTATACATAGCTGATAATAACAAGTGGAGTTTAGTGGAATTCGTCACTTGTCAATCATTCTCCAGTTCTCTGGCGGCTGCACCCAAACATACTTCCTCTTTTTCTATGCATTCTCTGCACAACATTGAAAGCATGAGACTTCTCAACTGCAAATATTCTGTGTTCAATTTCAGCCTGTCTCTGCTCAATTTTCGACATTCAGGCCTTTGCATTTCCATCAGCTTCATCTACTTTTGCAAAAATACTGCATTAGTATGCAAGGCATATCACACTCAAAGAAGTTGTTTGGTTAATTTTCAATTAAATTCGAAAGTATTAGACCCCCTGAATTATTAGCCCCCCTGTTTTTTTCCCCCCAATTTCTGTTTAACGGAGAGAAGATTTTTTCAATACATTTCTAAACATAATAGTTTAATAACTCATTTGTAATATCTGATTTATTTTATCTTTGCCATGATGACAGTAAATAATATTTGACTAGATATTTTTCAAGACACTTCTATACAGCTTAAAGTGACATTTAAAGGCTTAACTAGGTTAATTAGGTTAACTAGGCAGGCTAGGGTAATTAGGCAAGTTATTGTATAATGATGATTTGTTCTGTAGACTATCTAAAAATATATATAGCTTAAAGGGGCTAATAATTTTGACCTTAAAATGGTTCTTAAAATTTAAAAACTGCTTTTATTCTAGCCAAAATAAAACAAATGAGACTTTTACAGAAAGAAAAAATATTATCAGACATACTGTGAACATTTACTTGCTCTGTTAAACATCCTTTAGGAAATATTTTAAAAAGACTTAAAAAAAATTCATAGGGGGGCGAATAATTCTGACTTCAACTGTATATTGCACCTTAAGCAATACAATTGTTTAATAAAAAATAATAAATAAATGAATTCCTTTTTCCAATAACAGCAAATAATAACTTGACTTCTAGTTGATCATTTGCTATCAGAAGTGGCTTATATGAAAGGCAAATGCCTCTAGATGCTTATTTTATATTCATTCATTTTCCTCCAGCTTAGGCCCTTTATTTATCAGGGGTTGCCACAGCAGAATGAACCGCCAACTTATACAGCATATGTTTTAGACAGCGGATGCCCTTCCAGCTACAACCCAGTACTGAGAAACAAAACCCATACATACTTATTTACACACATACACTACAGCCAATTTAGTTTATTCAATTCACCTATCAGCACATGTTTTTGAATTGTGGGGGAAACCGGAGCACCCGGAGAAAACCCATGCCAACACTGGGAGAACAGGGATATGCTTATTTTACCAAAACAAATTTTTGATTTTTATAATTTTTTTTATTAGGACAGTAAGGACTGACTTTGCTTAGACAAAAGTCTTGTCACTGAACAGAAATAATGTCCAGTATAGAATATAAAGTCATGGTGCAGTGGAAACAGAATGAACATTGTGTATGACTCCATCATGAGCTTTGAGGACTGCATCCATACATCTCTGCAATGACTCAAATCACTTATTAATAAAGTCATCTGGAATGGCAAAGAAAGCGTTCTTGCAGGACTCCCAGAGTTCATAAAGATTCTCTGGATTCATCTTCAATGCCTCCTTCTTCATCTTACCACAGACATGCTCAATAATATTCATGTCTTGTGACTGGGCTGGCCAATCCTGGAGCACCTTGACCTTCTTAGCTTTCAGGAACTTTGATGTGGAGGCTAAAGTATGAGAAGGAGCGCTATCCTGCTGAAGAATTTGCCCTCTCCTGTGGTTTGTAATGTAATGGGCAGCACAAATGTCTTGATACCTCAGGCTGTTGATGTTGCCGTTCACTCTGCAGATCTCTCGCACGCCCCCATACTGAATGCAACCCTAAACCATGATTTTTCCTTCACCAAACTTGACTGATTTCTGTCAGAATCTTGGGTCCATGTGGGTTCCAATAAGTCTTCTGCAATATTTGAGATGATTGAGATGCAGCTCAACACATGATTCATCAGAAAAATCTTCTGTAGTACTAAGACCAACAGAAAATGTAAAGTTGCTATTTTTTAATCTGATATGAATTCAGGGTTCCCACTTTTAATGCTATTGCACACTGAATCCAAAATTGATTCATTTATTCATTTTCTTTTCAGCTTAATCCCTTTATTAATCTGGGGTTGCCACAGCAGAATGAACCGCCAACTTATCCAGCATATGTTTTACGCAGCGGATGCCCCTCCAGCCACAATCCAGTACTAGGAAACACCCATACACACTCAATCACACACATACACTACTGCCAATTTAACTTACCTAATTCAACTATAGCCCTTGTCTTTGGACTTGTGGGGAAAACCGGGGGCACCCTAAGAAAACCCTCGCCAACATGGGGAGAACATGCAAACTCCACACAGAAATGCTAACTGACCCAGCCGAGGCTCAAATCAGCAACCTTCTTGTTGTGAGGCGATCCTGCTACCAATTGCGCCAGCCATTTTATAATGTATATTATTGATATATATTTTAAGTTGAATTGTTTTATCTTGTTATTCTATCTTGTTTTCTTACACTTTAGTTTTGTGAATGTATTTTTAATAAACTTTATTTTGCCACAGATACTTGTGAAGCATAGGACCAATACAAACACCAATGTAAAATCTCTACTTAAGCACATGCTGTGGCGCTCATGGAGGAGTGGAGAGCATGACACTGACTCCTGAAAGACCCCAGTGACAGACGAGTTTCCGCATTGATCTTGTAGGTCAGGCTGTACACCCACCAGTGACCTACTCACACCTGCAGCTTCTCCTCGATGGACCCCCAGGGTTCTCCAGCCTTCGGTGCCTAGACTGCAACTCTGCACAAGAAGCGTGGCCAGAGGAGAAATGGTCGTGCCAGCTGAGCCTGGTTTCTCTCGAGGTTTGTTTTTTCCTACACTTTCGTCAATTGGTGAAGTTTGTTCCTCGCCACTGTAGCCACTGGCTTGCTTTGTTTGGGACTTGTGGAGCTGTGCATCGATGGATTTGCTTTTCAGTGTTTGGACTTTCAGCAGAGAAAATTTTACCACACTGAACTGAACTTCAACTCTGAAAACTGGAGTTGAAAACTGGAAAACTGGAGTAACTAGTTTTTATTTACTAGATCTTCTATGTTAAGCTGCTTTGACACAATCTGCATTGTAAAAGCACTATAAAAATAAACAGGAATTGAAATTCATCTCCACTGAAGTGTCACTTTTCAGCTCGTCGTTCTTCCCTTCTGAAGTCAAAAACTTTTGCTTCGTTTGTAATGTTTCCACTGCACCTTGACCTGCTGATCTAGAATCAGTGAGGACAGTGCTGCGCCTTTGTTGACTGTGGTTAAACATCTTTTGTGTGAGGGCGATTAGAGCACAAACTTTCCTCTCAATGAGATGAGGATTTGTTGTGAGTATCGCGTGAGATGTCACACTGACGGCTCGCTCTATTACTGAAACAAAGATGAATGATTCACTGACCGCAGCAGACCACTGCTGAGGCTTGATCATGGTCATACTTTGACAACTCATACTACTGTATTTATGCATTGAATTTCATTTGAAACTGTAATAGTATTTTGTTATGCAGATTTTTTTTCTTTCTACTTTTTCTGTTTTTGGTTAGGGAAAGAATTATTAGTAATTCATCAAATTCATGAATTATTAGCATTTATCAACATTGTCAAATGACTGACAGTTTGTACAAAAATAATGACAACAATACATTACAATTGCTCTTTAGAATGTAGTTCTTATTAAATATTATTATTATTATTATTGTTGTTGTTGTTGTTGTTGTTGTTGTTAATAATAATAATAATAATAATAATGATAATAATAATAATAATAAAATAGTAAAAAAACAACCCACCAAATTGAAAGATGTGTATATAACTTAAAGATGTTATGAAATATTTCATATATGAACATATTTGTTATAGTAGCAGTAGAAGGAAATAATAATAATAATAATAATAATAATAACTCATTAGTATTATAACTAATTAATACTGTTATTATTTATGTATTGCTAGGTTATTATTATTATTATTATTATTATTGTTATTGTTGGTATTATTATTATTATTATTATTATTATTAGTAGTAGTAGTAGTAGTAGTAGTAGTAGTAGTAGTAGTAGTATTAATATTATTATTATTATTATAATTATTATTATTATAAATATTAACAATTATAATTGTTGTTGTTATTATTGTTATTAGTGTTGTTGTTATTATTATTATTATTATTATTATTATTATTATTATTTGTTGCTGTTATTATTATTGTGTTGTTGTCATTATTATTATTATTATTATTATTATTAACATGAATAATTATAAGTATTATCATTATTATTTTTATTATTATTATTATTATTATTATTATTATTATTACTGTCATTATTATTATTATTATTATTAATTTTATCATTGTTAATAATATTAATAGTCAAAACTGTATACAACTATTAAAGAATATGACACATTTTATCTAATTATTATTATTATTATTAAATTGAAGCAGTAAACTAAGTATTTAATTATTAAATGCATAAGTATAAATTACTTTATTATAAAAATTATTTTATATTCACTATATATTTTGTATGTACTGTACTTCTGACAGTCAAAATATAATAATATTTTATACAGGCTATATTGTCAATTGTTTTAAAAATTTAAGTTGCAGTACTAAAAACTAAATAAACTAAAAGTAGTCAATGAAATATGATGTATTATTGTAATCAATGATAGATCATTTATGAATAATAAATGATATTAATAATACTAATAATACTATTAATTATTAATAGTATTAATATTTATAATACGTAATAATAATATTAATATAATAATATCATATTAATAATAATTAAAGGCTTGACAAGTGCTACTAAAAATAATGTCGTAATTTAGCTGCGTGCACGATGAATGAAACACACAAAAAGCAAAACACCTTATTGTTAATATTTATCTATCTACTAATATTTACAAGTTCATGCTATTCGCCTACAGTTTACTCTTTATACTTGACTGATTTCACAGTTAAACAAATATTTAGTTTCAACAATGGCAATCTGCCAACAAATTTATGAAGCTGCAGTACTAAAAACTAAATAAACTAAAAGTAGTGCATGAAAATTTATGATATGTTACTGTAATTAATGATCAAAACTGAATTAATAATATGATATATTATCATTTTAATAATAATTAAAGGATTAAAGAGCTACTAAAAATAACATGTCATAATTTTGTTGCGTGCATAATTGCATACAAAAGCAAAACAGCAAATTGTTATTATTTTTCTATCTACTAATATTTACAATTTCACGCTGTTTACCTTCAGTTTATTCTTCATACTCAACTGAATTCATAGTTAAACAAATAGATATTTTATTCCAACAATGGCAGTCTCCTAACAATGTCTATTAAGAATGGTTCTAATCTGCCTGTCAGCCAAAAAAAAAAAAAGAGCCATTTATTAATTCACAGACGACAACAGAAGGGGATGCCCTTCATAGACATGCATGAAGAGAGCTACAGTACACACTGGAATTAAAGATCATGTTTCCGTGCGCTTAACTTGACTGTAAAACAGGGCAAAGGTTTATTATTCCCAGTCCTACAGGTTAGATCTGGCTAAGTGAGAGCAGCTCATCCATATTCATCTGGTGAAATCGGGGACTGTGGCATATGGCTGCTACTCCTGTACACCCCGCAGAACAAGAGAGACAAGTTCAAAATTGGATTTAACACTCCGATTCCCCATTGACCTCATGGGCTGACACAATTACTATCCTGGAGGTGTATCAGGCAGGTCTAATCTTATTACAATAGCTCCGATCCACACGTGACGCTTCCGCATGCATATCCGTCCCAGCCTGGACCCTTTACTGCCTAAAGACATACAGTAGCAGCTTTTTTCCCAGTGTTTTACAAGAGCTGTTGATGTTGTTTGGAGTCTTTGCATAAGTTAAAATGATGATAAAACATATGTTTTCTTTGAATGTTGCGATGTCTGAAAAGCTGCTTTGCTAGCATTAAAATCAAACAGATGGGAGGTCATATTTTATTCATGTACTACAAGTCCAAAACCTGTTTCCATGAAAAGTTTATTTGAATTTACGTGTGTTAAAGGTATAGTTCACCCAATGTACAGTTAATTCACTCACACTATTGAGGATTTAGGTGACCTCTTTTTCTTCAGTACATCATTGGTGAAGATTTTTAGCTGAATCTGTGGTCTTTGGTGACTTGTATGATGCAAGTCAATGATCACCCGTTTTTTTAAGATTACAGATAAACACTTAAAGATGTGGCTACTGAGAAGTGCGAGTGCATGAATGTGACCACGCAGAGTGCTGCAGTACTGCGTGGCACAGCACAAAATGCTCTGTACGGATGTGCACATCAATGCTCGAGTATTGATACATCGATACTGAGAAGCTTTTAATTTGGTATCCATATTTTTTTTTAAGTATCGATATTTTAACTATATTTTAATCATTTCTGCATAACTAAATGTTTTAGCGCTGTGTACAGGATCGTCAGTGACGCTTTGTATATAAGACGTTACACTAATCAATCTGCGGCAGAACATGACATAAGCAATCATGTGCCTTTCAGATAACTTACGTACTCAACACACGCAAGTCGCACCCTTCTGCATTACGGAACAACATGATGGCAGAGAGGTAACGCAGTGTGTTTTGGTGCTCATCAGCTGAAAAAGCACTGCACGAACAATATTTGTGATAGAAAGTCGTACACAGCAACAATAAAAGCAGCCTTTATAAACACTTACAGACAACACACCTTGAAACTTATAAAGAAGCAGAACAAAAACAAGCTGCCCAGTGTTCCTACGCTCAGTCTCCCTCTGTCTGACAAAAAACCATATAGGAGAGTTTTAAAGGAGGCAACCCCCCCCCCCCCCCCTCTCTCACTCTCTCAATTCAATTCAATAATTGCTTTATTGGCATGACAAATGTTACAAATGTTTTGCCAAAGCATTTATAAAGTTTACATTAAAACACACACACACACACACACACACACACACACAAATATATTATCAGAAATTATCAGAATTATTAGTCCCCCTGAATTATTAGCCCCCTGTCTATTTTTTTCCCCCAATTTCTGTTTAACGGAGACACATTTCTAAACATAATAGTTTTAATAACTCATCTCTAATAACTAATTTATTTTATATTTGCCATGATGACAGTAAATAATATATATATATATAATGAAAAGTAACTAGTAACTATTTACTTGAGTAATTTTTTCATCCGATACTTTTTTACTCTTACTCGAGTAACTTTTAAGATTGTTACTTTTACTTGAGTATAGATTTTGGATACTCGACCCATCTCAAAAATATTATCACTGATCAAATATTGTGTGGGTGCATGCGTGTGTGTGTGTGTGTGTATCAGGGTTGCCACGGGTTCATCACTTTTGTGTTTGTTTGCTTGTTTTATTAGTTAACACTGCTACTGGATATTAAAGTTGATCCTCCATCAGGCCGGTGGCGTGTGAGTAATTGTTTGGGTGTGTTTGCTGCTGATTCAGATCTAGTGTCTCAGCTGGGCAGAGGTGAGCAGGGGAGGCAGGTATCAGTGCTGACAGATCGCTCTGTTAATTGCTAATTGTGTCTCTCATTAGGCGCAGGGGTGACAGGTGTTGTTAGTGTGTTGTGAGTTTTTCTGCTCTCTCTCATGACTTGTGCTGGTTCCCCAGCGCTTTACCGCAGATCGAAGCGCTAATGGCTCCCCAGAGATCTCCCATCAGCCCCTTGGCACAACGCACCGAGGGTTCAGCGTTTGATACTGTGTTGCAGTCACTGCTGAATCCCAGCGGATGGGGATTCGTTGTCTATCTCAGGACATACACATGCAGGAGTCATTGTGGAGCTGCAGGTTTATCTAGTCAGCTGGGGTGAGTGGAGTATCTGATGTCAGGCCTTTGTGGATGAAATGCTTCCCCGAAGGCTTGAAAAACAAAAAAAAGAGGATTGTTTTGTAATTAAGAGGGTGTTTTTGTTGTTTAAGTTAAGCCGGGCCAAACGACAGGCTTTTTGTGGTGTTTTAGAAAAAAGTGTGTGTGTATATATATATAATAAGAGTTTTCTGATTTTATTTCTGTCTTACTAGTTAAAATGATAAAATACTAATTGTAGGAGACTTTAACATCCATGTAGATGCCTCCAATGATACACTAGGGCTCGCCTTTATGGATCTACTACATTCACTTGGGATAAAACAAAATGCTGTTGGTCCAACCCATCGCTTAAAGCATACATTAGATCTAATATTGTCTTACGGAATTGAGGTCTTTGATGTAGACATTATAGCACAAAGTGATGATATTACAGACCACTACCTCTTGCTATATAAGCTGCGTTCACCTGAAATTATCAGATCTGCACCAATATACCGCCCTGGTAGGACTATCGTTCCATCCACTAAGGATGAATTTATAAGTAACTTACCTGATTTTTCTTTAATTCGAAATACACCCGCAAACGTAAATGACCTTGATGTAGTAACCAGCAGTATGGATGCCATCTTTACTAGCACACTAAATACGGTGGCACCCATTAAATTAAAAAAGGCTAGAGAGAACAAAACTACACCATGGTACAATAGTCATACTCGCGCTCTCAAAACAGCAACCCGTGCCCTGGAACGTAAATGAAAAAAAAAAACTTAGAACTGCAGCAGATTGTCTTCACCATGTCTACATGTGTAAATGTATTGAGTTGCTGCCATGTGATTGGCTTATTAGAAATTTGTGTTAAAGAGCAATAAAGTGGCCGGTAAGTCTATGACTTTGAATGAGATTGAGATCACATTCAATCATTTTACATCAAGTTGGTTTGATGTATATGGCTGTATTCTGCATAATTATGCTATAATTATTACACAAAGTACATTTTCTGACTTAACTATCCACCATGTATATGATCTTAAAAAGACCTAGTCTTCTGATAAGTAATGTTTAATAATATTTCATCATGCATGTTTATTTAAATATTGGAATTTGCTGTGACTAGACAGTTGCATGAATGATGTTTTTATTTTCTAATTTTAGTTTTCATTCGTTCAATTTCCTTCAGCTCAGTTCCTTATTTATCAGGAGTCGCCACACCTCAGTGATTAGCACTGTCACCTTACAGCAAGAAGGTTGCTGGTTCGAATCCTGGCTGGGCCAGTTGGCATTTCTGTGTGGAGTTTGCATGTTCTCCCCATGTGGACGTGGGTTTCCTCCAGGTGCTCTGGTTTCCCCCACAGTCTAAAGACATGTGCTATAGGTGAATTCGATAAGCAAAATTGACCATAGTGTATGGGCGTCGCTAGGCCTATTTTAGGGGGGCTGTAGCCACCCCCCCCCATATTTCTACTCAGCCCCCCTAAAACTTTTCCGATTAGCTCATAAACTGTAGACCATATTATCGTCTCTGTCCCTTTTAAATTTAATATGATGGCGGCAGAATTCGGCCCCCGACTTTCGTTTTTCATTTGATCAGCAAACCGCAGCTGTGCAGAGCAAGAAAACAAGGTGTGTTTTTATAGATAAATTGTTATAAATTATGCTTATTTGCAGTTTTTTGCTATGGATACACTTGTATCACCTGTACCCCAATGTCGTATAGGAGCAATCGGTTTCCTCCAGTGAAAATGTAACTTTTGACAAATATTTTACTATTTTTATTTCAAAATAAACTACCATTATAAAACACATTACAGTTCGTGTGGCATTATCTATTAAACAGTCATGCACAGAAAGGATTAAACACAGTGGCAGAACCACTTACTGAATGTACTCATTTTAACTGTCAGAGTCACTGACAGAGATGGAAACATCATGTGTTGTCTTGTATTTAAAATATTTCCTATTTTAATCGTATGATTCAGTTCGTGAAATGTGAATTAGTAAAAAAAAAAAATATATATATATATATATATATATATATATATATATATATATAATTTTTATTTATTTTATTATTTTTTTTATATATATTATTTATTTATATATGTATTTATTTAATTTAATTTTTTTTATTTAAATTTTTTTTCTCATGAGGAGCTGAGCCCCCCTAAAATGAAAATCCTAAAATTGCCCCTGCTGTAGTGTATGACTGTCTGTGTGAATGTGAGTGCTTCCCAGTACTGGATTGCAACTGAAAGGGCATCCGCTGCGTAAAGCCTGAATAGTTGGTGGTTCATTCTGCTGTGGCATCCCCTGATAAATAAAAGACTAAGCCGAAAGAGAATAAATAAATGAATGAATTCTATTGACTATCTTGAGACTATTGGCATATGTCTAGATTAGGCCCTGAAACAAATCAATATCATCTCTATTATCCTCCAACAAAGAAAAGCAAATAATTTTAGGGGGGAAATTCTTCCCATTAATGTTGACTCGGCTCCTCTGGTCACTCAAGTTTCCTCCGTAATAGAAAAAAAAAAAGAAAATGCAGTGATGATTGTTTTCATGATTGATAATTATTGTTGTGTCTCAAGTGCTGATGTCCCTGTTTACCTAGCTTCGAATCTCTCTCTTGTGAGCCATGTTGTCACCGGCTACTAATTACAGCCCGGGGCGCTGCAGTCGTGGACCCCGTGGCCCTGCTCTGTGATATTCTCTCTCTCTCATACACACACACACACACACACACACACACACACACTCACTTTCTCTCTCTCTCTCTCTCTCTCTCTCTCTCTCTCTCTCTCTCTGTGGACATCAGCTCATCTCGCTGCTGAATATTAGCACTGGTATTAATAGGCTGGCCCACCTGGCGTGAAGGCTGTGTATTAGCAGAGGGTCGGTGCTGCTGGTAATAACTCCCCTGTCGCCAGTTTGCTAATGAAGCCGTCCCATCGAGGGAGTCGTGTGCTAGAGGATTCGGCTCCAGGGACAAACACCTTCCTCTGAGTGAGAGCTTGAATCTCTCCTCTGGGAGAAACTGCTCCAGCTTTCGGGTTTGTTTCCATTGAGGAGAAAGAAACAGGAATGCATTGTTAGTATTATTGTAATCAGTGTTTTACATTTATTGAAATTCTAGATAGATAGATCTATGTTTGATGTTTAACAGAACAAGGACATTTTCACAGTATGTCTGATAATATTTTTTTCTTCTGGAGAAAGTCTTATTTGTTTTATTTTGGCTAGAATAAAAGCAGTTTTAAATTTTTAAAACCCATTTTAAGGTCAAAATTATTAACCCCTTTAAGCTATTTATTTTTTCCATAGTCTACAGAACAAACCGTCATTATACAATAACTTGCCCAATAACCCTAACCTGACAAGTTAATCTAATTAACCTAGTTACGCCTTTAAATGTCACTTTGAGCTGTATAGAAGTGTCTTGAAAAATATCTAGTCAAATATTATTTACTGTCATCATGGCAAAGATAAAATAAATCAGTTATTAGAGATGAGTTATTAAAACTATTATGTTTAGAAATGTGTTGAAAAAATCTTCTCTCCGTTAAACAGAAATTGGGGAAAAAAATAAACAGGGGGGCTAATAAATCAGGGGGTTGAATAATTCTGATTGCAACTGTATTCGACTTAGTCCCTTAAATATTAGTGGTCGCCACAGCGGAATGAACTGCCAACTCTGCCAGCATATGTTTTACATAGCGGATGCCCTTTCAACCACAACCCAGTACTGGTAAACACCCATACACTCTCACATTCACACATGCGCTCATACCCAGTTCACCTATAGTGCATGTCTTTGGACTGTGGGGGAAATCAGAGCACCCGGAGGAAACCCACTTTAACACGGGGAGAACATGCAAACTCCACACAGAAATGCCAACTGACCCAGCCGGGGCTCGAACCAGCAACCTTCTTGCTGGAGGCAACAGCGCTACTTAATGCTCCACCGCCATAGCCATCTTTGTTTATCATATTTAGGATCAACAAGTTCATTAGACTAAAAGTAAGCAAAAAACAGCCATATACATCAAACCAACTTGATGTAAAATGTTTGAATGTGATTGAATCTCATTCAAAGTCATATACATACACCGGCCACTTTATTAGGTACACCTGTCCGACTGCTCGTTAGCGCAAAGTTCTAATCAGTCAATCACATGGCAGCAACTCAATGCATTTACGCATGTAGACATTGTCAAGATGATCTGCTGCAGTTCAAACCGAGCATCAAAATAGAGAAGAAAGGTGATTTTAAGTGACTTTGAATGTGGCATGGTTGTTGGTGCCAGACGGGCTGGTCTAAGTATTTTAGAAACTGATGATCTACTGAGATTTTTACGCACAACCATCTCTAGAGCGGCGGTTCTGTGGACACAAATGCCTTGTTGACGCCAGGGGTCAGAGGAGAATGACCAGTCTGGTTCTAGCGGTTAGGAAGGCAACAGTAACTCAAATAACCACTCGTTACAACCGAGGTCTGCAGAAGAGCATCTCTGAACACACAACACATCCAACCTTGAGGCGGATGGGCTACAGCAGCAGAAGACCACACCGGGTGGCACTTCTGACTGCTAAGAACAGGAAACTGAGGCTACAATTCACACAGGCTCACCAACATTGGACAATAGAAGATTGGAAAAACGTTACCTGGTCTGATGAGTCTCAATTTCTGCTGCGACATTCTGATGGTAGGGTCAGAATTTGGCGTCAACAACATGAAAGCATAGATCCATCCTGCCTTATATCAACGGTTCAGGCTGCTGGTGGTTTAATGGTGTGGGAGATATTTTCTTGGCACACTTTGGGCCCATTAGTACCAATTGAGCATTGTCAACACCACAGCCTACCTCAGTATTGTTGCTGACCATGTCCATCCCTTTATGACCACAGTGTACTCCTCTTCTGATGGCTACTTCCAGCAGGATAACGCGCAATGTCATAAAGTGCAAATCATCTCAGACTGGTTTCTTGAACATGACAATGAGTTCACTGTACTCAACTGGCCTCCACATTCACCAGATCTCAATCCAATAGAGCACATTTGGGATGTGGTGGAATGGGAGATTCGCATCATGGATGTGCAGCCGACAAATCTGCAGCAACAGTGTGATGCTATCATGTCAATATGGACCAACATCTTTGAGGAATATTTCCAGTACCTTGATGAATCTATGCCATACAGGAATAAAGCAGTTCTGAAGCAAAAGGAGGTCCAACCCAGTACTAATAAGGTGTATCTAATAAAGTGGCTGGTGGGTGTATTTTATTATGTGTGGTTAATGGTTTAATGTTAGTCTCAGTTTCTTTTGCTGTTGAGAGGTTCCAGTTCCTTCTGCGACTGTGATGCAGACTTGTTAATGGATTCATAGTTGTTATTGGAACTAGTAGCCTATAACAGACATCAAGGTTTTTTATTTCAGATCACTTCAGTTATTCAAAAACACGTTTGCACATGATTCTTCTCTGTAACACATTGTCTTTCAGGAAATGATTACTGACTGACAACAGGACAAATGAATGTGGAAGCAAGGCTTTGTGAGTGATAGTGATGCTTTTATCACAATAATGGTGACAGTATTGCTCATTCTGACACAAGGAGTGGGTATAAAATGTAAAATGACCCGTTTAGTCCTCTTGAGTTGAATAGTTTTTGTTAAAGTGGCTTAAACAGCCCTATTGCGATTTAATTAGTCAAATCAGAAGTGACAGGATGTCATTTCAGCATCGGCAAGACACTCATTTAGACACCAAACACAACAGTCCTGCGCTCTTTAGTATTTGAAAGAGAGAGAGAGACCACCTGGGAAGTCATGGAAATGAATATGTGTCACTATTATCCACCAGACTAATTATCCCTCATAATAGATTAGCGATTACTCTCATTAATTCTGAAATTTCACACTCAGGCCTTTGTCAAACTGAGACAAAGGTGTCATGTAAAAGACGATAAAGACAAGACGGGCGAAACTAAAGATGTTTGTCAATGGTCAAGGCAGAAAATTGTTTTGCTGGACAGACAAAATGAGATAGATAGATAGATAGATAGATAGATAGATAGATAGATAGATAGATAGATAGATAGATAGATAGATAGATAGATAGATAGATAGATAGTCTCTAATAATGGATGGATGGATGGGTGGATGG